>VFFE01007500.1:3196641-3232827 GCA_008921705.1 Burhinus oedicnemus
AAGCCAATTTTTTTTTAAAAAAAAAAAAAAAAAAAAAAAAAAAAAAAAGCAAAACTTCTGTACAGGATGTCAGATCGGAAGGACAAATGCTTCTTTTCCAATAAGTTGTAATGGAGTTGTCCGTTTCCACAGGGAACTGTGGCACCTTAATGCTGATGATGTGGGGAAGTATTCCCCAGCTTTATACCAAGGGGAAACAACCATCGGGAAGAAAAAGTGCCCAGTGTCTTCTGGAACTCGCAAAGCAAAATGCACTTCTAAAATTCTATTCTGTGAAAAACTGTTGTAGGTATAACTAGACTAAAGCAAAGTGCAATGGGTTTGTGATAGGTACCAGTCAGGTTTAAAGGCACCATAATGTTTTCCTAGTTGTTATCAAATTATAAGGAACCCTGTAAGACTTGTAAATGTTTCTTCATAGCAACTGTTAATACACTAAGATGGGAACTGCTTCAAAGGCGACTCTGTGAATTGGTGTGTCAGGTATGACTCTTGTCTGGTGGAAGAAGAAAAGGTAGGCTTGCACAGGAGGTGGTCTAGTGGAAGGGCATCTACAGCTGGGATGAACTGCAAGTAACTTGGCAGCATCTGATTTCTTCTTTTCTAACACGTACATAACTGTGGAGGCAGTAAACTGTATGTACTGATCTGCACGTTGTTACTTTTTCCTTCTTCAGCCTTCTGGAAAAAATGGGCTAGGACTTACAGGTGTGGTGTTGGTTTTCACTGTAAACAACTGTTGGTGGTCCTACCAAATGGGGCTAAGGGAAGCTTTCCCTGGTGCATTGGTGTGATTTGTCCCACACAGTCAGCCCTCTCTTCTATGCACAGTCTTGAAAACAAATGTTTAAAATCATGTAATAAAATATTTCTCAGTATCCAGGCATTGGAATAGGCAGTGAAACAGTTATTACCTCTGTGCCGCTCTGTGGAAATATGTTGGGAATTGTATAACTCTGGACTGCTTTGAATAAAAATACTTTCTTCAAGTTTGGAAGGGGGTGGAGGGGGAGACATTGTGGGAGGACTTTTTTCCCAACCAGCTCTAGTAAGGAACACTATGGCTCAGGGTCTAAGTGTTCTGGATTTAGCATAGAATAACAAGGTATTTATAAAGACAAACAGAAGATCCTAAAATGTATCCTAGGCTGTAAAAGGGGCATCAGAGGAGCAGAATCAAAACTGTGGACTAGCTGCATGTGAATAAAACCTGTATTTGTGCTTAAAGGTCTGCAGAATTAAAGGCTGAAAGTAGTAGGGGGAAACAACTGCATAGTTTTCCTGATAGCTGAAAACAGTTCAGTTAGAAAGTTAAAATTCCATTTTGCTCATAATCAGTCATCATGTTCCTTTTCCTTTTTAATTTTTTTTTTCTTCTACATCTGCCTGCCTTAAACTGGTTCTCTATTGCAACAGTGCTGTGCAGAGTTAGAATCTGACTACAGTCTGCTGCCCACGTCATCTGAGCCGGTAAAAGGGAAGGTAAGTGTGTTTGCTATGATCGTTGCTGAGCCTGTTAAAATGTGACACTAGTTTTGTTTGTTACTTTTTTCTTTTATTTTTTTTTTAAAGACCAGAAGGAAATAAGTAACTTTCCCTGTGAGAAACTTTGCCAAGTTAAACATTCAATAAAAATAATTTGAGATACTTATTTACATATATATGCATGCACATGTATACACGCATACAAAAGTATATTCAAAACCTTATTGCAAAACCAGTTTCCTGTTGCTTCTGAACAGTCACTGAAGATGGGGCTACATCTTCCTATTCCTTTTCCATTTTTTTTATCACTTAAGCAACAGTAGTCAAGTGCAGCTGCCCAAGTGTTGCTTTCTCTAGCCATCTTCAGATGACACCTCTTCGGAAGTAAAGAGCAAGCAAACTGTGTGCATTCAGGGGCAGGGGTAGGTGGGGGCAGCGCTTTGTCTCCATGAAGCAGAGCTGGAGCTGCCCTCCTGCTGAGGAAAACCTGACCTGTGCAGCAAGTGTTGGACACTAGATGAATGTTCCCCTTCTTGTCTGGTTGGCTTGGCTTGCCTGGAAGGGGGAGGCTATTCAGGGTGGGTTTGTTTTTTCTTTTTTTTCACTGGGTTTGGCTGGTTGGTTGTTGGGGTGGTTTTTTTGTTGTGGTTTGTTTGTGAGGTTTTTCTCCCCCCAGTTCTCCTGTCCTGCTCATCTTGTCTGGTTTCGTGGTATCTAGTTCCAGACCTAGCTTGAACCAATGTCTATTGCAAATGTAAAGTTTAATTATTCTACCTCTTCCTGTATCTGTTCTGTCCATTAAGGATATGAGCTTTTCTAGGCAAAAAAGCAACAGATGATGTATTTGTATAAGTGTTTATATTTCATTATGCAGGTGCAACTGTGTGGGGGGGGGGAGTTGATGGCATTAATGTATTCAGTGTGATTGAACAACAGCATCACTCTCTATTTTTCAATTAGCAGCCCTATTGCTCTAAACGCCTGTGGAGCGAAGGACCCACCTTGTACACTGAACTTCCCAGGACACTGTTCTCAGAGATTTCATATTGGCATAGTACGCCTCTGCTAGGTAAGACCTGGTGGCGTTGGCCATTTTTCTGTCTCTCTCCTAAAATATATGAAGAGTTCATAGGTAGTATAAAACAGTATCACTGCTGCTAAACATGCTGGTAGAGCATGGAAAAATCTGTTGTTGGCTTTAGCCTATTTTTGCATGTAATCCAGGAGGCTCAACCATGTTTGTAATGCTCGCAATTGAAGGCCTGAAAAGGTGGCTGCCTGTCAACCTAACAGGAGTCTTCAAAAACTTAAGGAATGGTATAAATCATACATTCAAGCATAGTCCTGACAAGATGCTTGCTAGTCTGGATCGAGAGGGCTTGAGTTACATTCTTCCCATTCTTCCTGTTGACTGGCACAGGCTGAGACAGCAAGTGATGTCCTGCTACTGAGCTGAGGTCAGTCCCCGTTTAAAAACTTGAACCAGGCAACATAGCTGCTGAGAATCAAATAGTTGCATTTGTTGATTTCTCCTGCATTCATAAGCTGTTTGTACTTCCCTGCACCTCTCGAGCCTTACGACTATTAAAAGCAACCACTGAGAGATATGCATTGCAGGGCCACGGAGCTGCAGAGCGCATTTGGAATTTTATAGACAAAGTGTTTCTTTCAGATTAAGCTGGTACAACACAGTGTCTGTTCTCACACGCACTGTAAAATGCTCGAATGTAATTCCCCGCCATACTGGGAGAAATGGAAGAAGATCTTGCTTGACCACACACGCTCCTTATAAGAGCACCCTGCTGCTCTGAAAGGGCTGTTTCAGTGGGCCAACTGGGATTGTTCTTGCAATTTGCTGTGATATCATGACCCATCCACAAATGAGGCAGGTATTCTTGGCTTGCACCAATCAAGTATTGATACAAAAAAGATCTACTTCCCAGCCCTCTCTGCCACACAAAACAATTCATTACAACAAAGCTGTCTTATGTGGAAGTTTGAATAGCCTGACTGATAGAAAATCCCAGTCCCCAGGTGCTGCAGATTCTCCATCTGCAAAATATGTTAAGGCCACATAACTTAATCCTTTCATACCAAGATGGAAGCTGCCTTATTATAAATCTGTATTTGGCTGGTCTGCTGCTTGATTAATTTAGACTTAGTCAAAAATTGGCATGTGATTAAACCCAACTTTGCCAATGACTGGCACTCTTCACACTTGTCTCTCTTAACAGATGCTCTCACCTTGGAAACCTCATGCCCAAATAACTCTCCTGTGCACGGCTGGGATCAGCCTTGTAGACAGAGCTCTGGCAGCTGCGCGTTTGAAAGCTGCGATCTGGGACACGCGTCCGCTTCAGATGTGACATCATTGGGGTGCAAGTAAGATGGTAGAATAAACTCTTTGGGGTGAAGGGTGGAAGAGTCCATGGGATCTAGCAGGTTCCAAGGGAAAGCCGTATCCCCAGCACATACCGAGTTCAACAGCGGGGCATCTCTTATGGGAAATACTGGACAGTCAGTGGTCAGCTAGTGGTGTTATGGGGTAACACTTTGCTTCTATTAGCAAAAGTAATATTAAAACTTTTTAGTGAAACTGTCGGTATGACCACCAGCCAAATACAGTGATGGTGTTTGCATTTCATGCTGGAGAACTGAGGCATGATGTAGGTGTTCTTGTGTCTATTTTCAGTATTTAACTCGCAACTGACACTCCCATTTAGGAGCTAAAATCCCATTGGCTTTGAAGAGTCACACTTTTTTTTTTTGCAGAGTTTAGAGCAGGAGTTCTGAGGTGTCTGCTTATCAAGCTGCCTCCTTAGATCTTTAAAATTGAGATTGAACTGCTTAAGATTATGAAAGCTAGCTAACTACTGTCAGTGAATATTTTAAAAGATAGGGATGTTCCTGAAGATGCAGAGGCAGGCAGTCTGCAGCAAAAGACTCAGCAGCTCTTGAAGCTTTTGCCACCAGTTTTCTATAGAATTGTGCAGTGTGGAGGAGGTTGGGAGAAGGACTGGTGGTGGTTCTTGCTGTTTGGGGGAGGAGGGATTGATGTTAGTGATGAATTTTTCTTTCTCTGAGAGACCAGCTGTCTGACTATACAGATAGTGGTTACTTCAGTTGTTATGTGCTTAAGGAAAAAGGGCAATATATCTCACTGTTGTTTGGGCAATATGCAAATAAAATGTGTATTGCCAGGTGGAAAATATACTCTGCTGGTAACTATACTGATGCAGACCTTCCTGTTTCCATTACAATGATGGACTCTTCACTTACTGAGGTGAGTGCTGTCTCTGATGCCCGAGATGTGGTTTTGAATGGGTTCGAGCATTTAGTGCCTTACTCAGATCCAGATTAAGCAGCTATAAACTGGCACTGCTCCAAGGTCAATGGAGCTGGCATTAGTCAGCAGGGTGCTGCGACATCTTGTTCTGTGTGGGGTAGTCCCTTCTTCTGGAATACTGTAGTTATAGACCCCAATGTCTTGATGTTCACGTGTATCTGGGTTGTGCTTTTAGCTGGGGAGTATTTTAAATGTGTTTTCAAGGCTTGTGACTGCTGTTTCTGCAGTAACACTCAGTTCTGCCAGTGAAATCTGAGTGATTTCGCTCTCTTTATCCACCTGCAAGAAGCCACAGGATGTTTTAGTTGTGAATGCTGCCTTTCTCTGCACTTTCTCCCATGGCTACAACGTTAACAGCTGAAAAATGACATCTTTGCTGTATGAAAACTTTCCTTCAGCTGGTGTGCCTAGGTATGCCTTCCCTGCTGTATTGAATCCTGCAGCTACAGCTTGAGAGCTGTCAGTTGGTTTTCTCGTGGCAACAGCAAGATGTGCTGCAGCTCAGCACACCTCGTTGTGCTCAGCGCCACGATACTCACCATTGATATCTAGCCCTCAGCCCTGCCACACAGGGCTTCTAATTAGCTTTACAAACTCCAGCATTAGTGTTGGTGGTGATGATGGAAGAATATTGGTCGGTGGTTTCTGTGAATCTGGAAATAACCTTTGCAAGACTAATGAGCAGGCAACTTCAGACCTACCCCAGCTGGTGTGCGGTACCTGCAAGTGCAGCAGTGGTCCAGTTGTAGCAGCAAATCAAGGCAGAAAGTGCAGTGAGGGTAAAAAGTAAGAGTGGTGGGGACTGCCTGTGGTTTCGGCACGCTGCTTGGTTGGGGTAAAGCAGGTGAGGAACTCCTAGCTTGTGCTGCTACCACTTAAGCTACCTTAAAGAGGATAACCTCAAGGGCTCTGGCTTTATCCAGTCCTTCCGGAAAGTCACAGCCTTGCAAAGTTGTTTGAAATGCCTGTGCTTTATTGCTCTGGAACTTTCTGTAACTCTAGCTGGGCTCAGAAATGTCATTTTCCATTTTTGCTTTTTTTTTAATGTCAACTTTCCATGTAAATATTCTAGAGGGAGAAAATGAAAATGTTAAAGCTTGCCCCAGAGAAAAGGCAAACGGGCTGTGTCCAGTATCAGTTCCAAAAACTGTGACGTGCAGCAAAATTTGAATATCCTTATTTAATAGGAAAAGTCTTCCTTTTTTTTTTTTATTACACTCTGTTTGCAGATGTGTTTGAGCAGATAGAGCCCTTCAGCATGTGAGTAACTCAAATTATTTTGTCAAAGAGTTGTCACCGTAGGAGTTTAGGGATTATTTATTAAAGGAGCTCTTGTGAGAGCCAGGTGAAGCCTGAGCTTTTTATACTTGTTTTGATTTATAAATGTAAAAGTCATATCACAGTCTAAAAACCAGATGATAGGTCTTCCAAATGTTAATGCTTGTTGGGGAGGAGTTACACAAATTCTGGCCACAGTCTTGTCTGTTATGATGGAGAATCCTTGGGCTACTATGCTAATCGAAGGGACAGAGGGTGAAAAAGTGATTAGGATTCTACTGCAGGATCTTCTTTGACACAATCTTTTATTAGGAAGAAGAACCATTCTCCAATGCCCTGTGCAAGCGGATTTTATTAGGAAATCTAGAATGTGGGGGCTGTGGTAGTTGTTGTGTCTCTTTAAGTGTACCCTGTGCAGTCCATGGGAGCTCACAATCTTGATAGTCAGCATGAGGTTTTAAAAACTGAATATTGAGGGTTTTCCCTCATTGCAAAGAGAAACCGCTCACCATGTGATTACCTGGAGAGGGAGAGGGCAGGTAGAATAATGTATTGTTTTAGTCAGTTCCAGGTGTGATGCAAGGGGTGTTTGTTTGGGTGGCATGCAGTGTGTGTTTGTTTTAAAAGCCCTTTACATTTCTTTTGTTTTCATTCCAACATGCTATTCATTTTCACCTTTTCCTTCCTCAATACTCCGGTAGCTCTAATGGACTGAACCAGGCAAATGCGAAGCTGTACTTCCTTAAGCTTAATAGAGAATTCAAATAAGAATAAAAATAGCCTGGATTTGCATTAGAGGAAATGTCCGACTGGCTGGGGCAAGGCTCTGTGAGTGCAGTCAAGCTCTGATGGGTGGAGTGGAGAGGAAAGAGAAGGCACTGATGCTGGGGGCAGTTGGTCACTCTTGGAAGTGGCGAGGAGGTCTTGGTCACCTGCTTTTCAACTTTGCTGTGTTTCCTGGGTCCTCTGAGGATGTTTGAGGGGGAAGGGAAGATACTAGAACATAGATGATCAGTTGCTGATATGGTTTTTCTGTTGTGTGTGTGTCCCCCCGCCTCCATTTCAATAATGCTCTTGGACACTTGACATCTAGGGAGTTACCCAAAGCTGGCTAGTCTCATACCTTCTGTGCGTGGAAATAGATTTGGGTTTTTTTCTATTCAGCAATCTCTTCAGGTAGTGGGTGGGGTTCAAACTCTGCTTTACCCTGTATTTTCGCCCATAGAGACCAATCTATCAATTGAATAGGCAAGCTGGAGTTATCCAGGGTGAAATGAGGAAGAGGGATATTTCCCATTCAGTATCTCCCTTGCTGTATTAAAAGACTTAAGAGGATGTTGGTTTTGTCTGTGATGTGATAAGACCCTGGTCCAGAACCGCACTGTAGCGGCTAAAGGAAGATGGGCAAAACTACATACCAGCCTTTAACTGCTGAATTCTTCTCTGCTGCTTGCATAACGACAGAGGCAGCCTGAAGCCTTCTGAACTGGTTAGGTAATTGTTATATATAATATTGAAAACTAGTGTAATTCAAAGACACGTGTGAAAATATACAACAGAACATGCAAGTCTTCTGTGTTCCGAATCATCTGCTCGGTTGAGCTGTTACTATTAGCACTTTTTTTTTTACCTAAACAAGTCTGACATCTATAGCTGAGTGAAGCTCCGTGCATCTCGCTTATGGTGTTTGGGATCAAGACCTTGAAAATGGATATATCTTGATGCACAGCATTGAGACAGAACAGTGGTGTGGTAACGTGTACATCGGTCACTTGAAAATGTGCGTTAGAAGCAAAATATGAAGTCAGGAACCAAAATACATCTCTAAGTGTGATATTCCTGTGATAAGATTTCTGCAGAAACAGTTATTGCTCCTAATGATGATAACGTGCTAAGCTGCATGCTATATGTATGGGTGGCTTTAGACTAGCAGATCTCCATGCATTTACCATCTAGCTCTTCCCTGCTGAAATAACTTAGGTACAGCAGGGGGTATTATTAAAACTTTGACATACAAATTTTCTACTCGCGTGGCAAAACTTCTGCTGATACTAACACTTCTCTCTTTCCATTAAGATTGACTGTGCAGAGCCAACACTACCAGCCAGTCTGATCCCATCCAGGTCAGATTTTGTGTAAGCTTTTAAAAGCCTTTATCAAGACCGTGTAATACGGATGAGTATCTGAAAGAATTTTGTTTTGGCAGTGATCGCTTAACTTCACCCCAAGAAGTTCTTACATCCTCTTTGGAAAGCACTGCACCATTAAAAGGTAAGCCCTCAATCTGGGGCACAGATCTGCAAACTTTTTGCACTGAAAGTCATGGAAATAGATATGCTCAAGTCTGCATGTTTACTGAACAGTAAAAGCCCTGTTACTGAACAGTAAAAGCCCTGTCTTCTGTTGCCTGATGTTATAGGCTGCCTTGTTATGGAAGAAAAATCACCAAAGTGCTCACGTGAAAAAGAGGAAGATGTGCCGACTTCTGTAGCAATGGAGAAAAACAACAATAAGGATCCAGCTGGTCCTGTATCAGGTACAATAACTGCTGCAGCATGTCACACAGTGACAACCTGGCTTGCTTCCAGCACATCTTTGAAGTGAGGAAGTTGAGTAAGAAAAATAACGTAATGACAACTCGTGAATTTCAGGGTTTGCAAATATTTTTGCCTGCAACCGCTCTCAACTCTCCCTGAAACTGAGTAGGAATAAGGCTTTACCCATTTACAGGCGGCTGGTGGCCTGCAGCACTGCAAGAAGTAAACACGAAACAACTTAGTGAAATCTTGGTGCTTGCTTAGTTGGCAGAACGTTGTGTGGGTACTAAATCCCAGGTGATTTGGGGAGGAAAGAGAACGTTTTTGTGGTTTTGAAAAGTTTGGTGACACATAGATGGAGTGTATAATGCCTTCCTCTCTTTCAAAACTGCTGCTCAGTGCACAAGAGGCTGGGAAGGGTCAAGAAGAGAGATGAGGATAGAGGCCTTTGTGTATGGTTCTGTCTTTTGCTATAGCCATAAACACCCAGAAGAATTAATCTTATGAGATCTGATGGTGCTTCTTTCACTTAAAAACTAAAAGTAAAACAAAACTGGAGTACACGTACACCGTGTCTTTAAGCTATTTTTAAGAAAGCTGATCTGAATAAGCAGCACAGGATACATGTGTGTGCTTGTTTGTAATCACTTTTTTAACCTTTACCTAAATATAAGACTTTTGGTCATCATTTCTTGTTTGGTTTTGTTTCTTTCTTTAGTACTATCTTCCTGACGTCTAATTCAGTCCCCTCACTTAAGTCTATTTTTCTTTCTACCAATTTGCCTCTGCAGTTAATTTTCATATGTGGTCTAGGTGCCTTTGGCAAGGAGGAAACAGATATGCAAAACAGATCAGAAAAAGCCCAAATAGCTTTAAAGTCTGAGATCCTGCTGCCTGTTGTACATCTCTGAATAGAAAGTGTTTCTAGTATTAGAACAGAGCCATTGATGAATCTCCACTTGTGGTTTAGAAGACAACGCACGGTGTCTTCTAAAGGTGCTTGGGAGCCAGGTCAGATATGTTGGGCTGCTGCGAAAATCAGCAGGGACAAAAGGGAGAGCTAAGCAGAGGATGTTGTTCACGTGAAGGCTGAAAAGAGGAAGCACTTCAAACCCGAAGGTTTGGTTGGGTTTTTTCTTGTGCCATTTCTTTGGCTTGCGTCTGTGTGGGGGTGTGTGTATGACTACATAAAGAGAAAAAGGAAAAAAAAATAATCTAGCTGTTCTAAAAGATATAAATAGCTAGCAGAGTTACTGCTACACAAGAAATTAGTGTGACTCTGAGACTTTCTTCAGTTTCTTAAATATTTCCTCTTTAAATTTTTTTAATAGTTTGTCTTTCTGGAGGTTATTTTTGTCTGCCTTAAAGCTTCTCTAAATTGCAGTCCTTGAAAGTTTGTGTTGCATTTGAACTGGCATCATTGGTTCCTGAACTTACCAGTTCGTTACCACTCTTCTTTTGGCAAAGAGAGTTCTTTTCTTGGCTCTGTCGGCACCCTGCTAGTTCAGTTTTTGGGTTCAAACGACAGTGCAAGTGTCAGATTATGTTTGAAACTTAAGGACACCTGAAATGCCACAACTGTGTGCATTTTATGACCTGGTTATGCTCAAGCTCCCCTGTAACAGCAGCTGAAGTAGCATCTGCTTCTTGACTTCATCTGATATTCCACAGTGTGAAGAAGAGAATTACAAATACTCATCACTTCTCCTGTGAGTTTGTGTATGGAATTTTTTTCTTCACGTATTCCTGTGCTTATAGAATTCCAGATAAAAATTAATTATAAACTGTCGCTTTAAATAGCAAACAAACAAAAAACCCCATGTTGGTAGCAAAATAATGAAATTCATTTATCCAAGGGAATTTCACTCTAACTCTTGCAACTTCAACTAGAGCAACTAATTGGAATAGTATTCTCACTTGTGGATATGTAATACTTCTTATTCGGATTTTTTCAAGCCAAACACAATTATCATCACACTTCTTCCTTTATGTCTTTATAGTGTTCTTTGCTGCTGCCTCTCCTTCTTAATGCCCTCTCCTGGCGTTTGTTGCAATTTTTTAGCCCTGTTGGTCCATGGCTAGTACACTGGGTGTTGGAGGCTTTATTTTTTTTTCATTACATTTGGTTTCGGGAATGTTTCTCCCCAGGAGCAGATCTGACTGAGACGGAATCCTGCCCTATGATGGAAGAACACAAAACCTCATTTCAAAACGTTTTAAAGCAAGACCTGGTAAGATTTCTAGTGACAGTAAAACATAGAACTGGTTTGGCTGAGCAGTGACAAAGAAAAACACTGCAGGAGGGGATACGGCCCTCCGGTGCTGTTGTGGCTGTTCCCTTGCTATAACGACTCTCTATGCCTTTAGGAGGTGGAGCAGGAAAAGAAAAATAATAAAGAGCAGAGTGAGGGAGCACCAGCTGTGGTTCCCAGTAGGAAAGGTAAGAGGGTTTTGCTGAACACATTTGTGTAACTCACTGGAGTGCATGCCTTGGCCACCCGTGTCGAGAGCTGTGTGAAGAGGTGCAGGGAGCTGCCTGCCCCACACCGATTATTGTGAGGGGGTTTTGTTTTAAGGAATAGTAGCTGCAGTTAGAGATCAAAATGGATTAGCAGTGCAGAGAGGGAAGATGTTATCATGCAAAACCTACTTCTCTGATATGTACAGATACTGATCTAACCAGCTCCATCCTCCTTGAGACAGGAAGGAAAACTTCTTACAAGTTGCAAAGGAGCTGGAATATTTGAAGCAGTTCTGGCATGCCTGCCCTCCCCAAAGACTTGTAAAGCAGCGTCCTTTATGCTAGCTAGAGTTTGGGGTAATATAATATAGATAAGCAGGTTGACGTTTCTACTGAACTGTGTGCTTAGACATCTCAGTCTTCTAATCACCTCACCTTTTGCCTTTGGAGGTCACTAGAAGTTAATGATGTAGTAAGTCATGTAACATCCTGAACCCATGGGCTAGGGACTTAAATCAAAAGCTGTAATTAACCATTCCTATTGTAATTAAATGCCAGTTGAAGCCAACTAAACAACTGTCTTTTGGGGCTCTGTACAAATGACAGTGCTGTACTGTCTTACTGACACTAATCCTAATGTACCCTGAGGTACACAAATTGTTTTTATTGTCAAGAGCTTAACACTGGAAATTTTTAACAGTGGCTTCTGTTAAAGCTTAAAAGACTTTCACAGGCTGTTTTTGGGAGGCTGTTTTTTCACTTCTGTTTGAGAGCTTTTTTCTCTCTTCTCAGGGAGTTCACCCACTGCAGGTGGCATTAAAGGAGATAAATCAAAGCAAAACGAGCCGTAAGTGGTTTGACTTTCAATGATCACCTGCAGGTATGAATTTAAAGCTGCAGTCTGTTACATGATTGCTTCTTCTTATCCCACAGTGACTCTCCTAATGAGAAAGAAGTGGAGGTAAGTCTTGGCTCCTTGTATCCTTAAGTATCTCAGACAACAGAAGGATCTTGTAGATAAGCCCTGATTGATATCTAGTCCTATGTAAAAGAATGATGCGGAGTAGCTTAAACTGGATGTATTTCTGTAAGTTGTCTTCTGAAATCTGTCTTTCCAATTCCAATGGAAACTTTGGAAGGGAAGGGACGGGATGGGAAAAGGTGGCAATCTGTAACACTGAACAAAAGGTTTGTCACTACTAAAACATTTGTTTGCAAGCTTGAAGGAGCATAGCTGTGACCTCCTCTCAGGCAGAATGTGCTGATTTAAGACAGTTTTGTCAAAAGACACAGATGGCACACTGCGTGCTGCCAAGATATTGCCTATTCTGGCTACAGATGGGAAGACTGGCTTTGCCGAAGTGGGCTGTGTTTGCTTTCTCTTCTGCATCTCTCCTATAACTTTGTTCATGGGGTATGGTCCCAAATGTCATGGCAGTATCCAAATTACTTAAAAAGCTTCTGCATAAATTGGATTATTCTGAAATCTTTTCCTCTCCCATAACAGGCTGAATTTCTGAGGTTGTCTTTAGGTTTTAAATGTGACTTGTTTACCTTGGACAAGAGAGTGAGGCTTGAAGAAAGATCTCGAGACTTAGCTGAAGAAAATTTGAAAAAGGAGATCACAAATGCTCTAAAGATGTTAGAGGTTAGTGTTGGCCAAGGCTGGTAGGGTGGATGGGATGAACGGTTGTGAAAGTGTCTCTCTTAATATGGTTTTTTTTAGGATTTGTGTATGTGTAATACGTTATAAGCAAATCTGAACAAAGTTCTGAAGTGATGCATTTGAAATATGAGAGACAGCATTTGAAGGGCAGCCTTTGTCTGAGTGTACTGTGTGCTCGGGCAGTGGGTAGTTTTTCTATTGCGCAGGTGTCAGGCAAGAACCCCTGTCTTCAGCTGGCTTTATGCTAGGTAAGCTGAAGTCTCTGCCCACTGAAGGTCTATACCAAGGTACGCTGATCAAGGATGTTAGATCCTGATCTTATGACTGCGTGGGCCTGAACACAACCCCTCAGTGTCATCAGTTGCGGTCACCCTTCTTTCTCTGCTAATAGCTCACACTGTTTTTCTTACCAATGTGCCTCTTAGGCTTTAGTTCCTTTGTGTGAAGAAGATAACCAAGCACAGGAGATTATTAAGAAGCTGCAGAAAAGCTTGCAGTTCCTTAGCCAGTATGCCGCCCGAGTCGCTAGTAGAGCAGAGATGTTGGGAGCTATTAATCAGGTAACTGTTTCCATGTAAATGTGTTTGTACAAAGTTAAAAGCTTCTAGATGTAAAGGGATAGCAGTATCTGTTTGCTAGGCTTCTGATTCCAGAATTAGATTTGGGAATCTTGTGTATGTAACGCAGAATGACCAGTACAGCTTAGTCCCAGCTTTCTCTTCTCCAATCACTGTTTGTGTTGTTTTAAGGAATTCCACGCACTGTGAGAGCAGCTACGTTGCACTAGCATTGTGCAAAAACACGCAACAGATTTAAAACAAAAAAACAAACAAGAAAAAATACAAAAAAGAACTTTGCATCAGAGGGATGTATACAGTAGAAACCACAAGAATGCAATGTGGTAACACTAGTCTTGACGCTCTAATGGTAATTCTGTGCCTTACAGAAATGGCAGCTGATGAGCTAAGTCTATGGAAATTTACAAAGACCTGCTCAAATGTTATGTGTAACTGTGTATAATGCCAAAGAACAGCATGAAAATATGACTTGGCAATACTAGCAGGTGCGTGGTGGCAGCTGAGACTGTAGATCAGAGAAAGAGATGAGGAGGAGTTGTAAGGGCTTAGAAAAGAAAGACTAATTTGTGTTAGGATAAGGGTAATCACTGGAGAAGCGAGACTGGCGTAAACTGGGCATGTGTTGAGAGATGGGTTGTAGTGAAACTTTGAAAGGATGGACAAAAATGAGAGGATGTTGCATCAGAGTGATGCAAGGTAAGAGTAGATGGTTAAGGGGGTTAAAAAAAATCTTAAAATCTAAACATGATGCAGTTCCTCAGAGATCCGCTTCTTTTTCTCTACTGCTGTTGCCCTCACTCTGTTAGGAGAGCCGTGTCAGCAAGGCTGTGGAAGTGATGATTCAACATGTGGAAAACCTGAAGCGCATGTATGCAAAAGAACATGCAGAACTTGAGGAGCTGAAACAGGTCCTGCTCCAGAATGAGAGATCCTTTAGTTCTCTTGGAGATCGAGGTAACTAAGAAAAGCTGCGTTGTTTTTTGTCCTTCTAGCACCTGCCAGATAGACCCTTACCTAATTGTAGCTTAACATCCTAGGTGGAGGGGTTGTGTGACTGTTGAACCTCCTTTCTTAAAAATAGAGGAAAAATCAGCAATTTGCTAACAGTATTGGAAACAACTCTTTGAAATTAGATATGTATCTAAACTGTCATGAATCTTGGGGTGGGGGGGAACATTGCAAGTATGCGATAATGTTCTGGCTTTTGGGAAAGTGCGTTATAGGTGGTGGTGATGATAATCTTAATCCTTGTGAGCAGTAAATTTGGGTGCTCGCTCACACTGGAGTGTTCCCAGTAGCTATTTCCAGGTAGCTGAGCTCTGACTGCTCTTTACAGATGCGTCCTGCTCTTTTCTAAATACAAATTGCAGACTCCTTAAGAGCAGGTGCTCTGAGTTTCCCCCTCCCCCACCCAAAGCAGATGGCACGGTGGTCAAGTTTTCAGATGGCACTGTGTCTTTGCCAGAAGAAGTATTAAATTCTTCTGAAAAATAGAGCATGTATTTTAAAAACTGAAAGGGCGGTCTTACACACTGGTAAAATCCTCACAGGAGCCTTCTGAATCATAGGCTGTTCCTTCCTGACTGGAAAAAGATTGTCCTGTAACAGGACACTGCCTCAATAATAGAATAATACATTTAATGATAGTGACAGAAACTGATGCTTGTAGAGGATGTATAATGTGTGAATATTATTAAATTATCTAATGAAATAGAAAGCCTTTTTCTGAAATCTCATTTCTGCTTTCTGAGAGTACTCTGATACGCTCTTCACTTAAACAGACACTGTAAAAAGTCAAACCTTTGGTTGCAAAAAAAGCTCACTGCATGCCTGTAAGCCTTTCTGATGTTTGATCTCTTCACAGATGAATCTACGAATAAAAAGCTACCAAATTCTTTTAACTTTAAGGTAATGGCTCTTACAGCCTAACATGAAATTTTAAGTGTGTGTTTATGTGGAGTGTTTTTCTCTGCTTTTTCATGTGCTGGTGCTCTGCTACGTGCTTGACTTGGTAGTTTTCTGTCTCAAATATGGGCTGATGTCATCAAACACGAGGATGGTGTTTTCAATCGCCCCCACCTCCCTCCACCAACCCAAGGGAACTGCATGTGGTCCCACTTAGAAGATGAAGTGTTCGCAGAAGCTGAAACGGCTGTGCTCTTGTGCAATGGTTAAGAAATGTTGTTCACGTACGGTTCGCTCATCGGGGCTACAGGGGAAGGGTTTAGCACAGAGAGATGAAAAAATAGGTGGGAGCAATTCAGATTGACTGTAGGAATTCCTGTGAGCACCACCACAGGAATTTAGACACGTTTTGGTATTTTGCTGGAATTTGTTTAGCCAGCCTCACTTCAGATGCTTAGAGGAGGAAAAAGCAAAGTGAAAAGATACTGCTTTAAAGATTATGGTTTGGGCTGTGCTTATGATTCCATTCTTCCTTGTTTGTCACTTCAAGCTAAGTATCAACATCTATTTTTCTATACAGTTTGTATAAAAATAGATGGTATTTTATGTGATCAGTGAGTAACCCAGTCATTCCTTGATAGAGTCAGTAATGCCTCTTATTTGTATAGCCATCGTCATCCCTACGAAGAGTTAGCATTGCAACATTGCCTAGGAGTGCTGGAAATGCAGGTATTGGGTTGCCGCTGGTAAGTAAGGGTTCCCGGATGGTGAGGCGCTGCACCTTCTCACAACTGGCTGGGCTGAAGCACAAAAATGCCAGTGCAGTAAGTCTGTCAAACTTCTTCTCCAGGCCCAGCTCCATGAACCTGATGGAGATGAATGGGGTGATAAATTCAACAGGAGATCAAGCAGTTGGTAAAGTTACTTGGGCTTGCCTTTGAATAGGGTTAAATATTTTTTTTCAACTCTAACTGTGCCTGTATTAAACAGCTGATGGAGCATCTTAAGGTATAATGATGTTTAAGCGACACCTCTCACATTAGCTTTACACGCTTCAATAGCTAAATGAGCCTTCGTGACTAAATGTTACAGCTCTTCTTTTTTTATTAAGGGTTGAGAGTTTTAAAAAACCTACCTTGACTTCCTTGCTTTAGAACTAAAATGTGAAATCTAGGCAGCTGGTATCAATGGATCTGGGTGTTTTGTGGGTTTTTTGGGTTTTGGGTGTTGTGTTGTTTGTTTGGGGTTTTTTAAAATAAATCCTAGTTTCAGGCAACCAATTCTGAAACTTATTTGTCTAAGGTCTACCCAAAGGAGTAGCTGCTGCTGCTGAATTTCTGATTTCCTGGTATATATCTGATTGGGAAATTAAGGCAAATGTCTTTAAAATATGACAGGGGACGACTGGGAGCAAAGCAAAATGAGAAGCGTCCTTCACTACAGCGGTTCATTAGCACGTATTCCTGGGCAGAGTATGAAGATGAACATTCTGAAACAAAGTAAGTTCAACAGCAACCTCCTCCGAGGTGCGTGTGCAGGGTTGGCTGGTTTGGTGTTAGGGAACTCTTAACTGTCAACTACCTGATTAGGGCTATAAAGGCAAGCTATTGTGTGCTCTGTCAAACTGAATGCTGGATGGGAAAACTTTGGAACTGTTGATGACTTACAGGAATGAGCAGTCAGAATCACCTGCTGAAGTACAAGAAGAACTGTCAAGGAAGGAAAGTGTCTCTGAAAAAGGAAAATATTCATCAAAATGGAACCTGGAGTCAGTGTAAGTTTTGTCACATTATCATGAGAGTAAAGCAGTGCTTGGGTGGTGGACATGGGAAGAGGAAGCAAAATGGTAGCTTTGGTTTGGTTGTTAATGCCAACTTCTTAAACCAGCTAGGAATGAGTAATGACGGGTGCCAGAGACTCGCTCCACCAGGGATTCGTTACTAATCCTGAATGGTGAGGAGGTAAAGAGGAGCCTCATGCTATGATCCCACCTCTTTTGGTTACACTGTGACAGCTGGGCCACTAGGTCATGCTAACATGTACTCCTGTAAAAATGATCAAGGGTTTGAGGCCTGGGCAAAACTTAACAGCACAAGTAGTTACCAAGACTAACTCCAGATTGTTCCAACTAATGTCTCGGAATATCTCAAGTCCTAACAAGTATCCCTTGGAAGCCCCTGCTTTGCAGGAAGGGAGGTCTGTTGTCTGTGCAGAGAAAGTGTTTTTGCCATATGAATATCCTATGCTAAGCCTCTGCTGTAAGCATTCCTGATCAAGGTGGGGATGAGGCAATTATGCTAGTGCGTAAAGCTGAGAAGACAATTTTGGTGTCCGTCCGTCCCCCCCCTGCATTTGATAAAAGATGGAGGTACCCAATGTCATGGAGACATTGTCTAGGATTTGGATAGTCACTGAGAGTAAGACTTCTCTCTAACCTCAAGGAATGCACCAAAGTCCTAGAAAACAATAGACTATAAGGCCAGTACTTTCTACAAGCAAGATTTCTTGACGACCTGCAAGGCAGCCTTTTAAACCCAGAACACAAGCTACCACTGTACATAGCTCCCAATACAGTAACAACCTTGTCACTTTTGATAGTTAAGGATCTGTATGTTTGTTGGTGGGTCTAGTTTGCTTCGGAGTTTTCTGGGGGGTGGGAGTAGGGTTTCCAAGTTTTGAAGAAAAACTGAACTGCTCTGACTTCTCTGCACAGGTGCAACTTAATGTCATCATGGGCATCCCATTTCAAGGCTTCCTTTTCCAACGCTAACAAAACTCTCTGGATTTCCGTTTCCATCCTGGTACTGCTCGCTGCTCTTACAAGCTTCCTCACTGGGCTGTCTCTTCAAAGACCAGCAGACGCAGCACCTGTCGGAACTGGGGACTCCTGGACTTCACTACAGCAACTGTTGTGGCCATACACAGGACTTCAACACAATGGACCACCCCCGGTATAACAAAGGTTCTGACTTTTGTAGTTATACTTCCAAGTTCTGGATGACAGTCTGAGAAGCTGAGATAGTATACTTAAGGTTACATATTTGGGTTTGGTTGGTTGGGTTGTTGGGTGTGTTTTGGGGACGTAATTTTTTTTTTTAAAAAGCATGACTTGAAATTGAAAAATACTTCCCCCCACTTCTGACAGTCATCTTTACAAATACCTAAAAGTATCTCAGTTCCATTCAGGTTTACGATAAAACAGTTACTAATTTTGAACATAGCTAACAATAAATACAACTAAGTGGTCTAGCCACAAGAGAATAAAGAACTTATTTTGCTGTAACAAAAACGGAATGTTTGCATTTTAGTCATTGAAACTGTTCCAATGGTTTGAATAGAAAAGGATTCAAGACTTGAAATGTAACTTTATTGAAAGCTTTTGATAATAAAGTTTTAAAGGAAAGCATGCAGTATTTAAGAGTGTGTTAAAACTCTCGTAGCAAGGAGTAGTTGATACACAACATCAATAAACAGGAAGCTAGCTGCTTCCACTTTATCAATTGCTTCTTTGCTGGCAAAGTCTTTAAGCATATGGTAGAGTGTGGAGTGAAATTCAGAATCTTCTTCTAGCTCTTCTGAAAAAGCTTCACTTGTTTCAGTGATCTTGAGCTTTTGTGCTTTCTGACCATTAAACATGTAAAGAGACCAGTCTTTGTCTTTGACAGAATCTGCTTTAAGATGCTCACTGACCTATTGCAGGAAAAAAAAAGGCACTGTAAGGTGAAGCCCATGACACTGACAGAGTATAAATTCTAGTATGAAATTCTAAATTCTAGTATACTCATGGGTGTAATACAGAAACAAAACCAAGGTGCTGCTTTGACTTCCTAAAACAATATTAGCTCTCTGTGCCTAACAGACTGTGTACCAGGTACTGTATCAACACCAGAATCTTCCATCTAGTTTGTCTCTGTAAAATGCAAGGTGTGGCCACTTCAGCTTTCTTTGCTGCTCCTGACTCCTGTGGACAGAGTAGCTAGGTGCAACAGGCATCCTTTGTTTTGGTTCTTGCTCCTCGGACTAAATATTAGGCTAAATATTTGTATGTCACATGCATTTAACTCAAGAGTGCTGGAAAGCTTCTCAAGATTTCAACAGTATCTTATGTTCTGTATCTACAACCACAACTAGGAGTACTTTTCTGTCTGTCTGGGAGAAGTTTTAATCACATGTGTGTTAAACATTGATTTGTTTCCATCTGTGATCTAAGTTGCTTATTCCCCCCTTTACAGTAGGGAACAGCTGAAAACCCATATGGACAAGAAGAAATGTCCAGATATTATTAATAAAACTTGCAGATCAGCTTGCTATTCAGCTACTCATGAAAATCTGCATCCAGCTATATCATCCTAGCCTTGGCTAAAGCCTCCTGGCACACTACCAACTGTCTTTGTTACTGAGATGTGCCCCAATAGAAAGCTCACAAATGCATGAGCTGTGAAGCAGCATCTGCAGTTCTGCTGAACACTGCTAAGTAGTCAACCCTAAATCTTAAAACTGCTGCACTAAGAGTGTAGGCAGGGGTTGAAGACCGTGTTTGAGATCAATGTAACTTGTAGAAGTTGTTTCTGTCTCCTTAAATGCGATAAAGTTCTGTGCTGTTTTTCTGTAGTTTAATCTAAATCCACAAACCTTGAACACTACTTGCTCTTGACCTGCTTCTAGATTCCACTTGCTCCAGGCAAAAGCAAAAGCAGATGCAACCAGTGCCATCTGTTGATATGCCCTAACTTCTGCTAGGGGAGCCTGTAATGTGAAAGTACAAGTTAGACAAAATATATACACCATTCAGTCTAATTCCCTGCATTATACAAGTGTTAAGAAAAAGCTCACTTTAACCAGAATTCACAGGCTAAGCTGCCAGAACTCTTGTATACTTGCCAGCTGATTTTGCACAACCGGTCTTCATAAAAGAAAATGTTACTTATGTGAAAAATAGGTTGAAAAAACTACAGGAAAACCAACCACTCCTGCACTCACCTTCTTATTCACAGAGATGAACTTGTGAGAATACTCTCCTGGGAAAATATTCACACCAGCCTTTTTCAAAGCTGCTCTTAGGCCAAGTGGACTTGTCCATTTTCCTGTCAAGTGGGAAAGCACATTCTTCTCTTCCACCACTACTGAAGACGTCATACACTGATTACCCTGTTGTACAAACCAGTGAAAGCAACTTACTGGTTGTGAAAGCTATGTTCTGCTTCAGGCACTGAATATTAATAGTAACTTTGCTATTCTGGATATTGCATACATTATCTACCACTCTGGGCTATAAACTTTCATTCATATATCCTGAAAAAAGCCACTTTTCTGCAGGACTTCAGAAATTACAGTAGTCTACTGGCCCATGCTTATGCTCACACTGACCCTTTTAAAATCATGTCTGTTACTGAACTGATTTATATGGCAATGAGCATATGGATAATCATGCATAATTTGAACCTTTAGCAGGAACAAGTAGCATTAGTGTACTAGGTTGCCTGAAATGCTTTTATTTCTCTTGGTTTAGTTGGGAGGACAGCAGAACAATTCTAAGTCTTTAGCTGGTGAAGGAGTCTCGAATATCAAAGCACTTCCTGGAACTTTGCAGAACAGCCATACAGATGCTTTCTTCTGAGCAGTTCACAGAAAATAAGGGAAATTAAATCACCAGTTCTTTTCCTTACAGTGCTTGGAAAAGAAGAGATCATCCCTCACGTTCGACCAGGGCAGAGTGAGATTCAAATTGCTCTTGTGGAAGCATCCCAAGTTCTTTATAAAGGACAATGCAATAATTCTGTATTTTTTTTAAAAAAATCTGCAAACGTTTTATAAAATAAGTTATTTACAGTACCTTAATTTGTATCTGAATTGTTGCAAAGACTGTAGTAACTATAAGTAGTGCTTCATCCATACCAGTAGGTTGCAATTCCCATGCCTGATATGGCATGTTGCAGTGAGCATCCTGGAGAAGTGCTATTGTGTAAAAGGCATCCATCTCAAAGGTGATACTCTTTTCTTGTGTTTCATACGTTACGTTGCTGATGCCATCGGTTCTCCACTGTTGGCCTTTACAAAAGGGATGCAAAAACACAAAGAGGCATATGTAAAGCTTCTGCTTGTGATGGGTGCTGGGGAAAAATTAGTAAAGACATTCTAGTAACTAATATTCAGAGTTAAGATAAACTGTTAGGCACAAAATCAAGAGAATTCATTTAAGGCAAAAATCCTCCCCTCATTTTAATTGTCTTTAAGTACAAGATCGGGCTAATTTTGACAGGAAAACTTCTCCTTAATCTCAAAAGAAATACAAATGCTACTGCAACTGTCATTTTTTTATTTGCTATAGAGCAGTCCATAAGCTCATTTTCAACAGTAGCTTCAAACATTAAACTGTTTTAATAGGTTCTACTCTCTTTCATGAATGTGTACTTTGTACATTTGGGTTTTTAATATTTATTTTTTGTATTTTAATCCTAATATGTGTAGTTATGAGATAATTTGGCTCAAAGTGGACTTCACATGGCTTCACCCTAGCAAAACTTGCCTTGTGGTATGCAGTTGTACTACTGCCCATTAAACGGTGTGTATTTCTTTTTCCATTCATATTAAAAAGCTACAGTAAAAATTCTCAAAAAGCGGTCCATTATTAGATATGATGCAGAGGCAAAACAGAACAAAAAAACTCCAAACCCCCACATCAATTAACGCTGGAGTCTCCAAATTATTTCTGGGGGCTGAATTAGCTCCTATCTTTACAGCTAGATTCTAGAAATACTCAAACTTAGGTATAATTCCATTATTCAAACTTAAAATAAATTTATGTCCTAAGCTGGTACCTGCAGGATCCCATCGGGCTATGACAGGATCCTCAAAATATATCACATTGTCAGAAAGCCTCAGGGTTATCTGTACTGGTGGATGTGTGGCATCTTCAGCCTCTTCTGGGGGATATGGGTATGCCTTCAATCCATCATCAAGTAACTTTGGCAAGATGGGAAAAGGACAGATAACATTTTTATTAGAAAATGAAGTAGCCTACTTCTTTTCTTTTTTTTTTTTTTCAGCATTTAAAATTTATTAGTATTAATGGTTTGCTAATATTGCACATTTCTAACAATTGCACATTTCCAACTACATTGTTGAAGACAGTAGCAGGGTGACTACAGATGGGCCTTTGAACTCTTCACATGCTGTCGGTGGCACCCTGAAGGCAGTGCCTCACAGTAGGCATAGTCATGTTGTAATAGATCCACAGCATCCAGAAAAACCCAAGAGCACCTGAGAGGCAAAAGCAGCTATAATTCCACTTTGTCCACACAGTATCAAAGGGAATGAAAGAGGTCACGTGCACTTGGTAATGCAGGTCTGTGTGTTCAGCCAGGAATGAAGATCCCATGCCTCTCCATCTGCCTACAGTCCTGCTTTCTTAGTTTGCATGGGAATTTCATTTATTAAAGTTTTTCAGCGTCACTAAAAACTGTGATATAGGTTAATGCTGCATCAGGCTCCAGCAGTGGGAAAACTAGAACACATTGGCTATAGTCCTCAAATAAATTAGAGTTTGGAATTGAATTGGCAGTAATTTTGTTACCATCCTTCTTTAAGTGTACCTTTCACATATGAAAAACTAAGAACTTCTCTCTTTGATTTTACTTTGGCCAAGGACATTTTCCAGCACAGCAATCTGTGCTAGAAAATGCTGATGAGCACTGACTGAGCACACACCTCTGCAAGTGCAGGCTGATCTGTTCCCCACAACTGCTCCAAAAATGGGCCTAGTGTAATTGAAAAATTATTTGAAAACTCAGTCCTTTAGTTTGCTGCTCAAGTAATCACGTACACTGCGTATGTACAGTGGTGAGGCACCTCAGAATAACTCTTCAAGGATGACAGGGAAGAGGACTGCATGGGGTGTCATCTCTTTCCTTACTTACCTCCACCATACTCCAGTCCTTGATTTGTTTGACCTGAGGTGGAAGCTGCAGTGCATCAATATGGTACACACCACCCACTGGTACAAACTGTTGCAAATCAACAATGTTTTCATCAGTTATCGCCTCTTTTTTTTCATTTGTCTTTTCCTGCATCAGTGGATCCTGAAGCTTAAAAAAAAAAAAAAAACACCACCAAAAAAACACCACCACCAAACAACATGAGTTAACCCGGTGCTTAAACCAAGACACTGAAATGTCCCACTTCTACTATTTTTCCCTTTTGCACAAAAAGCCCATGTGCTTGAAGTGCTTTACACTCTGCAGCATTTCAGCACCACCTACTGGTATCCCCCAAATCTTTTAAAAATCAGTTGAAATGTGGAGAAGACAGCTAGACAATGAAATTAACTTCTTGTTTTGGTACTGAGCTTTTTAACAGATTAATCTCTGCTCTAAATTTGTAGTCAAGTCAAAAAGATTTATATAAGACTATGGTTTTTACTGACAAAATGAGTCACAACATTAATCACAGAAGAATTTCACAAGTATACACTACAGTAGATTCTGGACAGGTTTAGTAATATTCCATTGGAATGAAAAGAAACAAGGCAAATAAAAAGATGTAAGACACCTACAGGTCATGTGCTGAAGGTGAGAGATGATATTTATGAAGAGCAAGAGGGAGTTAACATGAAACAAAATTTTCAGATAACAAAGATAAGATAATTCATATTTTTAATGCACAATTATGTATCTATTACATATATGTATCAATTTACATTTTAATTAACTGGAAAATGTTATTAGAAGGCATCAATGACATGGACAAAAATGCCTAGAAATATTTTAAAAAAACCACAAACAAGCCCACATAAAACATTGCACTGGTTGTTACAGGAGGACAGAAATTACTGTTGACAGGTATCAAGAAAAAGTGTTCAATACTGTAAAAACAATACTGTAAGTGTTATGAAATTTGCTTTTAGAAAGTGAGATAATCTCAAAAAATGACAAGTCTACATAAGCTGTCTTCAAGCTTTTTAAAAATCAAGTGAAAATGGTGTTTATTTTATAATGTCAGATTAAGTTGCATTATGCAGAGATTTTATTCTACTGTATTCACACAACAACAGAATGTCCTTTTGCAGTTATTCTGAGCAAAAGATTTACAGGAACTAAAAACCATTTTACTACCAGCCACACTGGTAGCTTGAACTTTAACTTGTTTTTTAAAATAATAATACAAAAATATTTAAGTGTCTTCTAAACAAAACTATTCATTCTCCCAAGATAAATTAACTTCTTAACACTGGTACAATGAAGTTAAATCCAGAGAAGAACTGGCTGTAGTTCTCACTGGTTTCCCTGTTCCTGGCTTTCTTCCCTCCCTTCTACCAGGCTGCCTGTTTCCACTGAAATTGTGGTAACTGAGTACCCTTTCAAACTCTATTCTGAAAAGCAGTTGAAAGGGTTTGCAACTTATTAGCATGCCAGCAAAAGCATAATTTCATAAGCCCCCTCTCCTTATTAAAGCAGATAAACAAGCCTGAAGACATTCAGGTATAATTAGTACACTCCTGTGCACACACATTTCACCTAATACTACGGTAGGGATTTTCAAAGCCTTACTGAAGTGAAATAGCAAAGTCCTCCAAATGAAGCCCAAATTCTTTATATTCTCTTGAAAAAACACCTTGTTTGGGTGGTCTTTAGTGTCTAGTCTGACAACTGGTTGCTTGGACTCTGCTCAGCAGAAAGTGTTCTGGGTTGGGTTTGTTTGGGTTTCTTTTTTTTGTTTGTTTGTTTTCTTTTGTTTAGTTGGGTTGTTTTGTTTTTTTTAACAACAAGGAAAAAGCTGTACAGTTCAGCTAAACTAGGGTGAACAGTTTGCAGTTGTTTTATGTAAGACAGTACTACAAGAAAACTGACCCATTTAACCAAAGGACACCACAACACTGAAGAAATTTGTAACTTTTAACTTATGTGGGACAGATAAACAGTCAGTTCCTAGAATTAGGCCCTCTTTTAGCAAACTATATCAGCATGTATCTCGCTTTAAGCACACATTCTAGTGATACTCAGTAATACCTACACTATCTGAGTGCCTTCCATTATATGCATTTGAATAATTTTTTTCTGAGGAAGTCAATCTCACCAGACAGCCTGGCAGATTCATAAAGACTGTCTGTCTCATCTATAAACACACATAAATGTATGCATAATAATACACAAATGTATGTAAACATAATAAATATGTCCATAAACATAAACAATAAATTAATTTTTAAAAGTGTGGGGACAAAATCTGTTTTCCTATCTGTCAGAGACAGACACAATAAAGAAGAGGGTATCACCTCCTTCAAGGAGGCCCAAGGAGAAAGAGTACAGTCCCATTCCTCCAGCAACATTTGCACCGCTCTTGCTACAGGGTCAAGGTTTTAGGAGAAATCATTTCTACCTAGCTAGCAAATATAGTTGTGATTAAAGGTACTCTCCAACTTTGTAACCAGATATATAAATGGAGATAAACATAAAATAATTACTTCATTTCCACAGCAAATTCCATCTCGAACGCCCCAAGTACCATACAAGCACTTAACCTTTTTAGCAGCGTGTGCACTCAAAAATGTGTTTATGCCAACATTACAGCTAGAGGAGTCACACAAAGAAAACTTAAGCCAACATTGAATCCAAAGCCATACCGAAACTCTGCCAGAACCCCCACTTGCAGTCTTAGCCGGTGCCTTGCCCATGATATTTATTCCCTTTCTCACAATGTTTTCTGTGTTCAAAACATTACCCTAGATTTACCAGCCAAATTTCCAACGCAGATCCAAATCCAGCCCTGTCTCCTCTGGAAGCACAGCAGTAGCCAAAGAGCAGTTCAGTGTACGAGCCACCCATTTGGAGGCACAGGCACCGCCTGTGCCCTGTGCTGTGCCCGCCAGCGTGTGAGAGGAACACACATGTCCTCAAACAGGAGAGAAAATGAGGGGAAAGAAGCGTTTACGCACATAAATGTGGGGGAACTCAAGGCAGAGCCAGACAGGAGGAGGGACTGCAATAGCTGAGAGAAATGGAGTCTTCAGGGGGAACAGGAAAATTCACAAAACTGAACTGACAGAAAGACAGTAAGACCTGGAAAAGAAAAAGAGAAGGAATGAAATGAGGAGCTTGAAGAAAGTCTGAAAAATGTATGTGAAAACTGCCAAAAGACAAGATTTGTCTCACAAAAAAGAAAAAAGGAACCAAGAAAAATGGGATTTCAAGCCCAGATTCACTACAAGGTGTCAGGGACTGAGAAGAAAAAAGGCAAAGATCGTTGCTTTGAATGTATTAAGAAGGCAGAAAACACGATGGTTTACAGTTATCTGTGCAGATATTTTAGATAGAGAACCTGATTCATTTATCGGCAGGTCACAGATGATACCAAAAGTGAAAAACCCAAACCCAGTAACAAGAATACAAAATCAAGCAACCTCCACAAGCCCCAAAGCCAACACACTCCATTGAGGAGTGCTGACAAAGGGAACCCAGCAAACAGAAATCAGTATTGGGAAAGCCCTCTAGTGGCAAAAGCTTCAGCATACAGACACCGAGCAACCAAGTAACTGCACAATCAAGGCCTGCTGAACTGAATCCTATTCTGCATGCTGTGAATTTTCCTAATATTGGATTCCTGCAGTCATTTTATGGGGCTGTCAGTTTCCAAGAAGCAGAAAATATGTCACAGAATATGGAAATACCTTACATTCCTCATGGCTTGATCCTACGCTTAAACTGCCAACTAAATGCCAACTCATGCACGCCAACTGCACAGCAACTACCACACCCTGTCCAAACGTCCCTTTCTACCTTCCGTACAACAATCTTTGGCCATTCATCTTTCCACTCTCTTGAGAAGGTGTATGGCACTGTATTAACACAAGTTGCCTTTTTCTATAAAACATTTAAGAACCCGGCGCTGTCAGGCATAGGACATACATACATATTAAGAAGCTGTTACGCTGCGATTGGGCTTTGAGTAACAACAGCAAGGTAGACTATCCTTTGATGAGATTTTTTTTACCTACCTTTCTCCCATCAGAACACATTTCTTCTGTAGCGGGCATGCTGGGCTCTTCTCTGGCTTTCTTTTCCTCTTCTTCTGGTTCTTCTACATTGTCTTTTGAATGCTGAGTTAACTCTTTGCTATCTAAGACTTCCAATTTCGGCACACTCTGGCACTGCAGCCAAAGTGGAGATACATGATCATAATGAGTATGCAATATGCGAACAGCAACACCGCTCACAGCCAGTGACTTTGGAAGATCAAATCCATGCTGTGCATCACAAAACACGTGATTTTTGAACCTGTAAATAACAATTTAAAAAAAAACCCAAACGTTCCCTAGTAAGATGGGCAGCACTTTTACTTTTATATTTCTTCACAAGTATTCAAATTTATATTCTACACTAAAAGTCACCTAAATTCTCTTTTGTTGCATGGCACAGCCTAAGAAATACAGTGCAATGTCACGATACGCTTCCTGTCTTGTACTGGCAGCTGCCTGTAAGCTCCTTCAGAAAAACTGTAACTGCATAAAGGAGATCAGGAGCTGCAAAAATAACAGTCCTAATAGGATGACAATGAGGCAGAATCAGATGGCAGCTCTTCTACACAGTACGTTCCTGGTTAATTTAATTTAAAATTTAAATTTAATTCCTGACTAATTTCATGGGCACATCCTACACAGGTGAAGTCACCAGCTGTCTGCATTGTATCAGTCTCAGCATCTTCCACGTAAAACCCAAAGAGATACACAGATGATTGATAATCAACAGTGTCACAGAGTCACCGATCCTTGACACAGCGTAGGAAACAGGCTAGGAGCAGCACAAGAGGCCAGCTCGCACCAAATCAAGTATCTAACTTGTGAACTTGGGTTCCTTCATCAAATACAGAAGTTTCTTGCTCATTGCAATTCCTGCCCAACCAAAGCCAGAACAATCCAAATAATACTTATTTTCGGCTAAGATCAGCTGGTCACAAGCTCTAAAAATCTTCTAGTAAAGCAACATTTATTTTTTAAATCTCGGTTGAAAATTTTAAGTGCATCTCTAAGCTGACCAAAAGGCTTTAACACTAACCCAAATGGGCTCTTCCTGCAGGTCAGTCTGACATTGCTGAGCACCCAGCCTTCTAGTTGTCTTAGCAAAGCTTACAGCAACAGGTCCTTAGTCAAGGCAAAGCCCTTTTACCAATTTATTCCTCATATTTCCAGAGTGGGAGTAGGAAGTCTGCTCAAAAATCTTATTTTGAAAAATATATCAGTTAAAGGGTAACCTAATAATAATTTTAAAAAAAATCTTAGATTCAGAACCCACTACAGAGGATATTTGCATCCCAGGCTCTAGAATCTTTTATCTAACAGAGGACTGAGCACAAAGCATCATTCACAGCTTTGCAAGCAACTGTAACAGCTTAGAAACTATATTTAATGCATCAGCAAGAAACATTACTTCCAGAGGAATTTCAATTCTCTGCATGAGTTTTATTGTTTTCTTTTAAAAATTGTTCTGGCAGTAACAGGGTTCTACTCTATCATTTTAAGAAACAAATTTTAAACATATATATATATATTTATGTATATATATATTTATATCTACACACATACATAAAACACTCCTGTTTCTTTAATAAAACTCTGATGTAACCCGTACCTTCCTTAGCAACAGGTTGGTATGCAATCCATCAGTTGGGAGCCTGTAAAATGAATGCTAGTCAACATGAAAAAGATTATAAGAAACTGATTCTTGATGTTACTTGACTTGGGTAGACAAGGCCAGGCCTCATTTCAAATTAAGAATTTCAGTATGCTGTACCTTCCTTTCTTCTTCAGTTTGGCCCAAATACAGAAAGTAACATTTTTATCCTTTATGACTGCCTGCATATTTCCCGTTTCAGAATCTTCATACATATTAGCTGTCTACAAAGAAAAAAGCCGATTAAATCATGGTTTTTTTCTTATTTATCTCACTTTGATTTACTTACATTTGCCCTTGAATAAATAAAAAAAGACACGAAGGAATAAAAATACACCAGACCAAGCTCAGGTCTGTTGTATTTATGTACTAAAACATGACAGTTAGTTATAAACTCAAATCTCTTTGTTAAAATTTGAACTATGTTGTTCTTCTTCCTCTGACTTCATCAATTCTGTCAGTCAAATACTGCCAGTATGGGATCTTACATTATCCCCTTCAATAGTACTGCCTATCTCCCTTAATCTCCCTCCTCAAAAATGCTTCTCAGGACAAGTTAAAAAAAAATAAATTAAAAAAAGGACTCGCTAAGCAATAAAGCACTCCTATCCCACAGTCACTGCACAGATTATTTTATAATTTTGTCAATATAAAACTTATGAAATGATAGTTACATTAGCAGTTTAATCCTAAACTCAGTAAAGACAACCAAGAGTTTAACATTTCTTAATTTGCAGAGGGTTTTGATTGTGAACGTACAACTGGTTCACTATTTCCTTTACTCCTTTTCCTTTTTTTGTTTTCTCTAGCAATATTCTTTTGCTAAAGATACTTATGTATATGATTAATATACTTAAAACAGCAAGCAAGATCACTACCCAGAAAACTGATTCCCAAGTACATTTTCATTTTCTTGCTTAAATACTTTTTACTCTTCCCGAGATCTTAGTTTAAAAAACATTTTAGTCATATGATCTTGTATTAAGAAATGTGTACAAGCTAACCTTATGACCTGCTTTTCACATTTGCAATTTTTTATACAGTCAACTAGCTTTAATTTAAATCACTGAAACACAACAGGAAACAGATTTCATACAGTGGCCCTTGTTTTCAACAACTCCAGCTGCCACAAAATTTCACAATAATTTAATCTTCAATGTCTTAAGTGATGGGAATTCCCACTGTAAAGCTAAGGTTTTTAGGTGTTTTGAAGAATTGCAAGTCTGGTATCCGCTATTCACGTGATTTGGAAACTCAAATGCTAGATTTGGAAACTCACATACTAACCTCTATGACAGTTTAAGAACAAACAAAACCAACCATCACAACACAACACTTGGAGCTAACCTTACGTGCACTGCACTTACTACAACTTCGAAGTCGTAAATCTTACTTACTTTAAGCAGGCGCTCTGTAGCTCCATTGTACTTCTGATGAAGCAGATTCTGCAATTCCAGAATAGATTCCTGGTACTGGACTGTTTCTTTTTCTGTGATCTCATTTGGTGGTGTGTCCAATAAAACAAACTGCAACTTCTCAATTAACTAGAAGACATTATATGTGGGAAAAGTATCTCTGTATTGACACCACCCTTAATATATTGTGTGTTAAGTCACAAAAAAATGAGGCAAACTTGCTTCCTTGGTACCTAAACATATCTTGGTCACAGAAATAATCTTTTTTTATTGTATCTCTAGGAATTGTGCTAAGCCAGCACAATCAGATAGACAGTCAACCATGCAAAGTGATGGAAATTCCAGGGTCAAGTCTGCCCGCCTTCATTCCTCTAGCCCAGTTCCTGCGTTCCTTGACCTGTAGGCTGTGAAATCTTAGCTTATGAAATAGATAATTTATTGAACCGGATTGGTCATACAAAGAAACCTTTTCGTCAAAAGTTAGCTTTAATGAAAAGCTTACAGCTTTATTTTGGAACCATATTTTCTAAAGTAATAATCTCAACTATGACATCTAAAAAAAAAAAATTAAAATAAAAGTAGGAAGACATACAGCAATTACGTTTTAATTCTCAGAACAATTCTTAGCATGAAGTTTGGAACTCTGTCACAACATTTTTGTCTTCCACTACATGCTAATATCTTAACATCTAAATGCTTGTATAGAACTAAAAAATTCCCAGCTGGCCAAAGTGACCTGCAGCATTGAGACGAAAGCAGGATCAGACTGTATTTTATGCCTCCCTTCCAGTCTCGCCACACTCTTCTTCCTCTTAGCCTGTGGAATCGCAGTGCTGCTGCTCGTTAAAGGTGTGGCAAAGCAGCAGCAGAATCGTAACTACTGTGGTCTTTTTTATATTGCACCTTTAACATGGTCTGCCTCAACAGTGAGGTGGTCCCTGTCAACTCTGAACTGCTGACCTCCATCTGTGAGATCACAGATCAAAGTGTTTAATAGTTCCCTCTAAAAACATGTAGAACAGGAAAGAAATGCTCAAGTATTTTGGATCAAGAGAAGACAGACAATGTTTTTGACATCACCGTGCATTTCCAGTAGGGGTGAAATAAAAACACCTATCTTCTAGAGTCACGTAATACTCTACTGAGCATGCAGTGCAAGGTAGCATACATTGACAGGACCTGAAGTAGCTGTAACTGCTTCCGTGTTGGATGGGAAACACACCAAGGGGGTAGGAAGTGTGTTTGTGGAAAAGACACGACAGCAAGGAGACAAGTGGAGAGAAGGAAGAGCAGTGGGCAATTGCCAGGCTTTTTACTTGGGTTGCAGGGTAGAAAAGAAAGGGAGCAGTTACCGGTTGAAATTCTTGGAAAGGACCAGCACATTCCCTGACGGCTCAGAAAAAGCAGTATGCGGAAGGTGAAAATTGCAGTACCCAGGAAGCATTGAAGGACAGAAAATCTAATACTTGGAACCAAACCAGCCCAATTAAAGTTGTATTACACATGTGACTTTCACCCCCAATTTCCGGAAGACCCCATTTAACTTTCTGAAAAACCACTATAAAGTTAGCATAAATGAAAATAAAATCTTACATTTAGAGAGCAGCCACAAATTGCTTAAAATTGCCTCACAAATCATCAGTGGTTGGTGGCTTGCATTTTGGGAACTCCTGCCCTTACATGACACTTTACTGGCTGTAAGCGTTACACACTAAGGCTGCTGTCCACTGAAGCACCTATATGTGACATGAGCTCGCGTGACCTGGCTCAAGATTGTTTAAAATGTACCTAGCAGGCAAGACGGATGTTGGAATACTAGAGGTCGGTGTAGAAACATTACACACAAATCCCTTAAATGCACTGAATATTTAAAGTCAATAGTAATCTTCTTTAGAGTTAACAATAAAAATTTTAAAAACTGAAGAAAAACTTCTGGGTTTTGAAGGTTATAGCCAATTTCAGTCATTTGGCCGCGAGAGGGAAAAAAAGAAGTGTGAGTGGGCTGTTAAGGATATGTTCTGGTAAGCTTAAACTGGAAAATACCATTTTAACACTTACATTTAGCACCTGTTCCCCCTTTTCCATCACAAGTTGAATGTCCTCATTTTGATCTTCACGCCATAAGCTCATGAAAGTATTTATTTCCCGCAGCACAGTTGGGTCAGGACTTCCATCACAACTGAGGTAGTGCTCCCACTACAGAAAATGTTCAAAGAAAAGTAGATCGGGGCATGTGGTACAAGCACCTATCATTATTACAAGAAAAAGGAGGATTCCGAAAGACAAATACATTTAGTGATACATTCACACCTGCATCTAAATAGGACTGTAACACCACGTGGCTTATCGCTATGCCAGAAAAAAATGGTTTACTTTGATATTAATGTGTTAAGATACTTCTGCCCACCTAACATTTGCTGTTCGTATTTACTCATTTATCAGTGGTTTCTGTTCTGCTAGGTAGAGTTTTCACGTCTACAAAAGCAAAGAATTCAGTACCTGCCACAAATAAGGGGCTGAAAGAATAAATGACTGAGAACATAAATGAGGAACCGGGGCAGGTGGAAGAGGCAGACAGTTCTCAAACCAGATACTGCCAACAAAACTGAAAATTCCGATGCTGACAATAAAGCTGCTTAAGAGCCTTCTACTCAAACATGTTTATTCCTCCTTTCTCTGCCTCTGAAAGAGATTTCCTCCTCCTTACCAGCACCAATTCACCATGTTACAGAAACCTCTGGTGGTAATGTGAAATCCCAGATTTTTATTTTTTTGAATAATTTTATTTTCAAATCAATTATTGGTCATTCTTATAGGTTGGGGAAGAAAAAAAAAAATTCAGCAACAGGCCAAACCCACTTAACTCTACACGTGAGCCTAACATTGGCTCATGGGATCAATTTATCACCTGTAACGTAATGTTTTTCACCCATACAGTAAGATATTACAGAAACATTGCCTCCATGCTTACTGTGAAGATTAATAATGCAGTGTTATTGAAGATTGCCTTACAATGTAAAATGGATCTTTTAAAGCCAAAGTGCTTGTATAATTGCATTCCCAACCACTTCCATAACCATTTCCACTGACTTCAAAAAAACCCCAATACTAGATTAGTGCTCAGTGCACTGGAAACTCCTGTATAAAAGACTGATCAGTTTTTAGTAATTAAAACATCTGATTACTTTTTTTACATCTTTGCACTTAAAAGAGAGCTTCAGTTTCATCATCAGGAAAACACAGCCTTAAAAATAACAGTACTTGTTCGTTGAGAAAAAGGACAAATGTCATGATAATTTATAAATGTATCTGTTAATCTGAACTGAAATTATTCAGAAATGGATGTGGACATTCAGCATTTGGTATTATGTATTTCTTTTGCCCTAAATATTCTTAACAACAGACTAATACAAACACTGGTACTTCCCATAATCTACCCGTATTTTATTCAAAGATTTATTTTTAAAATAATAGTTCTATTTTGCCATTACTTTCAAAACAAAATCATTCTTATGTTTCTCCTTCCGAGAAATACTCTTCAGAAACATCCATAAACAACAACTGTCCCCTTTCAAAAGGGCCAGCAGATTCTCTTGTTCACAAGGATAATAAAGTCAAGAGCTTGTCATCAACTGAAAAAGGTAATAAAAATCATCCAAAGGTGTCAAGACCTAACTTCTGTTTAGCTATCATGCTGCACCCTTGTGGCAACGAAGGCCAAGGGCACAGCGGGCTACAACAGTGTAACCCACGAGCCCAGGACTGTTCCCTCTGCAGGGCTCCTGAGGCCACATCTGCAGTGCTGCATCCAATTTTGGGTCCCTCGGTACAAAAGAAAGAGTGCTAAATGGGAGAGTCCAGAGGAGGGACACTAAGATGGTACGGGTACTGGAGGAAAACAACACATGAAGAAAGGCTGAGCTTTGTCAGCCTGGAGAGGGCTAACAAAGCTACTGGAGGAGCTAATTGCAATCCACGGGTACCTAGAGAGGGGTTATAGACAAGACAGGCAAACTTTTCTGAGGCACAGAGGGATGATGCGTCATGACAAAGAGGCAAAGATCACCAGCTGTAACAAGGGAAATGCCAATTGCATTTAAAGGAAAATTGTTACAACGAGAGTGGTAAAGCAGTCAACTACGCTGCCCAGAGATACCGTGGTATCCCCACGCTTAGAAATTTTCAAAACCCAACTGAGTCCCTTCATCTGACTTCAGAGTTTGCCCTGCTTTGTGCAGGAGGCTGAAGTATACGAGTTTCAGAAATCCCTCCTAACATCATTTATCCTATGATGCTAAATTTGTTCCAGAAAGGCTTTATAAAGGATTAAGGAATACACAAGACAAAGAGTGTCTACAAGTCTATTTAACCTTACTTGGAATCAAACTGACCAGATATCATTCAGGTAGTTACCAAATGATGTTTGATGGATTTACAAGGGTGAAACGTTCTACTAGTGTATTTCCATACCTTATTATTTAAAATTTAACTTTACAGGCGTATGGTACTATTGGGTGACAATACAACCTCCACATATGTCACCCTAAACTGCAGACATTAAGTCTTACCTGCATTTTCATGTATTTCAAGCCCTGATATCTGACCTAGATTTGTGCTGTGTCCTTCAAAGTTTTGGCAAACCTCTCTCTGAATGATGACCTGTGATTTCCAGGAACCACCGGAACAAATGTTGTCAATTGTCTCAAATTCTACAAAAAATATTTTTAAGCCCTGGTAGAGATTTTTTTTTTTGTGGAATGTTTAAAAGTACAATGAATTAAACAAATAGAAAAGGAAGGACAAATACCAGAACATCTGAAACTACAACTCCTCTTGACCGCTGGGGTAAGCTATGGGGCCCTAATACTTCATCAGCCAGACAGGCTCCTCTTTGGCCATGTTTCTTCTCTGTGTACACAAAAGTAATAGAAGATAAAGTAGAGTGAGGATGGCAAGTTACTACCTTGAGATGGAACTTGAAATGCAGTCATAGCACGCACCTAAATTCACGAAATGGACACATTCCTGGATCCTGCAATGGTGACACAGCCTGAAGTCTCTTCATTATCTAACCTCTATGACACTGGGCAGATTTTGGAAGGAAAGCTTACCTTTGCATATGCTCTATAATCCGTTTTCCACTGCTGTGCAGACAAAAACTTCTGCTCCAGTGAATGAAGTTCTGCTAGTTCAGACTCCCTTCGTTCTTGATCCTGTTAAAAAAAAATATATATATATCTCAAACAGAGGAGTTAAATATTTGGTTTACTTCTTACTATTATTTTATATCAAAGAAAAAAATTGGGATATTTGAATGACTTATTTAAACAAATCCAAACACTGATAACTTGTTTTTTTATGAAACATTTAATTGAGAAGACCGCAGCAGTTCGCAATATGTTATTGTCATCGCATTAGTTGCTGAGCCATATGATAAACATAACGTGTCATATGATTGTTAACCTCTCACTTGAACAGTTTCCATACCATCATCCTGAAATCAGCTCTAATGAGAGCTGCTAAAAAATGTAAGCATATGTTGCAAAAGCGTGTGCAAGATTATTTTATTTTTTTCCTTACAATTTCTATTATTTTAAATTCCTCTTCTGCCTAGGGGAAAAAAAAATATTCTGTGAAGGACAAGAGGCACAGACAAGAATGACTTTTTCTCAAAAAAAAAGAAAATGAGAAAAAAATTTTTCTTGCAGTAAATTTTTTTTTTTGAAAACACAAAATTATTTAGACATTACCAATCAGTTTTTGTTCTGAATTCCAGTCCTCTCAGAAAAATAAACATACATGCTCAAATACATACACACATATATATATATATACACACACATGCACATAAACA
>VFFE01007500.1:3238558-3264052 GCA_008921705.1 Burhinus oedicnemus
ATTTCAAAAAGTTGTTTTTTTTTTTTTTTTTTTTTTTTTTTTTTTTAACTTAATGTCTGGTATGACCAACATTCCTAGGTCACGCAACCAAATGATGGAAAAACTGGATCACACTGCATATGTTCCACATCAAATAAAGCACAATGTACAAAATGTGCATGTTTCAGTTTACACTATACAAAAATAGTTAAAATACATTCCAGGTAAACATATTACATTAAGAAGTCATTCTAGTAAGAAGTTGGCACTCAAGAGGAAAAAGCAGAAGTATTTTCAACATGAAAACACAAGACAGTGGAATAAAGAAATGTTAGGAAAGATTTACCATCTATGTAGCTTTATGTAAACTTGAGACAAAATGATTTCTTTACAGTTTGATGGTCTTTGAAGGTAATAATTGTATTGCTTCATAGTATAGACAAGAGCAGGAGATTGTGTGTCAGTATCTACCCATTAGAGAGATCCTGTTACTGTAACAAAAATCTCTACAGTGAAACTTTTTAAGTTAGCAAAAATTTTAGGGCAATGATATTGGTCAAAAGAATTAAACTTCAGTTTTGAGAAAACCAATGATAGAGTTGTTTACCAGAGTTACATAAAGCTACTGTAAGAAGGTGTTACTCCCTGACACATGGCAATTTAATGTATTAACGCGGTAAGTGATTCACATGTTCATTTAGTAGTTGCTATCAGAACAGATAGCATCCAGGTATGTTCTTTGAAAGCATTTCAAATAGGGAAAGACAGAATAATTATGAGATCAACTTGTGCAAGCTGCAATCCAACATGCTTCACCAAATCTCAACAAATATTAAGACAAAACTGCACAACAGTGGCAAGGATGTATATTTTTCTTTTTTTTTTTAAAAAAAAAAAGCAGAGAAGGGCTAATCTAAACAGATTGTGTACAAATTTAATTAGATTGGTAGCTACAGATCCCATTTACTGAAAAAAACCCGACCTGTTTTATATATATAGCTTTATATTAGAGCTATATAAATCCACATTTGATGATTATGACATTTCAGCTAAAATTTCTCGTAACAGTTTTTAGTTAAATTAACATAAGAATTTCAGACCAGCCCTAATTTTACATGCAGTGTGACTCAGTTACCAAAAAATCTTAAAGTAATCTTAAGATTACTTCCATTTGTTCAAGGTATACTATCCACTTTTGCTACATTCTTTGTATATCATCAAGAGTGTCTAAAATGTGCAAACAACTGTCTCCAAAAATTTTTAACCTTGGAAGCTGTAAAATGTTCTGCGACATTAAGAATTTGTTCTTATTCCTTATTGGTCCTTACAAATATAATGTTAGGTTCATCTATTACTGTTTTTCAGAATATTTCATGATCTAAAGTATATTTCACATCAAAGCCGAAAGGAGGGCGGGGGAGCTGGCTTTTGGTGGAGGGTGGGGAATGGGGGGCACAGGCAGGGAAAGGCATTCCTTCTCTCAGCCATGTTGAAATCCTAGAACAGGCAGCAATCCAGACAGTATACGTCCCCTGCCAGCTTTGCAGCCCTCCACCCGTGACAGTCACTGTGGGTTTTGGTGGGTTTTTTTTTTTTTCAGAAGCAAAAGAATACTTTTCTTATGCAGTTGCACCTTTGACATCATATAAATGGTCCAAGTTACACAGGTATATGAAAATTGTACTGTGTAAAATTTCCACGTAATTGTTTAGCTATACCTTAGGTTAGGGCAATGCTGCTATTCCCTGTTCCAAACTTTCCAGTGTCCTGAACTATCTTACTTCAATGTCTTGTGTTTTATTTTTACGGGTATACCAGAGTCCCATTTTCAAATTTTACTCTGCAGCTGAGCTAGGTACTATGAAGAGTAACCTTCAGGAACCCAGGACCTAATGAAACTATCAAACAATGCAACATTTACAGTAAGACAACAGGAACTGGCAACACTGGAATTACTGGCTCCTTCTTTAGTGCAGAATAACTAGACTGCTGCAGTACCAAAAAAATGAAAGCTTCTGCAAGAATTCTGCATTAATTCCAATCAGAAAAAAAAAAAGGAGGGGGAAGAAGAAAAAAAAAAAAATCACAAGAGAAGTTAATCACAGAGAAAGACAACATTAAAATCTTGGTCTAGCTTCATGACAGTCTAGACACTGGAATGCCACTCACCAACCATTTAATCTGTGCAACAAAACTAGTACTTCACAAACATCACACAAACAACATTGACTCTGGAAACCATGTTCTATGCTGACGGTTTGTGCAAATTCCACACCATTTTTATGGCATAGTGGATTTCCAAATTATTTGCATGAAGCAGCTAAATTCAACTCGTTCATTCACTCATTTGATGTTACTAGAATTTAAAATTTCCTCCCCTATTTTGCACAAAATGGGCATCTGGAAATATTTAATGCCACTCTTGGGGGAAAAAAAAGAATGGTTTTACTTTGCTTTATAATTTAGGATTCATTCTGATTTAATTCTTATGGTAAATTCTGGATCCATTAACCTAAGAATTTGAATCAACTTATCTGTTAAGGCTTTCTAGTATTTCCTAGAGACACTATGGGTGAAATCCTGTACCTACTGAACAAAGCTACTTAAAGATTTGCCACTGGGGTCAGGAGAGCTAGGATTTCACCTTGGTCTTCAGACACAAAAAGTTAGTGAAAGTCTTAAAGCAATGCATTAACAGTAGCAAATCAACCTAATTAGAACTTTTACTTTTTCCATTGCCAGATGTGCATTGTTGTCTTTTTTTATTTTTTCTTTTTTTTTTATAGAAAAAATAGAGTATTTAAGGAGTGACCGTGACAAATTGCAGTGAAAAATTTTTTTGTGAAAGTTTTATCTTTACATTCATTAAAGTTGATCTGAAATGCTACAAGACTAGATGCCTAGAAGCAGAATCTACAGGAAGACTATAAAGGCTTCTGGTCTTTCTATATTGCAGTCAGTCTAAAATAAAAGAAAGGCTGAAATGAAAGTCTCTTTTGCTAACTAGTCCTTTTTCCCAACCAGATTTAAAAAATGAAAAATTAAAGGGGATGTTAGGCTGTGTAGCACATCATTTCATTGTTTGGTTTGCACACAGAGCAGAAGTTCACAATCAGTAAGAAAAATAGGAAGTTAGCAACTGTGCATGCACCAAAGAGTCCTAAGACAGTTCTCAGGTTTTTGTGTGTGTGTTTTTGTTTGTTTTTTTCACAGGCATTGCTAGTTCAAGAACCAACAGTCAAAGAATACTGGCACTTTAAGAGGAATGAAGTTTCCACTGTCATTTAAAACAAGCATTCAGGTAAAGCTAACAGGATCATGAAGCAGAAAGTAAAGTAATGCTAAAACAAATGCTAATAATTTAGTGTAATGTACAAAAATTACTTCAGTACTTAAGAATAAGCATAAACTGTATTTACATAATTATACACTTTGTCTTTGTCTTCTTTTTCTTCTTTTTACCATCTTTGCTCATCTTCTCTTTGTGTTTTCTGATTTCTCGAACTAATGTATAGAAGGCATCATCAACACCCTGAAAAGATACACACATGCTCACATTAAGGTCACATTAACAGACTTACACACCTGCTTAGGTACAGCCTGTTTTCATCTGACTCGATCAGGTGAAGTGTGTTCAATCAGCAGCCTGTTTTGCTGCAGGCCAGGAGAGGTTACACAGTCTTCTCCTTTCTCAGGCTTTTATAATGTCCCCTTGAGTAGACTGTGGGTTGGAGGAATTGCTGGGGCAACAGTCCTCTCCAGCATTCCTGTTTCTTAGGGAGGGATGTGCTGGGACAAACGTATTCAGATAGAAGGGGAACTACAGTTGTCTCCTGTCATAAGAGGAACATGTCTGACTGCATTACTGTGCATGGGCAGAGGGGCCTGCAGGAGAGCAGCTTTGGGGAACAGGGTGCCAGCGTTTGAACAATTACTCCTGGCTACAGGCCATTCCTCTCCTGAGTTCTGAAGAGCACTGAAACAACAACCTGAATGAACTGTTTTGACACCAGCAACAGGTAGCACCTGCCTGCCCTCTTCCTCAGCTGTTCCCCAAACTGGGCTTACAGCAGCCTGCAGGTGACATACTGCTCAGGGGTTGACCACAGATACCCCCATAGGTCCAATTCCATTACTGATGTGGTAAGGAAAGTAATTTAGTGTACTGCTGTCTTCTCCATCTCAAAGAGGGCACATGTTGTCCCACCTCAAACTAGAAAAATGTAGGTGCCACACATTTAGATAAGTATGTATATTATTATTACTACAAAATAAAGTTCTGAAGCATTAGTTAGCTTTGTTTATGTCTTAATCATCTATATGCAGCTTTAAAAAGTAAATAGAAATATTTGTAGCAAGAATTCAATACAAAAGAGATACTTATGATTATTCTACACAGTCATGTTATTTCTCAGGCACACCAATATACTAATCACACCACAGTTTTATAAATCTTTACATATGCAAATCAAATCAATCCCCTCTTCCCATGATAAATTATTATTTGATAAATCATTCTATTTGGATTATATAGTTAAAGACACATGGAACACATTACCTATGCTGCTGTATCATGTACAGTCACTTCAAATCTCCACGGCTCCAATAGTTAAGCTACAGGCACAAAAGCTAGTTTCTTCACAAAGAGTAGTTTTTAATATTTTGGGGGTAATTATAGCTGACAAAAATTAACTCTGGTCAAGAGAGACAGCATATCTGAAAGCCCGATATGAACCATTATCAAGTACAATGTTACACATTATACTTGTAACAACCTACTTATGTGAAACAGTTTATTCTATGCCTAGCTTTCAGGTTGCTCCAAATTCCAATCAAGTACCCATGTTCTCAATCAGCCTTTACAGTTAATAGTTTGAGTACTGACAGTTTTAAATCATCAAGATAAAAATTTATCTCGATTCTTCACTGCCATACTCCTTATATTGTCTTTTAGATAGATCAGAAATAGTTGTGTAATATTAGGGTTTCACAGCAGCCAACTGCACCACTATAGAACTGGGTCTAGAAATTTAGCCCTACAACTGGCAGGCAGCTTCCTACCTCTTGTCAGCTTCAGAGTTTGCCTTCAAGCTGCCAATAAAAATTAAAAGTCTCTGCTTAGTGCTGTATGCCTACTTCAGTAAAAGAACTGAAAGTGACCTCTTAAAAAAACCACAAGCCAAAAATCACCTAATTCATTACAGTGAAACACCAAACGGTGATGAAACTTAATATGGAAAGCCCAAACAACAGTGAGGTGTTAAATAGCTTCATGTACAAAGCAATGCTCCCAGTATAACCTAAATGTATTTTAAACCTTCCCATTCAAGTTCATAAAACATTGATTGAACATGAGTTATTTGTAAAAGTCCTTGGTAGCCTATCTCCCAAAACTAACTGCACGCTTTTGCAAGGTCTTGTAATATACAAAATAAACTTGCAAATAACTTATTCTAAATTTTAAATTATTACTGATCAATATAAAATCGATGTAGCATGCCTAATGGAAGAGTAGCCTTGGTTCTGGAAAAAGTCATGTCCCCCATGGATCTTTTGAGAATTAGAAATGCTTGGTATTATTTTACAGAGAGCTAGTATATTTTCCTTGTAACTTCAGCATTACTGCACAAAGTGAACATTTAGCAACGTTCATGTAGGGAAATGATCTAGAAAGAGTGATGGTTCAAAGTGTATCTACTGCAGTTCTCATTCCAGACAGCCAGCTAGGAGGAAAGCATTAAGAGTCAATCACAACAGACAGAAGAGTAGTTTCATTCTTAGAACACAAGAATGGTATAAGAAAAACCTCTGCACAATATTCTTCTACAAGACTGTTCACATTTCCTTACAAAACTACCTTTCAGTATTTCACATTATCGTTAATGTGTTAGAAAAATAATCATTACAAAGACATTCATTGGCTTTCAGCAGCGTCTTCAAATGAGACATGCGAAACAAAAATTGCAATTTAAGTCTTCAAACAAGCAACCCTCCCTCATTAAACTGGTTTCAAAAAAAAAATACAGAGAAAATAACTTGTACAAAGTAATATCCAGACTATTATGTATTATGGGCCTTTAAACATATGACTTCAAAATTAAGGCTTTACTTTACCTAGTAAGGTGATATTTTAAATACAGCAGACGTTGCAAAATACTAGGGAATTGACTTAGCTTCATCCTTCCATTTACACCTTTGTAGATCAAGCCTTTAAAATTATTAATTATGTATTTAGTAGTTTAGTCCTGCCACAATTTGTCTTAAATTCAGGTAATGAATACAACATGACATACAAAACTACATTTAGAATATTTGTGAATTAGAACTGGAGAACTCAAGATAAACTGAGGTCTTCCACTTTTCAGTCTGTGGATTAAATTTTAAATTAAGTAGTGGATACTGTTTACAGAAGGTCCCTAAAGGCTTTAATACTGTAAGATCAAAGGCGATCAACCTTTCTAGTTACTTCTTTCAGTAAGAAAGGGCTGCATGCAGCTGACCTTCCTCCCTCTAACAACGGGGTTATTGTGTGCAAGCTTTGCTGAAAGCGTAAGATGTATTGAATGAGTGCTTTAAATCCAGGCTCAGGAATAAAAACTCAGAATTCACTGCGCATGCTCAGAACTATACCACCCTGCCTCAATAAAGGTGCATTGACAGAACATGCTCCTGGCACCTGATTTTCCAAAGGGCAACTACAAAATGCAAACAGAACAGAAAAATCAGACCTGTTCCCACAGAAACAGCCTGCTCCTGGCTACAATTTTACTTTGGAGCACCACATGGTCCCATGACCAGAGAGAAGTCTGCATATGTGGTTACAGGGTTACAAGGATGTATGAGACTCGGCAACTAACCTGACTCCTAACGATAAGAAACCCTAAATTCCTAAGAAATTGGGAATTCCTGAAGATTCCAGTCCCAAATAGACCCTTAAACAATTGTATAAGAGAGTCTTTTTAATATATATTTAATATTTTTATACGTATAATACACACGTATCAGTCATGAGGAGAAATTATTTGTATACCTCAGTAGTACTATGGAAAAAAAATAATCATGAAACTACAGTTTTATCAAGATTCTAGAAGTTAATGAACTTCAGTAATTCAAACATTTTAATATTAACCCAGCTCAATCTGAATTGCCTTATTTAGATGTCTAATTTATGCCTTAGAGAAACTTTTCATTATAGTATGCTTTATATGTAAAAACTTGAATGCTTTCAAGAAAGATCTTTTGAGGATTTTACATTGCATTTTAGAAGTTTCTTCTTCCTAGTTGGAAATTATAAACTGAGCAAAAGGTGTTATGTACTTTCTGTTTAACTGTGTAACAGGCAAAGGAATGAACCTCTTGGAAAGCATCAGCAGTTAACGGTAGGTAATGTGTGTGGTAAAGTTTTCACTTACCTTGTACAAGACTAATATAACTAAAAACACATCTCATAAACAGCAGGAAGAGAAACTGAATTTTCCAAGAGGTAGCAAAACACTCTGAACCATCAAATTTGATTATCCACAGACAAAAAAGGAGAAAAAACACCCCATCATTGCAAACTGTGTTATAACAAATATTTCTGACATCTCAAATCCCAGCTGAAAGACTCACATCATTAAGTGCTGCTGCTCTCCTTAGCTTATCTACTACATACCATTTCAGTCTGATGTATATCTTCTTACTGAATGGAAAGTAATACAAGCCAGACTTTTAAATGCCAGATTTCTTATTCCACTAGAATCACTGCTGAACTACAGCCGTACTACAATAATTTTGGAATATGTTTTCTCCAGCTTAACCTCTTAAACACAAAGTTGCTGAAATGACTATCAATACTATGTAGAATTCACTTGAGTGTAAAGATAAATGTTTCCTCCCCTGAGCAGACATTCTTGAAGTTCTAGAGTCTTACATCCAAGACTATTTTCTAAATAGGGTATGGAGGAAAAAAAAGAAAACAAAAAAACACCACAAAAAACCCAACAATATCCATTGTTGACAAAAGAGATTTCCCCCTTCTGAGAAAAAAGAAAAAAAACAAAACAAAAAAACCCCCAGAACACCAAACCAGCAACAAAACTGAACTATCCTTCTCTTGGACATAGACAGACAGAGAGTAGGAAGCTGGTAGAAAGAAAGCATAGGTTCGCTGAACTATCAAAAAGACTCTTAAAATCTGAAAAGATGCTTCCACTGGAAAAAAAAAAACCAAACCAAAACAAAACACAACACAATTCCCACTATCCCATTCTCCTTCTCCCAAGTAAGTCCACAGAGAGGAAAAGCATATTTGGATGCAAGACTGGGGAGCTTCCTAACTGAAGTTTCCAGTTTCCTGCAAGCTAAACCTTTGACACAAACAGTACCACAAAGTGTATCTTTAAGGAAACATCTCAAGAATTATCTTAGATCAGTCATTCATCACTCAAAAGCTGAGAACATAATAAGCCTGAGCAGATCTAGTAAAAACTGATATGAAACAAGATTTTTCCTCCCTCCCCTGGAATGAGGAATAAAACTCCCTTACTGAAGGGAATATTCCTACAGTTGTGACAGTCTCTTTAGGATACAAGTCAAATTCCGCTACTTCTCTGCAAGATGTTCTGAAGTATGAAAAAACACCTTGAAAAGCAAACAGTTTTTCTTTTACACAATGGGAAATTCCTGGTCATCCTTCTGTTGGACAAGTATGTAAGGAGTAACAACACACTCTGCAGTAAGAGGTAAAGAATTAACATGATAGTAATGTATGCAAGGAGCTATTCTGGTGGTTTGTTCAAAAAGTACTGGAAGTGGTTTAGACCTAGCACTTCTTCCATACTGCAGTTTCTTCTTCCCTCTCCTCCTCCTCCCTTTTTTTCCTTACAGGAGCAATTGTCACAATTTATCTCATGTTTGGGGTTGTTTTGTTTTGGGTTTTGGGGGGTGGAGGGGGTGGTTTTGTTGCTTTTTTTTTTCTCTCCAATTTTACTTCACTGTTGCTTCTCCCCACCCCCTTTATAAAGGTCCTCAAAAACCCGAAACCCTACCGTTTTGTCCAAATCTGTACCACTCATGGCATTATAGTTGACAAAAGAAGAAAACTAATGTATTTTTGGAAACGAGAAGAGTGAATTTTTTAAGCTGGGGGAACACAAGGGGAAAATGGCATGGCATAAGGAAAGGCCTGAGAGTTAAGAAGTCCTGTATGCCACCTGCTAGCCAGATACTGCTTTGCTGGATTAGGAACCTCCTGTCTCTGCATCTGAGAAGGACTATAAATACAATCCTCTCCTCTCAGTTCATCAACCTGAAGGTCCAACCAATATTCACTTCAATAGTATCTGGAATACATCTGTAATAAAACTTTTTCCCCTTAACTTCACACACAAAACTAGGTCTCTATTTCACAAATACAGAACTTGATATGCAGTAAAGACTTCTTAATCTATTTATCAAAAACCCATGAAACTAAGAAAATCCATAGTACTTGGGTGTTTGCCAGGAACATTATTCAGGACTACTATCTTGAAATCTGATTGGTTTTATATCTTAAATTATGTCAATTAACCACAAAACGTCTGATTTGCAAGACACTGTCAATCATTTTCATTTGGCAAGTGATTTGTAAAACTTACCCTGTGTTACATTACAAAACTTACCCTGTTACATTACAAGGCATTTTTTAATTTTCATGCACCCTGGAGTCTTTTCTTCTTTGCTGATTTTTTTCACTCTGTACTGTCGAATCTCTCGCACCAATGTATAAAAAGCATCCTCCACTCTCTGCATTGTAAAACACAACTCCTTAAAAACTGTTTCATTAACAATCGTGACATATTGGGACACCCACGGCAGGGGAAAAAAAAACCAAAACAACAAAACCACTGAAATTATGAGCTTTACTTGAGAGAAGTATATGAATCTCCATTTATATAGTTAAAATGCTGGGCTTGCACATTTTCTGCTTGACAAATACTTTTTAATGCAAGTAAAAGAGGCACACACAAAGAATTTATTGATTACAAATTATTGTGAATATCTACCCTTCAAGCCCTCCTTTTTTTCTGTGCAAGGTAACAATTGGATAAAAAAAAAATAATTATTTTCTTCCATTGCATACCATGCTGAAAATAATACCGCTTGTGTTACTGAATCATTTCACACAGTTTTGTGGGCTTGGATGTATTTAGCAGGCACAAAAACTTTAGATAGGCAACTGGGGGGTACTTATAACCACACACAGTTAACCACCTATTTTTACTTCTTAGCCAAAGTGAGAACCTGTTACTGTTCAGGCAGGCAAAGAAAAGTAAGCTTGTTTATGTTCTGTTCTTTATATAAGAAGGTGTATGTTCTTTGCAAAAATCTGTGGAACAAACTAACGAAGTATAGAAAAAGTCTAACCAGGTAATTTCCTAAGAGGTTACAAAGATATAAAATCTTCTAAAAATACTAAATTTTGGGCAATATTGTTTTTAAAGCTACCTACTTTACAAAGCAAGCACTATGCTATTAAATTTAGGAAAAGGGATATCTGAGTCACAGCAAAGTGCTTTTAAGAAGCACCTTAAGTATGTTATATTTGAGAGTAACTTTCAAAAGTAATTATTTTAATTATCAAAGTTATTTTTCCATGCAGAAAAAACAATTTCATTATTATCATGTTTAAGAGCTTGGTTCACATCAACGTACAAGGCACACCTAATCTGTTCTCTCTGTGCCAGACTCCGGCAACCAGGAGAGTCCCATAATAACAATTAAGTGCAAACAGCCTGTGAAGTTCTGCTGCTCAAATTTTCCTCTGGTTGAGGAGAGCTCTTCAAGTATTCCAGGGATGACACAGAGCTACATGTTTTACTTCTCTGGTCTCACATCCTATCTTTCTGCAGCTCTACGTTTAGGCCACTTGGATATGATGATATCATAAGCATTAAAAAAAAATAAATTATGAGGACCAAAGGTATCTTCAAACAAATACAAGATAAAGAGGTACAGCACCAGCTTTAAATTATAATATCTGTTATTTTAAACTGAGAATATCTGTGCATAAACTTGAAAATGTTAATCTGTGAGGATGTTCTTGTTATAACAAGATGCAAAAATGTTTAGCTGCAGCTTTTAAAGGGAAGAGCAAATCTCTCCGCTGCCTTACTGTCAATCTCATTACTTCTCCCCTCAGTCATATCAACAGGGTTGTTAATTTAATACAAACTCATTATTTGAAAATAAAAACAGAACAGACCGATGATTGTGGAAAACAGTACAAGCATTTAAGACCCAAAACTTTATTACTACCCAAATGCCCAATCTGGGCTTTTATTTGGCAGATTTTCCATAAATTACTTCTCCAAACCATCTTCATATTATGCACTTAATAACAAAAATAGCTAACGTTTATTGCCGTGGTTATTGGGTCATTTTGCATGAACTGTGCCACAGGTTATCACATTGAAGATTCATTCTTAACACACTGCTGCTTATCTGAGGGTTCTTCTGAACTACAGCCACTTGAATCTAAAGATTAATTTAATTAGATTTATTTCTTGGATTGTTTTTCTCTGTTATATGTAACGTGCCCTGTTAGGATGTAGTGAAGTATTGATGAGGTGACAAGTCTGACATTCCAGGTCAGAGTTTGCAAAATGTAAAGAGAGCCATTAAAAAACAGCAAAAACCAAGTAAAGCTCATACTTTCATGTTTTCCTGGAAGGAATGGAAGTTTATTCCTGAAGAAGAAACAGTAAAACATTGATCAGCTGCTCTGTGCCAAAGCACAGGCTGTACAAGAATCAACTTTTTTGTTTTTTGCAGATTTACTGTTTTGCAGTAGAAATATGCAATTTGATTATGGAGCTTTCACATGAATAATTAGATAACAATTCTTCAGTCAATGTTTATTGCTAACTTTCCCATCACCAATATGAGCTGTAATTTGCTTTAGCAATGCAGAGAGGGGGAGAGACACAGACAGAGTGAGAAATTGCTATTACTGCCACCACCAAGAATAGTCTTGTGAATCCTGTTGAAAGAAATTATTCTGAAAGAAAAATCTGTACAGAGACACATTTGCTAATTTCATTAGCACAAGGTGACCTTTAAAAGAGCCAGGTGCCAATCTTACAAACTTAAGAAGTCATTTTAATACGATTTTAAGATTCTTCAGTATTTTTTCCTTAAATGAGCATGGCCCATATATCTAAAATATGATTAACCAGTTCTGTTAGCTGTCAGAACTGGAAGCAAAAAATATCCTTTGGCAGATATTAAGAATTTCAAAACCCAAACTGCTGTTTACTTTAACAGCCCAAAGAACCCATGACCTTGAGGCAATGTTTTCAAGATGCTTTTGACTCCTAGGAGACAGCCAAAAATTCCATTTAAAATATAACTATATGCAAAGAAGTACTGTTTCAAATACATACCAAAGTAAAAATGGGAATTTTCACATGTTCTGCTTCTGTAAATAGCACTTAAAGGAAACTAATGAAAATTAGCCTTGACATCTCAGAAGTGTTTATGTCCACCTTTACACACGTTAACAGAGTTGGTCTCCTAAAACCAACTGGTAGACAAATAAAATGAAAATTATTCACGAGGACATGAGCAAAAAGAATGCTACTCACTTGCATAAAAGCACTCCCAACATAAAACTTTGTAGTGATAAAGTCATCTTACCCAATACTGGAGAATATACAAACCTGCAAAAATCAACTAGCTCATGTAACATTTAGCTTATAGGTTAAGGCTAATTACTTGCTGTCTCTGAAACAGACATACTTCAAAGAACCATTTGGAAACAGTTACTACAACTCAGCCACATGCAGAACCTACACCAGTTTGACAGAGGAGGCAGTGTTAAGCTGATAATGTTATCCTATAATGGTTAAATATCAGACATACATCAGTAAATTCATATGAAATATTGCACAAAATTATTAAAGTTACAAAGTTAATCACTCCAAAGTTAAGAAATGCCAGAACTACAGCTGTCTGTCCTACATGAATTTTATTCATTGTGCACATGTATCCTTTTTTGCTGAACCTATTTATCTTTACATTAGGGAAAGAACAAAACTGTGTCCTCAGCATCCCGGAGTCATTCAGCACACAAGCTGGATGCCAGAATTTGTTTCAACATTACCAAAATTTTTTTTCTTGGGGCCTTGTTCTTGGGAAGGACTAAACTTTTTTTGAAAAGTGACATGAAAAAACTCAGCCCACATCATGCAGTCTAACAAAGTTATAACTGAAAATAGTTTTAAAACGGAACCTGTACACACAAACTACATTAAAAGTGGCTTGGAGTGAAACACATACAATATCATTAAACAGATATGACAAATCCCTAAAAAATGGCAAGCTGGTTCAAGTAAGCTGTCTAAATTATTGGTTATTCATGAACTTTAATTGAGATGTCGGAATGAAGTTCTGTAAATACTGCACCGATTACTTCATCAGACCAGGCACAGGTTCTCCACTTATTTTTGTCACAAGTTTGGGGCCTAACCTATTGTATATCAGACAGCTGAAATAACTATAATGCTTTTTCAACAGCATCCTTGTCAACTTCTTCATTAAACACTTCAGAAGTGTGTTTAAGCATACATTCTCAACAATGAGACCTAATGCTTTTGGGAATCCTTTACTATGCTTACAATAATGCCCATACACATCTGCTTTTCCTTTGAATTCAATACTAGCAGGACAGTTGAAATGTTCCACAGAAAAGAAGATCCTACAGTCACGCCACATTTGAGGTACAGCTTTACAGCTTCTCCTTGTATAACTCACAGGCAAATGGAAGCCCAGAAAAGAATACAGGATGCAGCCTTGGTGGGGATAAGTCAAGTTTGCCTCTCATCTCTCATTAATACTGTTTATAATATTGGGAGCTATACACTTATGCAGATAGGGAAGAATTTGAATTTAAAGCTTATGTCAAACAGAGAAGTGAAAACAGCTATCAAAATAAACTTAAGAAATTCATACCCTTCTGCATAAGAATTGTGAAAGGATGAGTATTAAGTGATGCAACATGTCTTACAAAACCACCAGTACTGACACAGGTTTACGTTTAAAAATAGGACTATCACTATTCTTCATAAATTACATTATATTAATTTCAGTCAGTGGTCTAATTAAAAAAATTAGTAATCTACAGCCTTATATCCAAGTTGTAGGGTCTACTAAGCAAATGTTTCACTGATGAACTCAGTTAAAGTTTACATCTCTATTGCCAGTCTGAACCAAATAAAACCCAATACACTAACTTTTAGAACAGCTTATTTCAGTGTTAGCACTTTATTTCAGTGTTTTTCTCTTTCCTATTTTTGACCTTGTCTATGAATTTCTGAAAAATCTTAAAAACCGACTTTTTTTAGAATTGAGATATCATTCTGCATGAGTATACAATGCCACCATTTAAAAAAAGTGTCTTGGCAATCAAAACAGACTACACAGACAACTCCTTTTCCATTTCCATCTCCCCTGTTTCCTTCCCCAGAAACCTTTCTGATTCTCTCTGAGCTCCAGCAGAAGCTGGGGCATGGGGAAGGGCTGAAGCAAGAAGATGGTCAGGGCCCCTTCAACAGGGTGTTAATGCTGATGTTTCAGTGTGGTGGGAGGTATGTACAGAAAAGGAAAAGAAGGTTCCTACTTCTAAATATTCATGTCAGACTTTCTACAGAGTCCAGAAGTTACCAGACCACCAGCTACATCTGCTCATACTTGGAAATTCTGCTGAAGGGATCAGATTATTTATTTATTTTTAGCCAAGGACTGAATTCTGCCCAATAAAAATACAGTCCATGGGCCACATACAGTTTGAAAAATGGTTTGAATCCCCTAATTAAAAAAGTTACTTTGGAAGGTGTGTGTGTGTATATATATATATATTATATATGCTATTATTTAATATATAACAGTATGACCGAAAAATCATATGTAAATGCATATGTATACACATATATGTACACAAACACATACACGAATTTTTAGATGATCTTGCTATAATTAAAGATCAGGTTCTTCCTCCAGTTCCCTTTTGTCTTCTCAAAATACTTTATTAACACAGCATCTTACAAAGCAGTTTCATAAAGAATCAGCAACCCCACCTAGTGGTTCCAACTTTTAGAAGCCATTCTTAGAGTCTATTGGGCATCTTTACTTTAACATCTATGAGACACCTTTAGGGAGTCCTTATCTGTAGGGGGTGTAAAGCTCAGCTTTGAAAAACAAAAGCCAGTCAGATCCCTTCTATAACATTTCAGTTGGCACCTCCAGAAATAAAGTCACAGATAAAAGCAGTCAAATTATAGAATGACAGTTCATATACGACTGATCTATTGTCTTCTGTAACAAGTACAAACCTCCAGCAGACCTCTTAGAAGTCTGAAAGATAATAATGCAGATACTACTTTATGTAAAAAAAGATTATAAAAGTGAACAGGAGTGGTGATTTTTGAGCACGCAATTTTGTATTGGCTAGCCCTGGTGGAGCTGCTTGTAGGAATAAACTGCAGGTGGGGTGGGGAGAAGGAATCTTTGAAAATACACCTTTGCATCAACATACTTTTAATAAAAGTGGCTATGCAAAAGCACCATTTCCTCAACAAAGACTGATGCTCTATAAAACAGGCTGAACAAAAGTAAAATCTAGACGTTAGTACAGAACTGCTATTATTTCAAACCTCAAACATAATTTCAGAGTTCTTCCTTATTTATCCTAACGTCTCAATGATACCCACTAATACAGGACCTTCCAAACAAGAACATTGTAATTATTCAGTCCACTTATATGGTATATTCTTCAGAACACTCTTGTGGCCTACTTTATTATCAGCCATTAAGGTTGTGTAGTTCTGGTTTTTTAATCCTACCTAACAGACACTTTCTCTATTGCCAAAAGTTAACACTCCTTTGATTTCTCTGTAAAGTTTTACTAATTAGTCCATGTTTCAACTTGTCAGAAACTTGGGTGGGTGTAGCAAATTTGCACTAATAAAATATTCATTTCTTATATCCAAAAATAACTTACGTACTGTCTGTAAGGAAATTCTGCCAAGTGATGCAGCTGAATCTATTTAGCAGTTACTCTGAGCAGTTACTCAAATTGCAGTATTCTGCTCTTATTTGCCCCCTACCACACCTAATTCCTGATTCATAACTTGCATGTAACACTTCTGATTATGCAGAGTATGAGTTATTCGGCCACTCAGGCCTGATCTAATTTGTACTGAGAGTAAGTCTTTACTCTTAAAAGAAAAAATTCAAATCAGCATTTTTTAAAAAGAATGCTTTCTTCCAGAAGTACAGAACCAGTTTTATCTGTATCTGTATATCTTATCTTCTCGTGAATACACAGATGTACCACTATGTGCACCTTTGTCCTAGCAAACCCTGAGAGAAGCGCTGAAAGGACACTAATGGCTGCATCTTTCGCCTATACCAGCGGGGTACAATAAACAAACAGTGAGCTCTAAAGTCTTAAAAGAGCATCAGTTTACACAAGCAATTAATCCAGTAGTTTCAAAAATACTTATGGTCAATTGCTTAGCTATAAAAAGCTATATCAAGCATGTCCCACTAACACTAAATCAATGCCTCAAAGAAAAAATCCTTTTGTTATTAATGAAAAGACTTAAAACAGAATAAACTAATCAGCTGTTTGTCTGCTTAATTCTCTTCCTGAGGAAAAAAGCATTTCACCTTTAAGTGGAAGTGGTTTTTATTCTATTAAAACCTATCACAATGTTAAGAATGCTGCAAACATCTGACAGTGGAGAGCAATAGCAGGCCAGGTCTCATTCTTTGAGTTTGCGCAACTGAAGCGAATCACTCATTAATAAACAATTACCAGTTGTGAGTGAGTTGACAGAAAGAACAGACACCACAAGAATTTCTACTCTGGAGAAACAGATATCTCGATATGACCAAGCAATTGTCAACACCTAGAATAATTAACATTAGGGTAATGCAAATGAGAGTTCTATATTTGTGTCTGCTAAGTTTTGAGCTTTACCTGTCTTGTCTTTGCTGATGTTTCAATGAAAGGAATTCCGTAACTTCTTGCTAAATCCTGAGCTTGTTTTGTATCTACTGTTCTGGAAGGCAAATCACATTTATTTCCTACTAGCACCATTGGGACATCTTCAGAGTCTTTAACTCTCTTTATTTGTTCCCTAAGAAGAAAAAAGGAAAAAAAAAGACGTATTTTATTGAACAGGTATTAATATTGTTTTAAAATCTACTATATAAACTATGAAACATAATTAAATTAACAGATTCCAACATCATTATTTATGTTAGTTTACTGCACATATACTATTAGAAGCCATCCAAAAATAAATTGACCAATCCTGTCACCATCAAGTTTATCATCTTATTTGTAAAAAAAAAAAAAAGTTGACATTTTGCAAACTGCTATAGATTTTGATGTCATTTGAAGTCATTACACTCCCCCCCGCCCCGGTTTTGGTTGTTTGGGGTTGGGTTTTTTTTCATTTTTAACAGCTAATGCCAAAACAAGCTTAAGAAGCTCTGGTATAAATCTTCCTACATATCACTCATACTCAGCACTCGTAAAATTCAATTTTCATTCAGTAAGATTAAAACACTGTCAAAAGTGCTATGCTTGTCTCAATTTTGGTTTGGTTTTAGGCTTGGATTTTTTTGTTGCTTTTGGTTTTTGATTAAAGACAGCATTACACACTCTCCATTTAGACAGGGGTTTTTAAACTTTGAAGACCACTGATCTGGTGCTCTACAAAGAGCAAAGGGAAGCCTTTCAAACACTAGTTAGAAAGCATCTTGAAATACTACTTAAATGTACTTGTCACGAGTATCAAATAACAACCAATAATTTCATTACTTTTACCTTCCCAAATCATCTAGCAGTATATTCCTTAATTAATATAGTCACTGTTTTCAGTTATTTATTTAGAAGCCTTCCGCTTCAGTCCACAAGGTTATCCACAGGTGTGTGAATGCACAGTAGAAACTCCAGCATTCAACTCACAACATTCTTTGAAATCAACTGAGGAAGTCTTCTTATGCAAATCTGCAACTCTTTCTTTAAAAAAGAAAAACTCCACCTAAAAACGTCTATGCTCCTTTTCCCCCTTACGTCAACACCTACCTTACCTTTGTCCCTTCTTCCTCTACAACCCATTTGTAATAATTTGGTTAGATAATGAAGAGAAGCTTATGTTTTTTCTGAGAGCAATAGATAAGTTTTTTTTAATTAGTCATCCCTGCTGTGCTAACTCTTAACTACTACTTCTTTCTTTTTTTTTTTTTTAAGAAGTCATCGGTACCGATACATTCAATTACATTTTACATATAACAAAATTTATACAAAGGCTGGCTAGCGCATTTTAAATACAAAAAAGAAACAGTCCTGAAAGAAAGTGTCCACATTCTCAATATTGATCTCTCCCTGGATTAGTATGCAGCAATTTTGCCCCCCTCATTTGCAACAGCACTCCCCTGATCCTGTAGCTGCTCCAGGGAGACAGGCCAGCAGTAAACTACTTCTGTAGGTAGGCATCTACCTGTTTAGCTACTTACATCAGCACACTACACAATCAAATGAGCTGATTTCCTGGCATACAGGAGAAAATGAAACTGTGTGATCAAGGCAGTCACATCTCTTGTCTTCGATTACCTTGAACTGTCATGGTATCCCACCTTAAATGAAGAACTGCAACTTCTATTCATAATGAGAAAGTGCAACTTCAGCTTATGACTAGGTGTTGAGTTTGTGGGTAATACTGATAGCAAAACAGTCCTCCACCATACAGCAACATATATCTGACAGCATTATAAATGCCTAACTATGAATAGCTTAACATTATGGGCTTGGGACTAATCTTAAACTGATGCTGCTAAACTCAGTGATCTTTGGTGGGATTTGCATTGCCTTCTAACAGAATACCTAAAGAGAATTCAGTGTAATAGTAAGCTGCTAAGTTATAAATTGTCTGGTATGGTCATCACCAAAGACTGCTTCTATTTCTATAGTAGCGTAGCTGACAAAGAAAACATGAGTTGAGATTTTTAACTAATTATTAAAAAAAAGAACATGAAGAAACTAATAACACGTTGGTTTTTAGCGGTCATCCTGGAGCTCAGATTTTGTGTGTGTCTCCCCTCCTTAGGCATCAGACCTCAGACATCTCACACGTGTTAGTCTTCTGGTAACATTCCACAGGTATTTCTCCTCCACCCCCAGAACAAGAGTTAACTATTGATGTTATTGTCTGTAAAATTTCAATTGCATAAGTTTTTCCATCTTAACACACAATTTTACTTATGGAATGGACAAAGTTTACCTTTAGATAATTCTCCACTATGAATACGCAGAAATACAAAGTCACATTAGTTTATAACAGAAGAGCTTTCAGATATTTTGCCTGCCTAACTTGTGAACGAGGCAGCAGATTTTCAGATTACTCAAAATTACAGACCTACAAATGCACAAGCAAGTTGCAATATTGCTAATTTGCAAGTTTCCCCTTAGATGCTATTTCAGAAGAGATCATTCTATTATCTAGTGTAAAAGCAAGCAACTTATCTACCTAATACAATAGTTAGTCAATTATCTTTCAATATACACACCTATAATGGTGAATGTCTTCAAAAGACTTTGTATTGTTTATAGCAAATACACACAGGAAACCTTCTCCTGTTCGCATATACTGGTCCCTCATTGCACTGTATTCTTCTTGACCTGCTGTATCGAGAATATCCAAGAGACATGTTTCTCCATCAATTACTACTTGCTTCCTGTAGGAATCCTAAGAAAAGAAAAACACATAAACCTTGGTTAAACACAAACAAGTAAGATTTCAAAACATCTATAACTCAGAAGATATTGAAGTTGTTTACCAATAATCGAGCACAACTGAAAACACTCAAGAGTTAAAATCCAACTTTACAGATGGGCAAATGACAGCAGGAAAATAGTGTCCCAGATTTACATGTATACAGTAATCCAGAAGTGGAAAGAGCACTGAAAGGACATGTTCTTATCTGTATTCTGAATCCTCAGTGAGTAATAGTACATGTGCACAGAGTAAAAGGACACTCTGCTTATTTCTTATTTTGCACAAAAGGACAAAAAGTACAAATTGGATCCAGATCAAAAGCATCTCCCCTTTGTCTCTGTTTATAGAAGACTTAAAGAAACTTGTAATCCTGATTTTAAAAGATTTGACTTTGTTTAAGCTTACTCAATTGATCAAATTTTTAATTATTTTTTTTTTAAGTAAGATTTGACCTTCATTCTATGGATGCTTACAAAAGCGTTGTGCCACAATAACATACAAAATAGTAAAACAGAAAGAGTTCACAGTAAGACAACTCCAAAGATCAATGCCACTGAAAAGGAGATGAAGTATAAAAAGCCTTCAGCATTTGAGACACAAAATCTGTTTTGTATGCCTAAGCAGGTGCATATAATGATATCTGTTATTAAGTTATCAAAGTTGAGTTGATAAATTTGAAGGTCAAGGTTTTAGCCAAGACAGACCAACGCAGAGTCATATAAAAGCCCTGATGGGTTCACAGAGATGTTGTAACAAATTATTTCAGTGCTATCAATTCAAAGTTTTCCGGTCACTGATTCAAATGGCTAAAATCTGTACAAAGTCCCAAGCAATTACATATTAATGCGTATTTACAGCTCTTTTTGGTGCTAGACTTCTATGGATACCTAGTTTTAGCAATAAGAACATAAGCATTACTTTCCCAATAACTATTTTCTATAAACATCTATATATTCAAAATAAAGCCGTGTCAACAAGCTTTAAAAATAGGTCATTGAGCAGTGCCACAAATCATTCTTAGTAAACAGTACTTGTAACAAATAAAAGGTATAAACAAAAAAAATCTTGGTATTACCTTTCAGATCCTTTAACTAGAGATTAACACAATATTGCTATTGTTCTTTTTAACACTATACAGAAGTGAACCTAAGCTCCTGGGAAGGTAATTAAAGAATTAAAGTTGCAATTCTAGCCAACTTCAAGATGAATTCATAATGACTCTCCTTCCTTTGTACCCATTTTAAGGCACAGTACACCTACTCCTGTGCACTTTCTATCTATTTGTATTTTTACAAAAGGTTCTCTCCTGTTGCTCATGCTAAAAAACAAGCAGGAGATAATTGCACAGAATCAGTATCTTAAACTAAAACAAAACTCTGTAATCTCACATTTATGTTGAGCCTGGATGACATTTAACAGTATCAGGTAAAACAATATTGACTGTTTACCTTAAAGATAACAAGTTTACTTCCAACATGATTTTGGAAATATTTATTTCACAGAAGTGCAAATTCAGCCTACAAATAAGAAGTAGGTAACTTACTTCAGAAATATATAAGCCATATTTAAATATTGATACAGCTTAGACAAATATAGTAGCTCCAATGTGTTTTAAAATAATGTTAATATTCTATTTCATTGCTTAAAGGGAGGAAAAAAAACACACCACATCAAAAAACCCCCAAAGGACACATCTTTATTCCAATTCACTTAAATTCAATAGCAGATCCCCTGTCCTACGATAAGTTTATCACAAGTACTAGTAGAACTTCTAGCATTATACTAGGCATATTTACAAAGCTTTCATTTTCTCTTCTTGCAATTTGACTGCTAGTTTAAAAATATGAAAAACAGTTTTTGAAAAGGCTGTATTATTCCTTTACATCTTAGCACTTCAAAGGAAAAGAAATTCCCCTCAACTGAGCTCTAAACAAAAGCTTTAAGTAATTTTCAAAGAAAATCATTTTTAAGAAAAAAAGAAAATCACTTTCAAGAACTGCTGGCTTTAGCATGCCTACCATCTTCGCAGTAGTAGCAAAGATGCACCAGCATAAAGCACAGCACAGGTACAAGAAGGAGGAACGCTTTGAGATGATACTTGTTTTGCCCACTTTTAGAGAGAAAGTTTTGTCACTAACTAGGAAAGGGGATTTGAGGCGGAAGGAAAAGAAAAATGTGGGAGAGAAAATTCAAGCTTATGATTGTCTTCCAAACTACTGAAATAATAAACACTTTGCTTTTATGCCCCTTTTTCGTTCCCCGCCTGCAAAACATCAAACCTGAAATCACATTTGTCACTAAGAAAGAAAACTGAAGCACCACATTAAAAGCTCAGGCTACTAGGACCCCCACCCTCATCGTGGTGCATGCCAGTGTAAACATACCCAAGATAAAAGTTGTTTATTTAAGTGTTACCATACTGTAAAAATTATCAAGTCCTGCAAAACAGAATGTAGGCTATACCAAACAGAAAAGTTATGCCAGTATAGTACTTGTGGCACTTCTGCTTCAAAATGCAATTGCAGAACCCAAATAGCCAAACTCCCATTCAACAACGAAAAAAACAATCTTCTAAATTTATAATTTCATAATTTATAAAAATCCAGTAACTTTACTGCACATTGGAAGATTTGCAGTAATGAATGCAATGAAGAAACATCCAGTATAAGCTTAAGTAAAAACAAAATGCAAACTAGAATTTAACTTCGAAGTAGTACCCAACTCCAAATATGAATCTGCAATTTTTCCCCAGTATACAGACTCAGCATATCTATATCAAAAAGTTTTAATTTCATTAATCGCTTAGCCTGCTTTTATTGGCCTTCCACAAGTCATTAAAATCAACATGAATTATGCAAAAGAAGTAATAATTCCATCTGTTCACAAGCACTGGTAAGAAAATGTGATAAGAAATCTCAGCTATACACTACATACAGAATTAACACTGCTTAATAAATCCCATCTAAGCAAGTTACTATTATTTTGTAAAAATACACTATACCAGTGATTTAATATTAAAATATCACAGCTACTACGACTAAGTTATTACTAAATATTGGTGGATGTCTCACAGGTGCATAGGTCATTTAAGAACACAGACCTAAATATCAGTATTCCTAAATCAGTCAAGGGATTTTGCTAATCCAATTGAAAAACCTCAGACAGGCAACTAGGAAGGCTGTTCTTAGTCTCTAGGACATTTAAAAGATGACATATATTTAGCACTAAAACATCCTGAAGCTTTAAAAAAGAATTAAAATAAAATAAAATAAAAAAATTTAAAAATTATGTTATCACACAAGGTATTGCAAATAAAGGTTTAACAAACCTCGACCAGTAGAGGGCACTAGTCCAACTGTTCTGTGTATTAGGCCAGAGGTACGTGGGTTAGTGTGCATACAGTTAAAAAAACGACTTAAAATTGCTTGGTTATAAGTCTGAGCTTGGACATCTACTTCAAATAAGATATGAAATGTGAAACACATATAAAGTATGTATATTTGAATAACAGTAGCCACCCAAACATGCACTCAGTTTAATTCCTCCCCCTGCCCCCCATCATATGCTGTGCTCAGATATAATAAAATACTCAGGCAGGCCATGAAACCTGACATTTTCTAAACAAGTTATTTGTTGAATCATTAAGTCTATTCCACTGAAAACAGCAACAACATTAACATTGTAAATGTATCTGTAATTAAGTAACTAGTATATTTTTTTCCTCTCTTCAACTACATCATGTCTTTACAACATGAGGATTTTAGAAGTGTTGAGTTTCATTTTGTTAATCACAAGAAAGATTTAAAATTACTCAATAACTGTGTAGTTATGGAATACACTATAGATAACAAACACTGAACTCTTTTCTCTGTCTACCCCAAAATATTTGGCTTGATTATTTATCTGTGAGGGAAAATTACTATTTTGGCAACAGCCATATGGCAATGAAGAAACAGTAGTAAGTGAGAAACAATAGTAGTGACACTACTGAACTGTCTTAACTGTTATTATTTACCAGTTAAAGCAACTTTAGCTTTATTTCCTCATACTGCATAAAAAACACTCTACAGCTATTGTTCTTTGATCAGCCCCTACCCAACACAATTGCATCTATACAGGAAACACAATCAAGCAACCCTTCTGAACTGAATGGGATTCTGCCCAGGCAAGGATTGAAGCTTTTAAACCCAATTACAAGCCCATATTTGCCACTCCAAATCACAGACCACTCTTACAATAACTGAATTATTTCTTCGCTACAAGCTTACCTACATGATTATTCTATAGCTTTGTGAGCACACAAGGTGATTTACCACATAATAGAAAGATACAGTCTCCATCCTCAAGGTCTCGGAATTTACGAGACAAAAAATGGTAACTAGTGCTCAGACAAGAACTTGTAGGAGTTGCAGAAGATTAATACTGTTGCATGCAACAAGTTCTTGATGCTGATAAAACCCATTTGCTTAAAGTTAGGAGTCAATACGTCTTTCTTTCTGAAGAACATATTGATTCTGGACCACACCACAGCGTTACAGTCATCCTGCACACTTCTGGGATTTTAGGTTCTTTATAGAAAGAACTGTATTTTCATTTTATTGTTCTACATTAAAATGTATTTAGTATTCCTCAAAATACTCAGCTTGTTGATTAGCAAAATCCCTCAAGTGATTTAGGAATACTGGCATTTAAGTTTTTGTGTTCCTAAACTATTTACACGGTTCTGCCTTTGTATGACAACTTCTAACATAGAAGCTCCATGGTACTTTTTGTAATGCATAAGCACACCTCTAATCTAAGAGAAACCCAAATGATTACAAACAAGTAATCACTGACAAAGTAACAAAGCCCAACAATCCCCAAAGTTCTTTTTGTAGGAAAAAGTAAAATCTCATTTTGCGTGTTCCTCTCATGAGTTTTGTGTGTTTTCTGGTTTTTAAGTGTGAAATCTTAAAACAACAACAACCCAAAACACATCTTGGCAATCGAAAGACCTGCTCTGCTAGTGCAAATCAGACACTCCTCCTCTCTCCATAGGTCTATTCACAAAGCCGCCTACCAGCATCCATGAGGCTACTTGGCCATGCAACAGAGACAAGATGACACTACAGGCACATTAGGGTAAACTCAAACTCAAGCCAACACATCTCTCTTTGGGGCACGTTAACCCAGGCCTGCACTTCGCTCAAGACAGCTTCCTACCATCTCAGGGCACCGGCTCCTTTCGCTTATGTCTACCTGAAAATTACTACATAGCCATTTTCCGAGTCACCATTTTAAGCCTAGATTTAAACCCTTGTAATTCCTTCAAGTGAGCTTGGAAGCACCTCATTGTATAAACATATAAATGAAGTCATAAGCTACAGAGCTTCAGTGCTGGGAACATAAAAATCTTGGGTAAATTATGGTGTCGTTTCTCCTTTTATATGGTCTGAGGTTATTAAATCCAATGATCCACAGGAGATTTCAGACAACACTAGTATTTTTCTTATATTTAGAAGGCAGAGCTTGCTTGCTCATTAAAAGCCTTTAAAATATTGCAACTTTTAAAGCTTAAATACAATTTCAGATTTTAAGGAACCGTGCCATATATTTCAAAGTCTCCACTACAGCAGCTACCTTGTAACATTTTTTTCTAGATACAGAAACACACACTGGTATGTTCAAAAACAAAAAAAAAAAAAAAAAAAAAAAAAAAAAAAAAAAA
>VFFE01007500.1:3264072-3304707 GCA_008921705.1 Burhinus oedicnemus
CTGGAATGTTAAAAAAAAAAAAAAAAAAAAAAAAAAAAGAGAGAGAAAATAAATCGGGCTCTGAATTTTTACCCATTCACCATAGCATCCCAGAACATATTTCTCACCATGTGAAATAGATCCTAATAATAGGACCTGAGAAAACTTGACATATATGTTTCAGAACTACAAATTTTCCTCCATGATATCAAAAAGGAAAGTCACATTTAAGAGGTTGCACGCAAAGACATGAAGAGTTTTGCTAAGCATTTTCAAGTCAGCTTGGCAAATAATTTGCCACCAAGATCCTGAAAACACACATCCAAACTGTCCAACAAAACATGGCAATTAACACGACACTTCAATTGATCAAAATTGTTAATTTTTTTACTGCGGCTGTTGTTCCACAGCCAGATCAAGAAGCACAGCCATCTCCTCTGCAACGCTGGTCCAATGCTGACCATGATCTTTGAGCCCTTTTGAATATAAAGCCTTGCTCTATGTTTTTGTGATAACTGTCTAAAAGTAAAACACTACCATTATTACTGATATACTTTTTGTGAAGACAGATTAAGATGAAATTGTTTACCTCTATTGTAGGGTCATATTCGTCCACAAAGTGATTCTGAATTAGCTGTATTGTCAAGGCACTCTTGCCTACACCACCAGCTCCGACGACAACAAGTTTATATTCTGTCATTTTTTAGCAGACCTGATGACAAAGAAACCAACATTAAGCAGAAAGAGTCAGGCTCCGACTAACGAGGATGCTGTTGGTGCGTTTTCATTCAGTATCACGTTCCTTTACTATTACCGGAAAGCAACTCCCTCCCTGAAAGACAAGACAAAAAGCTATGAGGGAATGCTATTTCTCAAACAAAATTACACATAGGAAACATAGCGTGGGCACTAATCTGAAAGGCACCAATTACAAAGACGTAAAAACCCAAGGATACACTAAATTCTGAAAAAGATCAAAGATTATTTCTTGCGAGGCAAAGATTTTCTTCTCCGCCGCTTTTTCCCAAAGCCCCACTGGCTCCGGGAGACCTCCCGGATTTTTACCAAAGCCGGGCCAAACCGCGCGCCCCTCAGGTTGAACCACAAACCCGGGAGCCCGCCTCCTGAAAAGGGCTGTGCCGGGACGGGCGCGGCTACGAGCACAGCTTCACCTGGCGGCTTCACATCCCTTCCAGTCCCCCACAGGTTTGGGGTTTTTTTTTCCCGGGTGAGCTTAGCCCGACCGCCCCCCCCGCACTCGGCCGCCAAGCCAGCGGCGGGACCCCCACCTCCCCCGAGGCTCGGGGTGCCGCTGCCCGCCCCGCCCCGCCTCCCCTCAGCCAGGAGCCAGCGACGGGGCCGGGCGGCCGAAACTTTCCGGCCCGGCCCGGCGCCTCGGCCCCGCGCACGGGGGTTTGAAGGATTTCGCGGGGGAAGGAGGGGGAGGGGGAATAAATATATGAAGAAAAGGGGAGGGGTGGGGAGTTGACTCGGCACAAGCCGCCGGGTGCCGGGCTCCCGGAGGGCGTTGGCCACCTGTCCCACCGCCCCCTCCCGCGGCCGCCGAGCCACCGCCCGCGCCGCCGGGAAGGACGGCGGAGGGGCAGGCGGAGGCTGCTCCGGGGGATGCCGGCGGAGGGGAAGCGGGGCAGGGCGGCAGCGGCACAGGCGGCGGGCGGGCGGAGCCCCCCCGCCCCGGTTGCCGGCGTTTCTTCCCCTCCGCGGGGCGAGGGGGAAAGAGGGGGTGCCCGGCTCCGGGAAGCCGCACCGCTTTCCCCCCTGCCCCACCTCGAAAAGGGGGAAAGAAAGCAAGAGCGGCGGCTCGTCCCGGTTTCAGCGACGGTAGGGAAAGGCGAGTACCTGCCTGGCGCTGCAGCGGGCCGCGGGAGCACGCCGGCGCCTCCCTTGCCCGCCCCGCCGCGGCGGCCGCTCCGCTCCGCGTCCCTTTCCGTCCCGGTCTGAAATGGCGGGGGACGGGGAGGGCTGGGGCTGCCGAGGGAGACGAGCGCCGAGAGGGCGGATAGATAGATGGACGGACGGGCGCGATCGATGCGCTCCGCGCTCCCCCGCCCCTTGCGGCAGCCCCGGCCCCTCCTCCTCCTCCTCCTCGCCCTCCCCCTCCTCCCGCCGCGCCGCCTCAACCGCCCGCGGCCGCGGGCGGTTGAGGCGGCGCGGCGGGAGGAGGGGGAGGGCGAGGAGGCGGCGTTTTGTGTCGCAGCGTGAGGGGAAGCCTGGCCGGGAAGTGCGCGCTCGAGGGCGGCGAAGGGAAATAAGTACAATTCCAGCGTTTCCTCGCCATTTCCCCCTCCCTTCGTCGCCGGCGGGGGCGAGACGCGACGGACCCGGCGCGCACCGCCGCAACTCCTCGTAGCGGGGGGCTGAGGGAAGGAGGCGTAACGGCCGCCCGAAGGCTTTTTACCTGAGGGGAGCCCTTTGGCAGCCCGGCCGGGGTAGGCGTAAGACGTAAAATGCTAAACGTAAAATGCTTTTTTACCCGAAGCCGGTCATGAAAATGTCAGCAGAGGCCCGGCGGAACGGCTGCGAAACTTCGGCGCCTGTTAAAGTTGGTCGGCTTTCACTCGTTTCGAAATAAAATGCGAGGCTTTGTTATTCGCTGCCGGGGTGCTCTGTATACAAAGTTAATAAACACAGGGGTTTTTTTGGAAGCAAGTTAACGATTGCGTAGTGCAGCTTGTTGTCTTATTAAAAGGGCAAAACCATAATTCCCTGTAATTGCAAGGCTCTAATGTCTTGGTTAATATACTATAACGTCATTGATGCGCCTGTGTTGCATCCCAAGCAGCAAGATTCTTTTGAAACACGTCGCGAGGTCTCGGACAAAGGTAGTGAACCTTATTCCTAATGAAGCTTATTCCAAGGGTAATTCCCACGATGTCGACTGGCTCATACAAGGGATTAATTTGGTCAGTTTTGCTTTCCCTCTTTAAATTGGAAGGTCAAAAGTAAACACGGTGTGTCTCCACATCTGGTGTGCAAGAGTTTTAATGTAAGAGGCTGGAGCTTTGTTCTCTGCAACTGCGTGTGACAGCTTCCAGCTTCTTTCATGTGCATGTGAGGGGCTCTGCTTTTGGGCCGTACCCAGCTGAGCATCGAAGGCGTTAACCCTCTGGGGCTGTGCTGCCTAATTTAGAAAGCGTGTTCCTGTGATTAATTGACGTAAATAAGCCAAAGCCCCCGTGGTGGTGTTCAGCGCTATTCCCTGATGCTAAGGTGTTAAGACTCAGGTGGAAAACAAACACATCTTTGAGCTGTTGTGTGAAACATGGTGTCTTTTCAGGCAGAGACCGCTTTTCTTGTATTCTTGAAGTGAGACACTTTTTGTCACTGAAAACCTGTGGGAGCTTCTGTCAGGATACTCATATGCAGTGGGAAGTTATACATTGTCATGAAGTGTGGGGAAAATGAAACTGGGAAACTCTTTAGGATCCCCGTTTTTCCTCTCCCAGTGATTTAGGTGTTAGTAACCTGGTTATTTTTGTGCTAAACATTCTTATTAGATTGTTTCCCAACAGCCTCAATAAAAAAGACTCACAAAAATACATATGACGGTGTAACATAAAATCATCTCACAAATCAAAGTTAAAACTGAGTGATTCAGAGTGCTTGTTAAGTAGGCTACCTCACATGAGCAGATGTAAAAACCAAAAGAAAGACCTGCTTTCAAAGAACAAGTAGCCTGGTGGTAAAACCGCAAGCTTGGGATGTGGGAAACCCACATTCCCATCTGTGGTGTGAAAGAGGCAAAGAAAGGATTTGAATGCAGATGTTTGGTAACTGAGGTAAACGCCCTGATCAGCAATTTTAGGATAGCCGGATCTCACTTTCGTATTTTGCCCCCCCTAGGAAAATTATTTGTGTGTTGTGGTTCTTCCTAATGCAGTGAGAAAATGCCTGCGTAACAGGAAAACTTGCCCAGTTCTCCACAAAATGCCGGTGTTCCACAAACAGCTGGGATGGTTTGTTCTCATCAACAGGGCGTTATATCAGGAGAAGCTGTTCATCTTTAAACCCACACAGTCCCAGCTGGGATCAGAAGAGTATCGGGAGAGCAGCTGCCTTCAGTGGAACCTTCTCTGTGAAAACTTCAGGTCCCAATGACAGCTTGAATTGCCGTATCTCCGTACGATCTCAATGAAATGTGCAAACAATCATTTTGCATATAGTTGGAGGGAAAATGAATTGTTGGGATTATGGAGAAAGCAGAATGCAAAGCTTGATTTTTTTTTAGTGTGTGCACAGATTTGTTTATAAATGTCTATTATGAAATTGCTGTTTGCTTTAATTAAATTTCATTTAGAAATATCTTCTCAGGCTTATGTGTGAAGTGGTTTGAAAACAAGCTGAAATAAATGAGCTGATCAAAAATATTAACTGCCAACCCATACACTGCATTGATATGAAAGCTGGTGATAAGTCAGCACAAGCGATGCAAAACCTAGATTTTGCAGAAGTGCTGTTCTATGAGTTACCGACTTCATTTTAGTGATTGTTTCTTCAGTGCAATTTGCCCGGAGAATTCTGAACACAGGCAAAGAAGATGCTCTTCCTCAAATCCCAAAACACTTCAGTGTGCTAGAGCTAAACACATTCGTTAAGTTAAAGCATATTCATCAATTCAAAAGCTTCTTCACATTTGCATTAAATATTCTAGTCCCAGTCTTCTGGATCCTCCGTGGATATGGATCTTTGAGGGCAAATCACCAGTCACAGCTTCTGACAAGATGCTTCCCTTACGATACCAAGCACTAGGCCCAAACGCAAGTATAATCCCATCAGCCACATATGTACGCTACTCACATTTGCCCAATCCTGAACATTATGCAATAAAGTCAATGACATTTTAACTTTGAGAATATATGAGCTTTCACCACCCGTCAGCAGTTGTGAGGTCGGGGGGAGGAAATGTAAAATACAGCTCCAGCCTCAAGATAAATAGTAAGCTTTCCCTGTAACAGAGAGTGTCAGACAAGCTGAGACAAGAGTTAATTTTCCTGTGGCTTTTCCTGGCATTGAACTCTATGCAAAAGCAGATGCAAAGCCAGTGTAGAGTTACTACAGGAAGATAAGTGGGTTTGTGCAGCTTCGAGTTTGCCTGCTGTGAATGAGGAATATTAGTAAAGAGAATTTTTCTGTCACACATAGATAGACCAAGGGTCCCTGGCCCATACAGCCAGTAGTGATGCATACGTTGTCAGATAACCACCAATATAGATTCAGTCCCGGCCATGCATAAGCACATGGTTATACTTCAGTTGGTTTAGCCAGAGGCCACAATACTGGCGGTAATGGTGGTTTCATGCTTTTAGGCCACCATTATGGCACTTTGCGCAAGAGCAGACACTACCTGATCAGGCTGCACATGTGAACTGTTTACATTGCAAAGTTTTTGAAGACATTTGGCCTGGCTGTGTGAGTTTATATGGGCTGTGTATTTTGTTTTATGCAGGCACGTTAATTTGCTCTGGTGTAAGATTCCATGTGTCACCCATTGGAGCAGCATTTGAGACATTCCTGTCATTTGGGGTGTACCAGCCTTTAGTTTTTACCTCTTCTCCTCCCAGGATAATTAAGACTTTTAAGGAAGTCCTGCCCACTTTGTTATGTGCCCTACTGTTATTAGAATCACCTACAGAATATTTTTCTTTTTAAGTCCTATCTAGAGCAGTACCAATGCCCTTACAAATTTTTGTCTGCTGACACAGCAGGATACAATCATATTGCCCAAGACTTTTTGGAAGATGTCCCTGCCCAGGGCAGGGGAGTTGGACCAAGATGATCTTTAAGTCCCCTTCCAACTCTAACCATTCTATGATTCTCTGTATAGGACAGCATACAGTGAACTTCAATATATAAATGTTTACGTCAATAGAAAAATATCTCTATAAGTGCAGTTTTAAATATGTATGAATTTATATCAAAATAAAGGCTATAGTTCTCATAGGGTGTTAATTTTTGTGCCCTATCAAATTTCCTGCAGTGATACAGACCTCCTACTAATTTTACATGTATAGACTGAAGTTTAACATAGATTAATTCACACAGTATATGAACACAGCATATATGGACTCACACTGAATGTGAACGTGTTTTGCCTTGTCACTGCAAATCCTTTTCAAATTATCTGATGGACCCCAAGAAATCCACAAACCCTAAACCAAAATTACCTTTCAAATGCTCAGCTGTATAAAGCACAAGTCTAGGTTCTGCTCCTTTGGCTTCAGTGGCAGCTAGGTAGTCCACTACTCACTTTAAACACAAGAATAGCGCAAGGTCCTGCAAACCTTCCTTCTTTTTTATATGTAGGAATAAGGAAACATGGTTAATGTATTTTTCTGCAATAATATTAGGTTTGGCTTGAAAGTAACATGCTAAGATACACCACATTACTGGTATTTGGAAATGGTTTGACTTTTGGTTTAATTTAGCTGTCTCTGACTTTTTGAATATAGTTCTCTGCTAAAAATGGTGTGGGGAGAGAGGAACAGTTCAACTGTGAACTATTCTTCAGAAAACTGGATGCTTTTGCCATCCCACTAATGTCATCTGGCATTAATTAACATAGCATCTCTCTAATTATATTGTCAGCATACAGCCACTAAATTAAAATACAAAGAGAATTGTTAAAATTTCCCAATTTAACTTTGGTATTTCTTTTAAAGCATAATTTTTCAAGTTTTGTATATACAGGAAGGCATCCAAAGCCCACTAAAGTTAATGGGCTTCATTCTGATTAGGCCCAGAAATGTTTGGAAAAATCAGTGGGGTGTCCAAATTGCCTCTCTAAACCAAGCAATTAGACGCCTCATTTCTATTATTGGCACCCACAGCTCAGCACCCAAAACTAACTGAGTATGCAACACTGCAGATCTAACGGGTCTCTCGAGGGACTGAAGACTGCCTCATGGGGAGAAAAAGAGACCATTAGACACAGTGGAAGTTCACCATCCCGCTGCACCCATGCCTTTAGAGTGCCAAACAGAAAACACTAGGAAGAATGACTTAAGTAGATCTCCCCTACCCGAGACAGCATGGAAGAGCAGTGGGGGGGGGGGGTCTCCACCCCACACACTTGCAGTGTGACTGGGTCGGCTGCAGCAAAACGTAGCCCTGAGACACACCAGACATCTGCTCCTCAAGTGGAACCTGCAGGAGGTGAACAGAGAACACCAGCCCCGGCACGACCCACTCCTCACAAGCTGCTGCCACCTCTCTCCTGCGTGTTTTCCTCTTCCCATCCTCGTGAGTCGGTGTGTCAGGCACAGCACAGTGACCGGCTCTGCACATTGCCCCTCAGCTCCAGCTGGTGGGAGAAATCAGGTAGCTGAGGAAACATGGCAGTGCTGCATGGTGACATACCATGCTTTTTGCATGGTCTTATGGTCAGCTGCTCCCTGATGCTCTCCTAATGAATTTTGTGTCCCTCTTTCTTTGACTGGGGAGAACTGTGGAGAAGAACTAGTGCCTTGGCAGAGCTTGTGCTCTCCGTGCAGAGCTGAGAGGCCTTGAGCAAAACCTTTGGTTCCAGCTAAGTCCACCCTGCTTAAAAGCACCCTGTCCATGGGCAAGAGGAATCTGCGTGTGCGGCTGAGCCAGGCCGGGAACGACACTGAAGTAAAACACTGGGCTAACTTTGCCTTTTGGCATGGCCTAGAGTTCAATCCTGCTCTCATTGAATGGCAGTTCTGCCACTTGCTTATGCCTGGATTTACACGTTAGTATTGCCAACCTTTCAGCATCACTAGCCTTCACTCATATCCCTTGGTATTATTAAAATCTTTGAGATCTAGCTGATTTCTAGCTCACCAAGAGTTTTATTTCTCTGGAGTTTGGTAAAACTATACATCTCCTTGAGATGATCAGAAACACATGGAAAAATATTAAAATGGTGTATAAAGTGAAAAAGAATGGAATATTTTTTTTACAAGACAGCTACTCTTTTGCTGCAGACTTTTTACTTCAGGAAAAAGAAAATCAAAATGTTGTCAGCACTTTGGAAACCATGTCCCTTTTTCTGCCCCAACAGTCTTTTGCCTATTTTGCGTAGACCTGTAGGCTGAGCACGCTGCCACAGCTGAGGACAACGCATGAAGACCTAATGTTTTTCAAATAAGTAAAAACCATTCCAGCAGTAGTAGCAGTTCACATTTTTCTTGGACAGGATGTATTTCCCCAGCTCCCCTGGGAAACTGGAAGCAGAATCCCAGGGCAGCCCTCCTCACAAAACCGCTGTGCTTCGGAGACAGCTATTTCGGGGATATGAACCAGCCTGGCAGACTCAGCCACTGGAGATGCTGGACAACTTGCAGATTTAGGGAAGGCTGGAAGCCCCTGATCTCAGTGGTCCACAGACCTCTCAGACAGCAGAAGAGCTCGGAGCCTGAAAAACCTATGTACCCGGCCTTGCAGTCCAGGGAACTGCCTGGCAGGTTTGGAGCCCAACATCCTGGCAAGGCAAAGGACAGGCGAGCAAGAAGCTTAAATTGAAATCACCAGTTTCACACAGAAAGTTCTGGGTGGCAAATCCCCATTTCTTGATCGAGGCCACAGCCTGGATGCAGCTGTTTACCAGCTGAAGCTTGGTCAGCACAGGGCTGCATTAACTCCTGCTGGGACACTCTGAACACAGATGGCAAGGAGCATGCTGGCCTTATCTCACATAGCCTCTCCCACAGAAGATGTGGTGCTGCCCCTTCTATGAAGAAGCACGCATATCTTGCTGTGGTACCTTCATGACCAGTTCATTCACTGCTGTCCCAAAGGCTAAAATATGGCCCGCTGAATGGTATTTTTGGCCCATCCAAATGATGCAGGACTGGACTCCCTGTGACCCGCAACTTGTCAGTCATGCACACCAGTGCCAAAATCTGTGTGGGCAGGGTGCATTTACAAGGCCACTAAATCAAAGTGGTGGGATTTTACACAGGGAGAGGGGCAAGCATGCACCCAGGTTCCCAGTCATGGGGCATTTAAAAGATGTCTGGTCTCTGAGCAGATTATTCCGTAAAATGAAAACTAAGCTTGAATATACCAAATTTTGTGCTCGCACCTCTTAGTTACATAATACATTAAGTTAGGTGATAAATGGCCTGGAACAACCACTGTGGCCAGACCCTCCAGCAGCATAAAGGAATATGGTGTGTGTAGACTGATACCAGTATTGCAGCCATTTCTGGGCTTCCCAAGGCTATAGGTGAAACTGAGTTTTGCAACTCAAATGATACAGTGGCCTGAGGCACTTCTGCGGTGGGAGGCAAGGATGTGTAACTGGGACAAAACCTCTGGTGAGCTGAACTGTCCGCTCCTGTTGCTGCCAAGGCACAGTGAGGCATGAGACAGTGGTTGCTACTGCTGGGTACGGCCAGCCCCAAACCATATTAGTCATCTTTATCCCATATAACCAAGCTCTTCCTTGGCACAGCAGCTTCCATACGCTGTCACAGGCGTGGGCAAAAAAGACAGTGGGTCCACACTGTTCCTGCCTCTTCCCTTACTGTCCTGGTCTGCTGTCTTCGCTCTACATCTAGAGCCAGCCCAAATAAATTATGTATGTTAATATATGTATTTTATAGCAACGTACAAAACAATTCTTTGATCTCAGTTTAGGCCTTTGGTTGTTACTACGATACGAGCGATAATAAATAAATAAACACAGGAAGAAGTAATACGTATCTGCAGCAGCAGTTTGGTTACCTGCTTCCTCACACATACACCCAGTCCAATGCTAGAATTTCATTTTAGGAAAAGGTCACTGTACTCGAGATCACAGGCCTTACTTTGCTGCGCTGTAATTCAGTTTTCATCCCATTTCATTTCAGGAGATTCCACCGTACATTTATTACCTTACACACTCAGAATTATTCAGGAATGGCTGCATTTACTCCAGACTCAAATTAGAACAAGTTATAGCAAAATTTGTCTTGTGGTGGTTACTAAGTCCAATAGCAGTGTACAGCCCTAGGAAATGCACCTAGAGCCGCTGCAAGAATGTGAATACAGCGGGAAGTATTGCTGAGGTGTAACACATACACTCAGCAATGGTTCTAAAAATAAAAGAAACTTCTGTATAATCATAACGGTGGGATTTTTAGTATCGCTTGCTCTTGCAAAGGCAGTTAAATAGATGCTGACATAGAGTACCAAGGAAGGAAATGTACGTGTTTATTTTGGAGTGTTTGGATCATTGGATAGAAAGCTTATAGGAAAATGGAAAACATGCAGCAGTCATTTATTTCTAAAGGGAAGGGGGAGAAAAGTCAAGGAAATTCCCTCAGTCTGCTTGGAGCCAGGTTTTCAGCTGGTGTAAATTTGTAGGCTAGGTTAAAATTATTGGAACCAGCTCGTCCTGTATCAATAGAAAGCAATACAGCAATGCTGATTTACATTAGCTGGCAATTTGAGGCCCTGAGGAGAGTCAGCATTACCAGACTCCTGCATCAGGGTAAGACCAAGGCTTTCTCGTAGGATCAGATCCAGCTCCTGTCTGCAGCGGAGCTGTGCGGCCAGGTAGCGGCCCCTGTCCCTTGTTATGTGTCAATAAACATCAGCTTCTGCCTCTCTTTCCGCCACCCTGGTAAGTCCCTCCCTGACCACATTAAAATAAAATTTGAGCTTTGCAACAGTGATTGCCATTTGCTTGTCCTTAGGTCCCAACTCTCAACAGCTTTGCAGACCGAAAGTGTATTCTTTGCAAGCTCCTCAATATGTTTGCATTTTCAGCCGTTACATTTTTTATTACACATCATTGAATTTGATGCATCAAGACTTTTACACAGCTTGCCCCTGCTCTCTAGGAATTTCACAAATAAATCACTCTACAGTAGAAAGGCATTGGATAACCTTTTACGCTAGAATGCTATTTTTAAGTGTTTTAATAAAGAACACTATTGTTTTTGAAAATATATGGCTATGGTGAAATAAGTTAATGGTTTGCACATGATGTATCACACCCATGATAAAATTCTTCACAGCAAAGTTAAAAATCCCAAGCAGTAACCACGCACACAGAATTGTTAAGGATACACTGTGGGTTGAAGCTCTCCTCTTTGTCTGAGCATTTAGACCTTTCTGAGCGTCCTTTGTGTAACAGAGCACAGATATAAAAGCCAGGCGTAATGATCCAGCCACTTTTCCACACCACAGGGTCAGAGCCTTGGGCAAAGGTTTCCCCCATTCAAAGGCAGGGATGGAGGAGAGAAAGACAGCTGCCTCTCGGTTTTGTGAGCGCACTGAAAAGAAAGGATACCAAAGCATCTGTTTCTTGGGACAAGGCCATGGTGCTTCTGCAAAGGGGAATTGACTGTGTGCTGTTTATAACCAGGCTTGTGGTCATCAGCAAGTGTCTGTATGTTCTTTAAATAGACACATTACCCGAAGGAAATACCCAAGTCAGCACCTCTGTATCCTGCTCTTAGAGAGGAAACCTGACCTACAAGGCATCAAAATTTGCTGCTGCTTGGCGAAGGGGCAGAAATACTTTAGCTAAGGCCTGACTGCTGCTTCCTTTTCTTGGAGAGGTAGCTCCGTCATGCTTGGTTCAGCTCTCACGTATGTCAGTTTTACTCTGGGGTGACTCCAGTTACTTTAAGGAGTTGTTCCATAATTACACAAGTGGCAATGAGAAAAGAACCAAGCCTGAAGGAACTGCTTCCTAAGTAAAGCAAGAAGGATATGATTGAGTAATTGATTAGTTTATAGATTCCTCATTTATTCCCACTAATTGCTGTTAAATATGGAAATATATATTTCCAAATATTTGTCCCAGGAAATTACTGCTCTTTTATCTGATACTCAAGTCTTACTGTATGAATCATTTAAAACTAGACAAGACAAACCACCAGAGAGTGTGTTAACTAAAATGAGGATAGAGTTGCAGTTGATCAGAAGAACAGACAAGATAGTCTTCCTCCTTTCTCAGTGCCTACAGAAGAAAGTTCTGTACTGTAGTTTTTTTAAACTGACATGGTGGTTGAGACAGTAATTCTAAAAAAGCTTCACTGAAATACTTATCTCTAAAGAGGTCTTCATAACTAGGTGACGTCTGAAAAAGTGTGACTCCCAAAACATTATATAAATACACATTTAGAATAGAGAAGGGGGGAAAAAAGCCACTGAAAAGGCGTTGTGAACTGTAGCATTACATACATCCATTAAACTGCATTTTGCTACCTCAGTGCAGTCAGAAACTTTGCAATTATAAACAAGAAACAGAAGACAGAGATTAACATGCTAGATTTTTTAAACAGTATTTTACATCAGAATCTGGTTGAATAAGCTATAATGAGGATATTCAAGTCAATGAGGCCACTTGGGAATGACCCTACCATAAGTGAGATCAGAACTAACTATAATAATATATTGTTAAAACTTCATTAACACCAGAATGAGTGGGGGAAATGAAATTTTTCTAATATGTTTCCTTTATTACTTGTCAGATTTTGATCAGCCAGCCTTTCCTGAAAAACCTGCCATGTATAGAAATATATATATTGGAGGAAATGCAATAAATAAGCCAATTTAGTTTTGCAGATTTACTGAGGATGCACATACACTTAAAGTTTTCGTAAGACAGTCTAGGGGAATCAGCTTTGCAAACATACACTTCAGCCTGTCAATCATTAACGATTCCTTACATTGTCCTCCTGCCATAAGGCCCATCTCTATCACAAATTTGCCCTTTGAATTGTTGATTCACATTCTCACTTTTCAAAGACATCCAAATAACTCCTTGTGAACAGCTGACATCTGACTTAATTCGTGTCAGAGAGGACATCTGTATCTAGAATAGCTCCTTGTCAGTGGACCTTCCCTGAACAGGTAAAAGGAAGAAAAGTGTTGTGGTTAATGAAGAAACATGAGTCACTGGGTTTGTTGCCCTGTCAACTCTTTAAATTGCTGCATTCACACTCACATTCGTCTGGAGATTGAGCATGACTGAGCTGTGGCCAAGCCATACTTCTGGCCATGTGTGAAGTCTGTCCAGATGGCAGGCATCCCTGCTCCTCACAGAGGCAAGATCTTAACTTCAGTGACAGGCCAGGGCTTCTGACTCACGCAGCTCCCACTGAGCACAGCAGCCACAGGGAGGTATAGCCAATCGTGGAGGCAAGAGCATGTGCCAGGGACAGGAGCAGTGGCACCCAGGGGACAATACCTGATAAAGTACACTACTTCAGTCTGTACCCTGCCTCTGCAGGAAGGCTGAACTGAGACCTTACCATGAGTGGGGAGCAGCAGAGCACTTCCCTGCCAGTCCTGCAGGAACTCAGCACCATCAGTGGTGCGGATGGGCGACTTGAGTCCTGGCTGTGACCACAGGGGAGGGCACAGGCCTGCTGTGTCTCAGATACGGGGAGATAAGACTGGCTTGCAGACATGCCTGGGGAATGCTGCTTACATGCAGTGTGGAGCTTTTTCCCATTCAGATGCAAACAGTGTTAAAACAATCTGGAGAACTGAGAGTTGAGCTAAACTGTCTGTGTAGACATAGCATATGTGCTTCTGATGTGGACTTCACTTTGAGCTTCTTTTTTGATTGGCCCGATTGGAAGATGCAGTCTCTGGTTACTAATGTTAACTGGTCTTGAAGGAGCAGAGACTGTACAGTTTTACAGAAAGGACATAGCCAAAGAGTTAATGAAGGTCTCAAATGCTTTCTTGTTCTTAGTGGAACCACCTTTCTCTTGACTGGGATGAGCTTCATACCGTAGGCTCTAAGTGTTTGGAAGCCTTGCTCACGACAGCTGAGAAGCGACATAAAGATGAGTGCTCCTGAGCACACCGGCAGCATGGGACTCTGAGGCTCTATACAGCCCCCTTTAAGTTTCCACATCTATTTAACAGGGCAAGATCATTTCTGTGGCACTCTACACACGTGAGTCTTTGTGGACAGGGAGTAGCTACACGCATTCACAGATCAGCCTGAAAGGGACAATCATGATTTATTTACACTGTCTGTTCCCAGTAGGTCCTGTGTGTGGGTTAGTGGCTCTCTGTAATCAGTAATCCTGTAAGCCATTGATAGTCATGAGCAGTATGACTGCCGTGGTTTGAACTCTCTGCATTCGCAGACGGTGGACACTCTGACCCCTCACGCAACACAGAACAAAGCTCACCCAGGCATTTCTGCAGCAAGCTCTGAGCTTGTTTGTGAGGTTTTACACATCTGAAAAGGAGTCACTTACTAGTGCTACTTTCTTCATGCCATGGACTGATTGAAGCTTTGCGGTATAAAGGGATAAAGCTGCTGAGGCAAATACATCTCTGTAGGAGACCTATTTCTTACGTTCTTTCCCTGAGCATGCTTGCCAGGGAGGGTTCACCTGCCACCACAGCTGCCAATGCAAGGAACAACTCTCAGAGAGCAGAGCAATCTGCTTCACCAGGGAGTATGGATGGGCCAAGGGGAAGAGTGAAAGCCTGTTGATGCGAAAGGCAAGGCTAGCAATAGATCAGTGGAAGCGTATGAGCTGACAGGTATATTTTCTATTGAGACAAAGGAACACAGAAGCATAGCTCTGCTCTTTGTGAAGAACAATTCTTCATAGACAGGAAATGTCACTTACTGACTTGTGAAGAATTCCTCTAAAATTCCTATCAAGCATCACTGCTGGTAAAGCTTATAAATCTGTTTGAGACCCAGGAAAGGAAGAGGATATAGGACTGCACGATGTCATTGTACAAATGGTGTAGTTCACCAAAAATAAGACCCTGAAGACTTACCCCTGTCCTCACCCTACAATTATGGGGAGGGAGTGACTGTGGAACACAGCATTTAGGACACCATGGAATATATTTGGCCTCCAGGCAGTTCTCAGAGCACCTTGACATACATAATTAGTGAGGATGCTGGTGTTTATTTAGGGCTCGTGGTTGTGAAAAATAGAACAAAGAGATTTTCTGGGGGGTGGGCAATAATCAAGGCAGTAAAATAATTTCTCTCCTCTCTTTGCTTTTTCTCTCAATTTTTCTATCATAGAAACAAATCAAACCCCACCCCTTTCCAGTTAGTTCAATTAACTCACACTTTCTTGACAGCTAACACATGCTATGCAAGATTACTTTCCTACATTCCCTTTTGCCTTCTACCCTTCCATTTCATTCTTGCTGTATCATCTTCAAGCTAGAAGATCTTACAATTTCAAACAGTTTTTGAGAGCCTGTAGTCAGACTGACAGAAGGCAGCAGGGAATGAGCTTAGCTTGCTATTTTTCTCAATAGCTCTCTTTGAGATGAAAATTCCTCCTTGCCACATACAGTCCTAAATGAAAGAGTAATTTCTGACTTGCTTTCGCAAGCCTTTTGATTTTCTTCTTCTTTAGTCTGCACATGTCTTACAGATATTTCTCCAGCCCGTGCTCCTTATAGACAAGTACCATCTTATATCACTCTTAGGTTTTCATCAAAGCTTTCCTTTTAACAGAGAGATACTCCTTAAGAAAAAGTTCAAATCTAAGTTTCCCTGAGCTTTGTGAGAGGAATCAGCCTGGAATTTCATTTTTCTATGATGCTCAAGTCAATGTTTTTCTTGGAATTTTTTTTTTATTTATTTATTTTTAATTTGGAAGAAAACTTGGTTAGGTTAAAATTAATGTCACTTTTTGTAAATTTCAAGGAGAAACAAGACAAAGGCTGGCTAGGTGAGTAATAAACTTATATCACATACATTAATATACAGTAATCAGATAGCAAAATCTTATTCAAAAGGCCTATTGTGCAAGACGCTGTACAAACAAAGACAAACACAGTTCCTGCCTGGCAACTCAGTAAAGGCAAAATGGAGAATGAATCAATTTTAACAGAAGTAGCTCTTAACATGAAGCGTAGTAAAGTTAGTGCTGGTCTTTCCATTGACTTGCCTTGATTTCAGATCACATGTCTATATGCACACATGTGTGGGCACATACGCACAGAAATTTGTTCCACCTGTGTTTATAGATACACACATTTTACTTAGATGCAAGTCTTGGAGTGACACTATATATGCACAGCAGTGTACGTAGTTATACCGAAAAAAGAATCCAGGCTTCACTTGGCAATGAAATCAATACCTACTTTGTTTAATTGCTGCCACTCTCCTGAAATGCATTTGTGTCTTAACAGTTGTACTATGACAGAGGCAGGGAGTGAGGGAAGATCTATCTTGCACAGAAGTAGAGGAATAGATTGTAGAATAAGATCTTTTGTTGAGCATAACAAGCATATATTTCCATTCAAACATACTGTTCTATGAAAAGGAGAAGGGATTTTACTATTTGAATTTTCTCTTTTTTAATGTAAGCTGAGGTACTCAAATCCCACACTGAATGCATGAGCTACAAAGGTTAAACCTAGCAAAGCAGAGTTTTAGCAATGTGGGGGCAGGGTAAGAATGTATCTTTTCTTTAGCGGCATTTCAAGAACTAGTTCTCACAAATTTTTGAAATATTTTGTGTGGCATTTAATGAAGTCACATCAAGACTCCCTCCTCAGCACTTAAGAGATGCTATTGTCTTTTTCAAAGTATACTCCTTCACTGGTAAACTTGTGATAAAAAACAAGCATGAGAGAGAAAACTTTGGATAAATTAAACATTCTGGTTTTGTGGCAAACAAGTAGCTCAGAAACTTGAGGAAAGAAGCCAGTGTTACAAAGTCTAATGCATGGGGGACAATTTTCAAACTTACACTCAACAAAGTTCGGTGCCTTACCCCGTACATAAAGATTGACCAAAACCAGTGTGAAGTGCTTGTGTCAATGTGAACTTCCAGACACAGAATTTTATGCTTAGATTTAGCTTTTATTTGTGAATGCTTGGTCCCTATTTGCCCTTTAGCCTGTTAGGTAGGAGGCTGGCTCCTACATAAAAATCACTGCACCTTTTACCTAGATCCTACTTCGTAGCCTAGCAGGAGTAATGTTAGTCTCAAAATCCTGTCCAAACTTCAGCAGATAAATGCACTCTGCCAACCTAGCTTTCCTAATTAGCTTCAGTTAGAAAAACTATGCTGCAGGTTCTATATCGCTGTGTTTTACAAAGTTTGTACAACATAAATGTACTGAGTCTTTGTCAAAACATGTTCTACTTCAGACACAGCCACAAAAGTGGGTGAAGAATTGCTCAGTGCAGAGTGTACATTGGTGGCTCTAAAATCTCTTTGTGTGAAGGAATTTCTATAAATGATGCATAAGCCTATTTTTGTTCATTTCAAGGCATTTCTTTCTGTGGTTTATTGTCTGAGGCTAATGTAAGCGGTTATGCATTTACAAATTGGGGTACGAATAAATGACAATTAAACTGTTTATACTTTCATTTTCAAATTTTATATTCTACTGGCACTGAGAATGTATAACTTGAAGGTTGAATCCACAACTGAGGAGTCACTATAAGGGAAGGATGCACATGGCTAAGTACTGGTTTTATAACATCTTGCTTGCAGATACTGCCTTTTGCAAACTTTAATGGGAGATGAGGGAAGATCCATGTTTCAGTTTATCTGAACCACCTAAGCTTACAGAGAAGGAAAAGAGTGGGTGGGAGAAGAGGAAAAGGGAGGGGAGGCTAGGGGGAAAAAAACATTTCAGCTGTTGTCTATCTATTCTAAATACAGGATCCTCTGATCTACTGATATGTAATTCATACCAGCAATTTGATACCTTGAAAATATTTTGCACGGACCTGATGATGTTATGGATATTTTTCCTCCACCTCCTTTAGTAAACAGTGCCATCGGATGATTTTCCTCTCAGTCTGAGTCATTTCCTCTTCCGTCACTTCAAGCTCTTTTAGCCTTCAACTGACACTAACCACATCTCCATCATGGGAGTCCTTCAAGTCTCTGTCCTCAGCTGCAGTTAGCTTGCAAGAATTAGGCGTTACTGTTTGGGGAAGCTATTGTGACACTTGCCAGGGTGTGAATTTAGTTATTGTGGTTTAAGTGCCCACGTGGACACTCTTATTCTGTACTAAAAGTGCCTTTTTTGTGGTTTAATTTGATCCATTTCCAAAGCAGCCTATGCTAAAGCCACATGGACACATATACATGGAAAAATAGCTTGTAATAGCTTGTAGTCCCCACTGCCTCCTATATGGAGATGGTTATTCCCACCCACATTACACTCTGGAATTGCTTAATTAAATCTCGGGTAGTTTTACTTAAAAAAATCTATTTTGTCTGTATTACCTCTTTCATGCTACCAACTGCCAGCAACTTTATCCAGCTGTATAAAATGCAATCTTCCTTGATTTCCCTTTTTCACAAGCATTTCAAAATGCCTTCAATGAGTGATATTTTATAGACTTTACTGTAATACCACAGATAAACCACAGCTTTTTAGTAAAATTCATGCTGATGAGATGTTGCTATAGAAATACTTAAAAAATAAACAGCTTTAATCTGCAGCCATTGTGATGGGGAAAAGTGACAAATACAGCTTTTACAACTCTGAAAAGCTGCTCCAAACCAATAAACAAGGCTCTTGAAGAGAGCTACCACAGATCCAGTTTTTCCTCTGATGTGCCCTTTTCTTCTCCCAGCGTCCCATCTGGGCACATTTGTAGGAAGTGCAATCTGAGCCAAGCCTTCTGCAGTTCCCACGAGAGCAGGTCCGTGGTTTTGGCATTTATGGCTAAGCCTGGCAGGCAGTAGTATGACAGCAGCAGGTAGCAGGCAAGGAGAGCCAACGTGAGGTAACAGCGTTTCAGCAGGCAGAGCTGGAGGAGCCAAGAACACAGAAGCAGTGCATTACTAGTGAGAGGCTGGAGTATCCGGGGCATATTCAGAGGAAGGGGTTTGGGCTCAGGAAGGAGTGGAGCGTACTGGTGGGAAAAGGGCTTGGGAGGAAGGACAATCCTGGCAGGAGGGAGGGGGAAGTGGGGAACTGGAAGGGCTGAAGGGCTCTGCAGTGGCAGAGGAGGGGCAGACCTCTTTGTGGCAGGCAGCATTAGGCAACCAAAACGGAAGTACTGGTGGATGGGAGCTCTGGCTGGGAAATGCAGGAGGGCTCTGAGACAAGATGGGTGGACAGCTGGGACGCCTGGGGCTCAGACAAAGTTGGATTTGCTTGGGACATACTCCTTCCCAGGCATTCCCAGTTACAGCCGGGGTCTAATGGGGGGTGACTAGGGTTACTTAATACTACTGCCCTATCAATTACCTTTACCTTCCTCATCCTCATTCTTACTGCTAGAAATATGGTAGCTCAGTTCAAAACTCTGTGCTTACTGCCGGTGGAGCCTCTTTGAACTTTGGGGACCTCAGCAACAGACTTGAAAGGACTTGCAGCAGGAGGCTTGCAGGGGTGCTGGGCCTCCCCAGGAGCTGTGTGAGCTGCATACCCGTGCACAAAGCTACTTGTTAATGATTTTGTTCGCTTTTGAATTCAGACTTGAACATGAGCTAGTCTGTGACACAAGAGCATATGAAGTACTGTAAAGATAGCTTTATATGCTGGAAAACCACCATAATCCAAGGGATTTCAGACTGTGGTACAGAGCCAGGACCCCCCCAAGGAGAACATCAAAAGAGTGATGTAGATGTTCTCACCAGGAGTCCCACAGACCTAGAGAGTGAAATCTTTGTCCCCCAGGCTGGAATTTTATTTGCAGAAATGCAAGTAAATGGACTCCTGAGCAACAAGTTAAATGCTGCTGCTGTTGTGATTGCTCAGGAGTCCACTTACTCACAACCCTATTTGGCAACATCGTAAGTTAGTTTTCATTATTTTGTTTAGAGCATGGAAGACCTTTGGAGAACGAATTGAATGATAAGTTGCTTTGAGTTGTTTTTATGTTAGAGCTTTATCTTTTAACAACCTGAATTACAACATATTTTTAAAAAGCATTTGTCTTTATACCTAGCTTTTATAGACAGCCTTTACAAGAGTTGCGAGGGGAAAGGGAGAACAACAGACATTTAATCCTGAAACATAAAGGAATCATGTGGATCTTGGCTTAGGGATGTTCAAATTAATTTCTACTTAGGTGATAAATCTATTTTTCATGGATTTGTAACTTGGCTATGAAAGCATACTTGAAGACTTGAATCTTGGCAGTCAAAGTTTTCAGGTCAGGAGACTATTTTTAGCAATATTTTATTTAAAAAAAAATAGAAGGTTGTTTTTAAGTTCAGAAAGTTAAAAAAGAGTTTTAAAAAGCATGGGTTGGGTCACATTTTGACACCCATATTTGGGGTTTTTTTTCCTTAAAGAGGAGCAACATAATCCCTATCCAACCTGCTTCCAGCTTGACAGATAATAAAAGATATTTCAAATTTACCCTTTTAAAATTGCCCACAGGCCTGTTTCACATTCAAGAGTAAATAATCCATCTCAGCTAATAATCCTTAAAAACTGAAATCGAGGCAGTGTTGTGAATTTGAATGGTTATGTTTAATGAGCAGATCTTCAGCTCATGCAAGTCATCGTAACTCCAGGAATGGCAATAGAACTGCATCAACTAGCACTCGCTGAAGATGTGGACAGTAAACATATACTATGCTACCTCCCTCAAAACATGTGACTAATTTAGTAATACTGAGGCAGTAAAGCAATTAAAGTAATTAATACATTAGAAGAAAGGAAGAACCAATGAGAGGACACCAATCAGCTCAGCATGCCACGTACAAAAAGCATTAGCACAATTTTGGTCAAGCATACTGGGACAAACGCTTTGCCACAAAATCTTTGGTTTTACAGTTTCATTCAACCTCAAAATTACAGAGGGGCTGAGTCAATCCTGCCAAGATTTGAATTAGTGGTTCCAGGGAGACTAGGAGCTAAGCCACTGGTATAGCTAAGCAGGGGGGCAGAAAAGGTGTGGAGCAGTCAGAGCAAACACGAAGATCCATTTCTGGTCTTTAACTTACACCCTCTTGTTTGCTTCTGCTGCACAATCTCCCTTCTGTGATTTAGACTCCCTTTAACATCGTGGACCAAATTAATCTCTGGCTGCTACTGCTAACCTCTTTGTGTTGTACCAGCAAGGCGAAGGGCTGTCTTAAAAGAGCAGCTGGCATTTTCTTGACACTAAGAGAAATCCAGATTTGGTATAAAGACGGTTCATGCCACCTGCTCCCAACCCAGACCAGGAAACTCTTTAGGACACTGACTGGGCCAGACCTAAGGTACCCCCTGCAACAGAACCACGCATGTGAGACCATTTTAAAGAAGACAAGGGATTAAATACCGAGAACCAAATTGTTCCCCGCCCTGCAAAGTTTTAAGGGAACAGAAAGATGATTTTGAGAGATTTAACTCTCACCACAGCTTCTGAGTTCAGTTCAGCTCATTTGGGCCTGAAGATCTAGCTCTCCTAAGGTGATCAAATCAGCATTTAAGAGCAATTCTCACCCCCTTAGGCACCCCAAATGAGGCCTTTGAGCTTATCTTCAGATGTTTTACATCCAGCAGTGACTTTTGTAGGCCCAATTAGTGTCTTAGTCTCTGTCCCTCCACCCCTGCTCCTTCCACCCTCATCCTCCCTTGCTCTCCCCTCCCTGGCTCTTTCCTCCTGTGGCTGTGTTCCCCCCTCTATGCTGTACACGCCCTGCTAATGATTTCTGCACATCAGCCCTTCCAAGCACACATCCTTCATGCAGCGTGTCACATAACAGACCTCCCATTCAGAACAACAGGCCTTTTCTTCAAGCTTCTGTCCAACAAAACAGCTTGGTCCGTACACCTAGCCACAGCCCAAAATAGAATAGAGTAAGGAGGGGGATGACTGGGCAAGGTTTGGGCTACGTTTTAATGGGCTGAGTTTCATGCGCAACAAAGCTGTGGGACAGCAGTTAGGATATTTGCAGCCTGTTCGCAATTAGCAAGGTAGCTATGCTCAAGGAGGCTGATATGTGCATTCACTTAAAGCAGAAGGTATGGTTCTGCTAACATCATTTAGATGGAGGATCTCACCACTCAGCTATTCCAGCAAGCCTTTAGCTGCTGTTGGAGTTCTTTCAGCTTGAGTATAGGTATTATATAGTCCCCCTAACTGTAGTATTGGAGCACCTCCCAAGTATTTAAAAATAGAAGTCACAGTAACACTCTCCCTTTCTTACTTGGCAGCTAGAAGGAGAAATACTTGGCATAACTTAAACATTTGTTTGCATATTCGTGGGTGGGATCAAGTTGTTTGTTGATGTGTCTATGGGAAGAATTAAATTTCTCTCAGTAAGTTGAAAAGATTTTAGCACAAAATTAGACTTCAGTGGCAGTTTTCCACCTATGCATACTGCAGCTCAATAAGCTGCCTTGTGTCCCCTTGGATTCCCTAGGTTTTGCCCAGAGGGTGAAGGTGTGGTCAGTGCCATGATCTGGAGCACGTCTTTCTTGTTGATTAGATACTGGGGTCTCCACAGCATGAAGAACTTTCTGTCCTGTCACTTCTGCTCATGGGCAAAGCATACCACTGCTTCTGAAACACTTCTGTGCTCCAGAAAGCCTTTTAAAACACCCAAGCAACCCACTCATGTGGCACAAACACCAATTGTTTATTTGTAGAGGTCTCTCTCTCTAATAGAATATTCTTCATCCCACACCCTTTGTCAACCAGAGTGGCTGACTGCCATGGGATATAGTTTCTTATTAAGAGCTCGGTGTGTGGATCCCAGATGTGAGTGTGGTTGAAGTATGGTCGTCAGTTCACACATCTATACATTTAGAGAGGACACACCTCAGACTGAGGTCAGCACATTGCTGAGAAAGGCAGAGAGCAGTTTAAATCTTCATGGGTTATGAGGGATCAAGCCCAGAAGGTGACTGAGCCTGGCTAATCAATGGGAAATGATAAAATTGCTCTCTGATCCATATTTGGAGGGGAGGGAAAGCGTAGAAATCTAAGAATTCCATCCAGTTGCCTGCCTTAAATGTAAATTGGAGGTAAATGTAGGATACATAAATAAACGTGGGGAGAAACGTGAAAGCTAAAATATCTTCCCAGACTGAGATTTTCCTATCTGAACACAATCTAAAGACATAGGATGCACCCTAGGACTGAATATCCGAATGTATTTACTAGGAAGTTCCTACAGTTTGTCAGCTAGATGTAGGGAAGGGAGAAAGAGTAAGAGGCTTTTGCTTTCTGGATGTGCTCTTGAAGAGAGTAGATAAGCCTAGATTTCTTTCCTTTCTATCCCCTGTTTAGACAAAATGCATTGTTTCTTGCTGCTCTCTTGTTATTAACTAATTTCTTAGCATAGATATGAAATTTAACATATATTCCCATGATACTTGCATCCTTTTGCTTCTTGAAGCTTCAGATTTTCTGGTGAAGCACCCCTGGAACACTGCAAAACTTTGGCAAAAGGAGCTTCTGAAAGTAATATTCATTATGGACTTAGAGACCTGGAAACAGCCAAACCTCCTCCTTTTCACTGTGAGAGTTAATGCAGGTAACATTGACGCATCGCTCAGCCTTTTCAAAGATGCAAGATATCACCCCGACAAGAGTCCTTCTTGTAACACAGTCCCCTATAGACAGATGATGCAACAGGTGAGCTGCTCCTGAGATGCTGGATGCTAATTTGCCTCTGTTGCAACGTGTCCTACTCAGCCTGTTGGGCTCCTTGTCCCTGTTCCCGCAGTTCCATTCACCTCCCGAAACCTCACTTCTGAGGCTTCCTGGTGGGTGCCTGCTTTTCCCACACCTGACTTAGAATAGCTTACACCTCCCATGTTGCCTGCTTTGATTTCAGTCCCTTTTGCCACACAACCAGACAGGTAAGCTAAAGATGCTTTTGTCTATCCCAAATCGTGGCTGACCGACCAGGGATAAACCTGACCCAACAGCCTCTGTATGGTCACATGCAATTAGCAACACTCCGAGTTCATTATGTCTTTTCCTCACACCATCAATGGCTCTCTGTCTGAAGAGATTTCTACATTTTTCAGAGTCTGGTTTATTGACTCCACACATATTCCAACACGGTACATCATGATTTGTCTAGCTGGTCTTACAGGAAGCTAATCATTTCTCCAGGCACCCCTCGAGATCATCTAGTCCAACCCTCTGCTCAAAGCAGGGTCACTTAGAGCAGGTTACTCAGGACCATGCCCATTTGGGTTTTGAATATCTCCAAGCACAGAGACTCCACAACCTCTCTGGGCAACTTGTTCCAGTGTTTAATCACCCTTACAGTAAAAAAGCTTTTTCTTATGTTTAAGGTGGATTTTCCTGTATTTCAGTTTGTGCCCACTGCCTCTTGTCCTGTCACTGGCCACCACTGGGAAAAGCCTGGCTCCATTTTCTTTACATCCTCTTGTTAGTTATCTATACACGTTGATAAAATCCACCAAGCCTCCTCAGCCCAACACTCTCAGCCTCTCCTTGTATGACAGATACTCCAATCCCTTAATCATCTTAGTGGCTCTTTGCTGGACTCGCTCTAGTATTTCCATGTCTTGCTTATGCTGGGGATCCCAGAACTGGACCTAGCACTCCAGATGTGTCTCAACCAGTGCTGAACAGAGAAGAAGTATCACCTCCTTCAACCTCCTGGTAACACTTTCGCTAATGCATTCAAGGATCCTCTTGCTTTCCTTGTCCCTAGGACATATTGCTGGCTAATAGTCAACTTGTCCACCAGCCCCAAGTCCTTTTTTTCCAAAGCTACTTTCCAGCTGGTTGGCCCCCAACCTGTACTGGTGCATGGGGTCATTCCTCCCCAGTTACAGTACTCTTTGTGACACATGGGAGGTGCAATATGGTATCTTCTGTTCCCTGAGAAAACAAAACAAGCACCTTTTAGGATAAGCAGAAGCATACCTTTCTCTCCCAAAGGTTTCCTCCGTGACTGTGCCCCATCTCCATGGAAAAATGCTTCTTCTGGAAACTGTATTTTCTGCTAGCAAAGGTGTACACCCAAAATAAACAGGAAAAAACAAAAACTACTGTAATTTTCCCTTTCTGTCACTGAAACACTACAGCTATCACTGGACTTACCAGGACTAGACTGTGATTCATGCTAACTGGCAAACAAACACAAGTCCTATGCGATTCTACCACAATCATAAAATCCCTTCCACAGCTCTGGACTTCTGGCATTGTTCTGACTATGATGATTAATGCCAGCCACCAGAAAACACTTGTACATGGGCTCCTGAATTATGAGACATAAACAGGCCCATACGGATCACTGGAGATATACCGGAGAGCTTTTGGATATCCTGCAGAAAGGTTTTGAGCTGTCGGGCACAGTGACAGTATTCTAGTAGCATGATTTTAAGACTGCCACTCATGCAGGGTATATCTTGATGGTAGACCCTTACCTTGCAATTGCCTTTAACGTAAGCCATAGTTAGGTAAAAGCAAATAAGAGCATTTATGTATAAAATCCAAAATCCATAACATGTTGTAAAGATTTATAAAGGCAGAGGTGACAAAGAAGACAGAAAGAAAACCATTTATGCCATGATCAAATCCTTAAATCATCCTCCTCTTCCCTTCCCCCATAAGCTGATAAACTGTAGATCCCCTCTTAACCCAGAGAGTTAGGACTCATCCTTTTGCACACTCTTGCCCTCAGGAGTGTGCGCAAGATATTTGCAGGTGGTAGAACCACACCAGCTCTGTAGTTTTACCTTTGTTTGGGGTTTGTCTTGGGACTTGCTCAGATTCATATCTCACGCTTCTCCCATCTTGGCTCTGCTTCCAGCCATTATAGACCTCTTCTTAAAGAACTGGTTTCAAACGGCACCTTCTGAAACTGTACCTTTTTTGGACATACTAATCCCTTTGCCAGGCCTGATGTGTCACAACTGTCCCTGAGGAGATGTAAGATGCCTTTTCTCACCTGATAGCACTAAGCGCAATACTCAGCGAGAAGCATTTCCCTACACTTGAACTTATTTTTCACATGAATGTGCACATTGGCAACCACACTTAAGACAGGTACCTATGCAGGCCTATTTCGTGCAGTACTGGCTCCTGACTGAGATTATACACAACTGTAAATAATTACCTTAGGCAATAATATACATGGGAAAGCTGAGCAACCGATTCTGGGTTTGGGGGTGTTATTTGCAGGTGTACATTGTAAATTTGCCAGGGTAAATTAAAACCAGCATTAGGTACCTAAATTTAACACTTGGTACCTCCTTGTTTACAAGCATAAAGTGGTGCCTTGATTTTGCCCCCCTTCACATGCCTGCAGTTGTGTGACTGGGCAAGATGCAGAACAGTCTCCTCTCTTGAGTAAATTTTTTCCCTGGATAATAATAATATTGAACATTTAAGTAGCACTTTTCATCCACAAGGTGCCTCACTAGTGTTAAAACAATTAGCTAACTAAATTCTCCCTCCTCCTTCCCCCTGAATGTGCATAGAACAGGCAAAATAAGATGTCAAAGGAAGTGTTAGAGTCACTGCCATCCAGTCGTAAGGCCGCTCCCTTTATGAAGCAAGTGATATAAGACACCTTCTACAATGCCCCACTATTACAGCTGCAATTTTGTAAGCAGCTTTTTATAACAGCTTTTGTTCTTTATCATCCAATGCATTGAGTAAATAGCTTCTGGGAAGGAACACATTCATGTTTACCTTTGCTCTATGTGCCACCACTAGTGCTATCCGAAACCCAGACAGACATGAAACAGGTGCCAGAGGTGCGTATTTGAGTCACCATCAGTAAAGGCTGACTCATAATTACAGTGAACATATAGTCTGTTTTCAGATCTTTGGGTAGAGACGTAAAAACCAAATGTCACATAAAAGGGAGTCTGTCAGCCCTCTAGGTCTCTAAGGAAACAAGACTTGACAGTAAAAATGGGTAATGAATATTATTTCTGGAACATTTTTTAGAGTTTATGACTCCTAGACTTTACACAAATCAATTAAGCTTCTCTCTGTACTCCCTACAGAAATATATCTGAAAAAAATACAGATTTATGAAAGAAGTCTCTCCATTGTCCCCAGGAAAAAAGCTTCCATTTCAGTGAATGGAAGTTACATGGGGATAGAGACCACCCATTTTAGCTTAGACTGAAATCAGAGCTGATTCAAGGCTATGTCAGACATAGATGAGTCTTCAGTATGGGAAAGTTAGTTCATATTCAGGCACTTCTTCTGCAGTCTGTGCTTTATTTGCTCTCATTACAGAGGATAGTCTCTATCTTTTCCAGGATACCTTTGAGTTTAGAAAGGGCTTTTCTTTCCTTAGGGAGCAAGGAGGAAAATGAAGTACAATAGGCTTCTCAGGAGGCAAATAAGCATAGAGACCTTTAATTTCTGCAACACGGAGCCTTTCCTACCTTTAGACTAGCAGCACTTCTCTCCAGCCCCTTCCCTTCTTTGCAGCTGGCAGCTGGGACCAGCAGCTGGAGACCAGCTGCAAAGGTCATCACTACATTAACTCCTGTTGGACTAGTTTCCTACCCTTGAGACTGAGGAACCTGGACTGGGGAGGTCTGACTGCACCTTGGTGAAGGAGTACCAGATGACTTAGCCCATCCAAAAATCAGTGAAGAGTGTATGTCCTATCACGAGAGCTATAAAGATTAATGTGCATGCACAGTACTTTTAACTGCAATAGCATATTGCCCAAGGATTACAGATGACTATTTTTAAATAAAAGAAATATTATTATCCCTATTGTATAGAAATATAAAGCACAGGAAGTTGTATGTAAACTTCTTAAATGCACATAAAAATCAGTATCTGAGCTGCAAACAGAACCTCAGTCACCTACTCTAACCTCCCACTGTCTTCCATATTCCCTGTTTATCTCTGCTGGGTGTATTACTTCAGATATTTCAGAAGCAAACCATTTCAGAGATTAGATTTTCTAAAAGTTGCAGAACACCACCATGATTACTCAAAATACAAGTGCAAAAATACAGACGCGCATTTCATCTTCATTCCCTCATCAAAAATGTACTTGAGAGTGTAATATCTACTTAACACCTGGTTACACACCAGCTAACTTCCCTTAGTGTAGCCCTTGAACATTGATCAGAGTCCCACCAGTGAGCAGATCTGCAGCAGAACAATCCTGTTTCAGTGAAGGAAGAGCCACTTCCATTCACTATGATTATGATACCAGATCATTTCCCTGGGAGACAATCTAATCAAGTGATGAGTTTGATCAAAGAGATTTCTATTAAAGTTTTATATGCTCCTGTCCAACAAGAACAGTATATTGCCAGCCAAGTTCTGGTATGTTTGAAAGACCGAGAAATAACAGATACCAGGAGTAGCAATTCAGAAGATTTTTTGCCAGCTAAGGGCCAGATCCTGCAATCAAAAGTAGGCGAGCAACCTCTTACACCTACAAGCCATCACCGACTGCGGTGAAATTTTGCACTGACTACAGTTCTTGCCCATGTGTTCCCATTTATTATGCTGGAGGCAAAGACTGCACCTCCTAGGCAGGGGCAGATTTGCAAGGAAACAGAAAGGCTACAGGGGCAGCATTCACACTGTGCACATGTATTCCAGCTGTCGTGCAGCTCCACCTAAATTGTGTTTGCTCTTGGCAGAACAGAAGGCAGCTTTCTTGTATCTCCTAATGAGGTCTCCTTCAAGAATGACTCTTCCCTTTTCCTTTTCTTTACTTTCCAAAGTTTTGTACATTCATCTAATTGTCTCACAGAAACCCCTCATTGCTAGCTTTCATACAGTCACCTCCTGCATCTAATTCTGTTTCCACAGTACTGCTAAATATTTGGAGACCACACCAGTCTCCTGCCCTGCAGCATCACCCTTACCTTCATTAGTACCATCTTTCATACCAAACAACAGTATTTCTCCCATCATGGAATATCACACAGACAAAGAATCCAGTACTTCATCTCCTATGTTTAAACATATTGTTGCACTTTGTTCTCTACTCTTCCACCCAACGTGGTCGAACAATGAACTTTAATCTGAACTAAAAAAAAATGGGGAAGTTGAATCTAGAACTGCAGCTGAGGTCCTCTCTATAAAGCAACAATAACAACAACAGCAAGAACTAAAAAACAATTTGACTTAATAGACATAACCAACATCGCCAACATCCAAAGAATTGGCAAGAGTTTGCTTCAAAGTCAAAGTTACAGAGCTCACCTACTTCACCATCAGTGTGATGGCATAACCTTCACAGTTTTAGCAACTCCTTTCTAGGACAGGAGAATCAACACAGACCGGAGCATCCCTGAGCTTTATAACCATCCAATCCAACTTCATCAGGCTATCTGGGAAACATTAGCAGCTGTGGTGCTAACCTCTGAGGGCTCAGACACATCCTGTTGAAGTCCCAGTGAAGAGGCTCAGACTCTCATTCCAAAGGAAGAGGGGGGAGAAAATTTACCTTATGAATGGGTTTTAAGGAGCATATGCTCATTTACTTTCTCAGCCCGTACATGCAATTACACAGGCGATTACTCATGTAAATTAGGCATAAAATAGAACTTTATGTGAGTAAAAGTTAGTCCTTACATCATGTCTATTTACAACTGCTAATTGTGAAAGTGCCAAGTCTTTGTTCTGGTCTGCAATTAAAAATGAAGCCAGTATAGTTACAGGAGAGCAGGAGTTTCTGTGTGGATATGTGGGAACAAACCACTTCTTTCCAGCAGAGCTCTCCCTGGAAAAGCCATTTTCTGCTACATCACCAAAGGAGAGCCCATCATCTGGTATATCTTAGTGCTTCCAAGTTACATAATATAAGCTGTCGAAAATATGTGTGTGACTGCAATCTGGTTCTGCATTAACTGGGAAATTTAGCTCGATAATGCATCTATCCTGACAATTCCCTTTGGGTAGCCAAAGTCTTTTTATGTCCTGCATGGCACTGAAAACATGCGCACTTGGTACTCAGTTCTAATGGTCCTACGATGATTTCAATGGAGTAATGCAGTGTGATTCAAGGTCAACGCTCCCTGAATCAGTTTTCCACGGTCTATAATCTTTGCTGTAAACAGCCTTGTCTGCAACTAAGAAAGCAGAAAAAGGTTTAATGCCATCAGTTTCACCCTTAATACCTTCACGTTAAGCTCAAAGAGCTGAAAGGATTTCATATGATTTGTTCCAGGCTTGTATCAGACTCTACATCAAGGCACCTCCCTTATTCTAGACCACCACAGTGGCCTCTAATGTTTGGCTTTTCGCAGGACCAGCCCTGTGTTTAGCATAAATTAAAACAGCTGGAGGATTATATCTAAAGTAGTAGGCAAACACTCTCAGTGTAACTTCTGCCCTGCTCACCCTCTTCATGCTTGGCATGTACCCATGTTGGGAGCAAGACAGAAGGACCACAGGCAGCCAATGACTGCTTTACTTTCCCTTGCAACATGGAACTCCAAAGAAAACCAGTTCTACCATGTGATGTCCCCTTTGAACAGCTTCACAGGCATTAAAGGGTCACAGTGTTGGGGAGGGGTGAACTGGTCTCTTTGTTTCTCATTTCCACCCTGGAGTCAAACATTCATTCTCTTTTTAGCGATCAAAACTATAGCAGTCTCCAAAGGCATTTTCCCAATGTTCATCCCCAAATAAACCACACAAGAGAATGCCACAGGGTGCTAGAAAGACTTTGAAGTGCCTGCGAGAGAACTTTTCTGTCATGTTGTCTCTCTTATCATGCCTAAATTATGCTTTTAAAAAGACAGCAGCAAAAGAAAGATAGGCCATACCCTCCATTTGCTACTGTCTCCATTTAAAACTGAAACACATGAAAAGCTGTAGATAAGGTCTAGCATAAATAAAAGTAGAGACTAGGCTACCTATAAAATCACAAGATAATATGATAAGTAAAAGAGCTTTTAATAAAAGAGAAATCATCCCTGCAATTCTCCAAAACCTCAGTAATACAGTGGGTTTTTTACAATTTGGTCAAAGCAGTGGGTTTTTTTCAGTATTCTAGTAGATACTCTGAAATAATGAGTGCATAAATAATAGCAACTAATCAAAAGCTCCTTCCACAGATATTTCTCAAAGCCAGGGTGGTAATACATCCTGGTGCAGGCCACATCAAAGCCTATCATATTGCCTCTGATACACCCACTCCAAGCAGACTGACCACCCACGACGTAGCAGAAGACAGTATCACTAAGTGAAGTAGCGCTGTCACTGTGTGATAGAGATTCAGTGGAAAGTTTCTACTGACAGAATAGGCCCCCCATTTTTTTGACTTCCATAGAATCTCTTCGGAAGGAAGAGACTGCCTAAGTGGCCACTATAGCTACTGGAAAAGAATTAAGACAACAAAGGACAAAAGGTTGAAGAACAGAGAGCCAAATGTTAAAAAACAATCTCAATTTCTGACATTTCACATGGTTCTGCCTTATATTTTAAAAGTCTGCAGTACCGATGTTTGGATTTCAGAAGTCCTCAAAAGCGTTCAGTGTTTGGATCTCAGGTTCTGGTTTGAATTAGCTCTTATTTTCAGACTCTGTTTTCCCTTACTATCGCCATAAGTACATTTTTACTTTATAATGCCTCACAATGATTAGCATGCCTTTTTGATTTTTTCATTTTTCTTTTGCATGGATATGGAAAAAACCCCAACACGTTCAATTTAGATCAAAGAAACCCTTAAAAAAAAAAAATCAAAAAAGACAGGTTTTTGCTTTCAGAGTCCTAAATCCTGCTATTATTTTATTTTGGTAATTCCCAAAACAAAAAACAGTATTTCAAAATTAAATGAAATATTTAACATTTCCAACACTTTTTACATGTGTTGAATGAACGTATCCAATGAACTCAGAAACAGGTCCCTGCCCCCACCAAAACTACATTCATTGGATGGATGGATGGATGGATGGAAGGGAGGAAGGAAGGAAAAGTCAGCTCCACATATCCTGTGATACAAAGTGAACCAAGTAAAAGACACACTAGAAGTACACTGTGTCTTATACTACAGATGTGAGAGCCTTTGTGCTAATGAACTAGCTGTTAATGGACATGGCTGCACAGAAAGTGTGGCAGCAGACGTGTTTTCAGCAACACTTCACATACCATATTGTACATTTTACAGAGACAATGGGTATTGGCCAGGACCTTGGGCTCATGTCAAGACTCAGAGAAATGAGGCTGATTTTTCATTACAATCTTTTTAGAAACAAACTGTGGAATAACAGTTTGCAGTCTTACAGGTGGGCTGTTTCAACAGAGACTCTCAAGTTGTTTTTGCAAGCTGCTTCCCAAGGCCAAATCACCCCTGTGCAGTAGGCGTTGCCTCCATTTTGCAGCAGGGGAAACCGAGGCACCACAGGCTCAAATCCCTTGCCCAAGATGACACAGTAAACCTACAACAGTGCAGCAGTAAAGCCCAAGAGTTATGAGATAATGATAGGAACTGTCAGCGTATCATTTTCTCATTACTTCACAGTTTGATGAGGGATAACACGTTACAGAACAGCAGCTGTCCATGTGAAATTGTTAGCCTTAACTTTTTGTATGTGTGAACTGTTTACTGAAGCAGTCAGTAACTGCTGTGGTTTTGTTTCTGTATTCCTTGCCTGTGCATTTTTCATTCAAATGCCAGGCACAAGGTATTGTTATAGTGGGGGTTGAGGGGAAAATACAAATATTGTAATATATTCAGTTTGTTCAGTTAATCTTTTTGTCAGTCTTCACAGCTTTTTTGTGGTAGGTTTCTGCAAGCAGTTGAGGTGCCTGGGCAAAAATGTTCAGTCGGTGAACTTCCTCGGTTGTACAAATAAGCATTTGCAGAAAATTAATTTCAGATTTGACTGTGCTCCATGTGCATGCATACAACCAAGGCAGGAAAGAGGAGGGTGCTTAAGGTATTCAGTCAATCTCACAAGTTAGCCACTGGTACAGATGTAACACCTCCCTACTCTGTAAAGGTGCTCTTCTTTCTCGGTGTGTCACTCCATGCCGGTAGCTTAATGCAGCTTTTGTCTGCTTTGCAGAAGTACCTTTCCCCTGACTATTAACAACAGCTCGCCAGACTAAACTACAGTTTGTACTGGTGGTGTTTTTCTGTCAGTTGTGAGGTTTAGTGAGAATACTTGCCAAATTAATTCTTGGCAAAATTCTAACATGCTTTACAACCAAGCAATCACCCCCCTAGAACAACTATTACTAGAAGCAGTTATGATACTGGTTTAAAAAAATTCCAGTTTTGATCACTTACAGCCGAAATCAATCCTGTGCTTCCATTCCGGGGCTCTCCAGGAACCATGGGCCACTAGCATATTCAGGGCTGTACCAAGGGTGGGGCAGAAAGCCAGCCAGCCCTGGATGTTCCTCCAACAGAGGCACAAAATGTGGAAAAGAACAAAACAGAGCAGCTCCTCATGAATTTGGAGATCAGTGGGAGACCCTGCAGGGAGCCTCCATGAAGCAGGGGGCTAAGCTGGGGAGTGCTGAATTACTATCCTGCCCCAGACAGGAGCACGCCTTGCTGCAGTCCTGAATATCCTGTACCCTGAACACAGCTGACTGAAAGTTCTTGCTAAGCTGATCAATAGGAAAATAAGGTTAGCCTTATCATCTGATGAACCAGGAACCTGACTGCGTAACACCACGAGCAAGCTATCGGGTTCAGGTTTCAGGGCAGCAGGTTTCCACTGAGCAACAGTGATTCAGCTTCAAGGCATCAAATGAAAATGCACAGAGCTGGATCCAATGGAAGTCTCATGTGCCTCATCTTCAGGGGCCTGTTCCCTGGAATGGGATAAGAAATGCCAAGCCCAACAGCTAAGCTGCTTACCTGTCTGCAAAAGCAACATTAGGAAACTTGGAGTACAAAGTCAAACTCACGGGGTCTTCAGAAGAGGAGGAAAAGAGTGCCCTTATTCAGAATATCTGGTATTACAGTGGTAAGAGCACGTTCCTGGGAAGCGGAGATATGGTTTTGAACCTTCTTTGGCTGATGAGACCTCCTTATGTCTCATCTCTGTGCAGGTGGTCTAACCACTGGGTATTACATCCCCTCTGCAGAGTTGATGTAGGTGACTAAAACACTCTGACCCTCTCAACAAGTGCTGGTCGTAAGTTGAGGCTGCCTCCCGAGCAGTCCCAGAGCAAGCCAGGCAAATGTCTGTCTTGTGTGGACACCCTGCTCAGCTGTGTCCCGCCGGGAGCAGGTGCAGGGCCACTCAGACTGGGACAGCCATGCAAGTGCCCAAGGCAGAGCCCCAGGTGCCGCAAACAGCACAGTCGAACAGGGCAGTGCAACATGAGTGCGGACAGCTCTGGCATTCAGTGGCAGCTGAACGAGGGACTTTCAGGTGACAGTCTTAGATTGATGCCCTTCAGTTCCACTTAAACGCTAATTGGGCCCCTAAACCATTTATCAGGTATAACCCTCAGTCTCACCCAGTGAATGAACTCACTGGTTCTTGTTTTCTGAGCTTCGCAAAGCTCCAAGTCACCAACACAAAGGGCTCACCAGGGTAAGGCAGCACCGCTCCGATCATGTAATGGGTACAATCAGGGTGCCACTAAACACTGCAGAAAATATGCTTGACCCAGAAATCTGAAAATGCATTTTGGTACTGACCAAGGAGGTTCCTCGTCCTGGAGAAATTCAAAACTTCTGCTTTCTTACAGATAACACGTGTGAAAGTAAATGCTGAGGCTGCTGGCAAAGGAGTGTAAATTACTGCAGTTTGAAGTGTGGCAACCTACACCCTAACCTACCTAACAGGTTTTATTTAACTGTAAAATAAATGAGCCCTAGCTTTGAAAATGCATTAACCAAAAGCACTGCTGCTCGTGTACTTGAGAGAGCTTTTGTTTACTGATATTGAAAGCATATATGGAAAACTTATTACAACAGCCTATTCTTAGCTGAGTAAACGTCCCACATCATCACAGGAAAAACCGATCTCTAAATGCCATCACGAATGCTTGTTGCCCAAGATTCAGATCCTGCTGCGGTGATGCATGCTGAGAGATCCTTTAGCCCTTGAACACAATCGGCGAGCTTTTCAAAGGATCCCAAATAAGCTCCCTAGTCTCAGAAGAAACAAGAAAGAAGGGCAATACAAAGCTGTTTGTAAATAGCACATGTCAATGGGCCTGAACATATTTGCAAATTTCACACTATATTTCATGCAAATTTCATACCAAAAAGTATTATCAGCTACGTCAGCGTGGGATCTCTCACTAAGGGCCCATAAATTGGGCTGTATTACTACTGCAGGAGAGGACACACAGTGAACTATACACTTGGCCTTTGAACTACACACTCGGGTCTGCCCCAGATTAATCAGGTAACTTTGGGACAGCTTTCAAAAGCGATCTGTAACTACAAGGGTTGCAATTTTGGGGAAACCCATGTGTTAAAACAGCTGCTTTCCTTGCTAAGTACTGAAAAATGTGAACCACTAGCTTGAGGCCACTTTCAGCCAAACTTCTCCTTTTTTCCCATCTATAAAACAGGCACAGAATTACCCTGCATTGGTTTTTATCCTACAGCCCCTTGTTTAGAGGGGGGAAAAAATGAAATTATGCCAGGAGGACTATTTTGAGTCTATTCATAAGAGGAACAGTTTGCAGAACAGAGCTTAGAGATTACTGCATGGCATATCCTATAGACAGAGACATAATGTTGGAGAAAACTAAATAGATCTTTAATCCCAAGACGTGTTTACACAAATGTGTTCTATTTCAAAACCGCCTCTAAATTATTTCAAGCAAGCAGAGAACATTCACTCCCCAAAGTGTTAAATTATGCACAGAAATTGCAATTCAGTTCCAGTAAAATACTCATTCTGATGCTAGTTTTATTTTTCCCTCCTGATTAATTGCATGTACTAAAAAGACCGCAAAGTCCACAACAACCTGAGGCCATTTTACTGAACGTGGCAGAGGTCATTTAAGCAAGCAGCATAATGCATAAGCAAGGCAGTTCTCGTAACACGCCAGGCCTGGATGACACACCTTCTGTACACTCTGCCGCCTGGGTTTCTTTCCAGAGTGCAATATTTTATGAAGGAGCAATTTTAGTCCACAGACTAATAACGCAAGACAAGTTGCCCAGGTTGGAAACATGGGAGGAGTTGCTCAGAAGAATGTAGCTCTTAACACATTGGATTAATAATTAACAAGACAGACAGAAGGGCAGAAAAAAAGAAGAGAAAAGAAATATGACATTGAGAGCCACATTTAGGGCTATCTCCAGAAGGCCAAAATCCATTCTGGCAATGTTCCTTTGAAGTATACTTCTTTCAGCTAAAAAAACCAAACCGTGTTTCGGTTTCTAGCATAAGAGAAAAATGCAACCACCTTCCTCAACAGCTCCACTGGGTTTATGTTTCCCGGGGGAGCCTACTCAGCATGCCCTTACTCCTGCATTTCCCTGATGCTGTCAGGCAGATGGTGAGCCAAACTCCACAACTCAAAGTCCAGTTTTTGTACCCTGACTCCTTTTCACATGCTCAAATGCCCTCAGACCCACTACTGATAGACATGACTCAAGTTGTTACAAGGATCCGAAGACTAGTGCAACTTACAAGCAGAAAAATTCAACAAAAAGTACATTAAAGTAGTCTGAGTGCTAGTCTAAAAAAGGCTTGAATACCGCTTTTTGTAAGGGTATGATGTATTTTGGATCTAGAGGTGATTTTTTTTTTTTTGGCTGTGAACTTATGTCATCTTCTGAATCTGGCTGCGCCGGTAAAATCTGTTACCACCCCGAGCCCCTCTGCTGGATGTTGGCCTCATCCAACTGCCTATGGAGCAGTTCCAGCAAGCTCTCCTCCTTTCACTTCTGATGAGCTCAGACTGACTATTGCAACTATTCAAACCAGCCTGCCTGATTCTTGCCTGAAAAGAATTAGGATGTACTCCCACAGACCGGCAGCTTGATGGGAACAGCAGTCTTCAGCCAGGAGACAATTACAAACAGCCAGAAAGCTGTATGTGAAAAATGACATCTTCCTACAGCCTCACTGAAATAACCATACTGGGAAAGCAAATGTGGCAATTCTGGTACAAAAATGTCTTCACTGTGCTGCCCAGCCTCATCCTGCACCTAGCTAGTGGCTTGTGGCCTCCGAAACAGGTAGTGTGTCCCCTTTTCCGCTCTTCAGGCTGCCCTGTCTGGCCCCTTGCACTGCGTCTATTGCTCATTGAAACACATGGGAAATAATTCAGCTTATTAATCTGGCAAAGAACTAGTCACTTTTTTCTGTCATTAGCCTTCGTACTAGTAGTCTTCTGCTGCATGAATGAATTGAGCCAGCTTTACCTGAGGGCAGACAAGCAGCAGAGACAGTGGATGTATGGGACAGACCAGCATCACCCACCCTGGAGCCTCGTAGGGAAGGGTAGGAGTGGTCACCTCCCTTCTGGTGCCAACAGGCCATTAGATCTGCACAGTCCCCACCACATAGCTACAAACTCCCAAGAGTTGCATTTATTTTTTTCGATCTAAGAGACTATTAATAGGAAACGCCAGCGTAACAGTATACCTGCCACAGGCCCCATAGTGCTTTAATTCTACCAATGCAGTTCAAACTAGACAAATTCCAGGTTTAGAGAATCCCAAACTTACACCTTTGCAAAACATTTGCAAAGAAGCAAAACCAGATTTTTCCCTTTGTGTATATATATACACCTATATATTTATATACACACACCTAGATATAGATAGGTATAACTACATTGATTAGTATTCAGTATCTTTTACTAAAGAACTTCATTGGCACAAGTCTCAGTGTGGACACAATTATGGTAAGCAAGTGTGTGCGGTTCCCAAAGTTATTGGGGACTTTATACCCCATATATTTATACCCCAATGGGACAGGCTGCCCAGGGAAGTGGTGGAATCACCGTCCCTGGAGGTATTTAAAAGAGGTGTAGATGTGGTGCTGAGGGACATGGTTTAGTGGTGGTTTTGGCAGTGTTAGGTTTATGGTTGGACTCGATGATCTTAAAGGTCTCTTCCAACCTAGGTGATTCTATGATTCTGTGGGTTATCAAACATTGGAACCAGTGGAGCTGCATGCCTGCTAACAAGATACTGACAGCCTAAGGCATCTGCTAGGCTATTCAGTCTTCAGGGGCGATGATTAAAAAAACCCACAACTGTATCAGAGCTTATAAGTGGAATGAGTCTTTAGTAGAACAAGAGGTAACCACACACACACACAGGTGAGTACCTGGGAGAGGGACAGAGGGATTTCAGCATCACTCCCCAATTCAGGCGGCTCACCAACAACTACATGTGTTCTGGCAGGACTGTTAAATTTCAGCACAAGCCTTTCAGAAAGCCGCTTACCCTCACAGGCTCCAGTGTCACAGATGGAGCTTGCTTTCCTTCCCTCTGCCAGCACAGACCCTGCCTCTCCACCTGATCTTGCCCTGCAGAACAAAAGCCTTCTGCTCAGCAGCCACGGGGGGACTGGCATGTACGTCTGTTCCTCGCTGCCCAGCTCCATCACATTTAAACTGGGATGTGCAAAAGCCTCCTTCCTTCCTTCCTCCCTGCTGATATCTGGTCATTTTAAATTTGAAAGCAGTTCATTTCTTTGTACATACCGAGAAGAGGGGTGGGGAATTGGGAATCCTTTACATTACTGACCAATATGACTATGCAGATGTTATTTGCCGGTGATGCTTCACAACCAGTTTAACTCCACTCTTTTTGAATCTGTTTGTTTTGTGCTTTCATTTATTATGAAATATAATTCAGAGCATGAACACGAAGGAGGTGCACAATTACTGGCGTAGTCAACTTCATACACTAAAGTGGTCAAGCAGTTTGCTATGTAAATTTCCCTATATTCATTTGATTAAACTGCAGAAAGTATTAAAACCTACAACTTTAAAAATGAACATAAGCATTGCAGTCATTTTTCAAGTATATGGCAACAAAAGTGCAGTTAGAAAAAACAGAGAAAAACCGCAACCAAACAAAAGCGGCTCACCTGAAGCACATTCCATCTATGAAATGTTTCTTCCTCTCTCCCACTGTGGCAGTGATGAGATCCTTAACAAGAAAGAAAGTTGGGCAGCTTAAGCATTTCAAAAAGCCCTTGTAAAATGCACTTACCCATCATAATATTGTAGCACACAGGTTCGTCAAGAGCCTGACCCAAATCCTAGTACAATCACCAAGTCTCTGCACTGATTGAATAGACACTGGTTATTGTTTTAAAGGCACAACAAGAATGAGTAATCTGTTGTCCTTTTTACTGATTTACTTGCAGTGTCGCTCCCTTTCCCAGATCCATTTAGGTTTTATCCTGGAAAATACTGCCATGCTCTACTGAAACAGGGGTCAAGCCAATCTGTGCACTTACAGTACCACCTAAGTAATCCATTTGCTAGAAACTAGCAGCATGTATCTGAGGGTATTGAAAGCCCTGCAGTCAGTCAGCTCTCAACGCAGGGGTAGGCTTTGAGGTTGTTGTGGGGTGGTTTTTTTTTCAACTTTTGGGGGTTTTTTTCTTCTTTTCCTGGTTTGAGGCAAATCCTAACAAAGGAAAAGCCAGAGGGAAACCTATCAGTCTGCCTCTGGTGGTCCAAACAGTAAGAGCTGGAGTAGTTCTTGCCCCCGTCCCCATCCTTCTCTCAAACATGCATTAGCAGAGTAATCAAGCTGTCTTGCCAACATATGTTGTGGAGGTTTTCTTTAAAATAGGAGTAGAGGCATTTGCAATTCTTACTACCGAGTCAGTGCTCAACAGTACTATGAGAAGGAGAGAAGGGTGCAGATACAACCTGGATGTGAGGATTTGTAGGAATACATACACATGCCTAGAAATAGGTGGCTTAGTCTCCAAGTGAAAGGGAAAATGCTGTTGATTTCAGTAGGACTGCGAGCTATGTATCAAATGCTGCATAACGGCCGGGGGGGGGGGGGGGGGGGGGGGGGGAGGAATTCCTTATGGAGATAAACTGCTGTTCTTCTCATGTCTGACAGAAAATTCCTTGGGTGCCAGTTCCTCAGAGAAGACTTGTGTAAGAGCGAGCTTGCAAGATGGGGTTCAAATCACCACTGCCGCTCGCTTTACCTTAGTCATTTATTTCGGTGCAGAATGATTACAAAATGCTGCCGCTCCATTAACACCTTGCAGCCTGGAACAGACGCAGATGCCGCGGAACCTCCATCAGCCCTAAGGCGTTATGTCTCCCTTCCAACTCTCACCACACAAGCTCCAGGAAAGAGACTTTTTTTTTTTTAAGGGGGTAGGGAGGGGAGCAGCAAAAAGGATTTTCACATCTCTAATTTCTTGGCCAAAGAAGATGATCTGAAAGCAAAAACACCCGAACCGCTGCGAAAAATCGGTAGCTTTTGACCAAATCTACCTTTGACGAGCCCTGCATTTTAACTTTAGGTCCCTACACGCTGAGAGGACACATCCCGACGTTCACCAGACGCTCGGGCCGGACTGAAAACGAAGCGCCGTCCTTCCCCAGCGCACAGCGGCCGTGCGAGCGGAGGCGGCTGCGGCGGACAGAGCGCGGGGTCCTCCCTCAGCGGCCCCCGGCCTGAGCCGGCAGTTGGGCTTGGGCTCGCGCTCCAACGGCCGCCCCCCCGCCCCGCGCCTCTCCGGGCGCACGTGCCCCCTGGCCCCACCGCCGCCGCCACCGCCCAGCGCCGCGCAGAGACTCCCAGGGGCTCTTTAAATAGGGTCTATAAATACAACGGCGGAGGGCGCCTCCCCATTGGCCGCCGCCGCCTGGCTGATTTGCATGCCGGGGCGGGGCCCGCGGGTCACGTGGGGGCGGGGCGGGTTGTGCAAGCGCGCGGTGACCCATTT
>VFFE01007500.1:3317050-3360963 GCA_008921705.1 Burhinus oedicnemus
AAAAAAAAAAAAAAAAAAAAGAAAGAAAGAAAATTACTCTAAAACTTGTTATCATCTGTCATGTTATTGAAGCTAATTTAAAAAGCATTTCCCAGGCTCCCAATCTCAAAGGATCACTTAAGTATCTTGTTTTTCTTTTTGTGTATGTGTTAGGCAACCGCTGCTCGCATTGTGTTTTTCAGGCTCTGTTTCTTTCAGAAGGGTGAGGGCAAGAACTCAGCAAGGAGGAATGGGAAAGACCCTTCATGCCCTGCCAACACATGACTATTCCCCACACTCAGAGCTTTGTCCTTCACGGTTGGAAATGACTCATTGATAAAGGTTCCTACTACTTCCTTTGGGAGATCATTAAACAGCCTTTTCGGGCTTCAACGTTAGGATGTTTTTCTTGATAGTCAGCCTAGACATTTCGCTGCTCTGTTTCCTCCCATTGCCCCTAGTTACGCTTTGTCCCACCCTAAACAATCCCTTTTCCCTCCTTGAGTTGATACCATCCCTGTGCGTATCAGAAAAGGAGGGGGTGACCGACACAGAAATAACACATAAGCATGTTTTTAGTCTAACCTGCAGAATAATTTGCACTACCAATCCTGGCATGATGCTGCAGCTGGGAGAGCGAGGAGAAAGCGGGGGCGTATTTGCTGCTACGTTGGCTGTGCCCAACCCAGTGCGATGCCTACCCAAATTAATGGGCTCAGGAACTTCACAGGGCTGAGCAAAGCTCTCTGTTAGACAGCTGGACCTTACAAAGGGGTGCAGTTCCCTTTCACCAAAGGCTGCCCTCAGCAAAGGTGCCGCAGTGCAAAGCTCGCAGCTGCTGTTCTGCGGGGCTGCCAGGGGTCGACGCAGCCAGCGTTAGAGGTAAGGGAACTCAGCAGTTGTAAAAGCCAGGTTACTGTGTTATCTGTCATCCTTCAGGTAAAGAACGAGCACAGGGGTATAAAATGGCATCAGAGGCTGCTGTCTTGAAGGAGTCGCCTGGATCATCTTCCACCACCTGCTTTCCTCTCCCTGGTTCCAGGTTCCCTTCAGGTAGTGAATACTCACGGTAACACCACCACTGGTAACTGGGGCCTCGGGGTCCTCCCTCCTCTTAGTGAGCACATGGCTTACTGTAAAAATAGTGAGTTTAACAGAAGCTAAAAGATCCCTCTGGATGAACCAGCATACGGAAAAAAAAACTTAATGGCAACATTATATCATAATCACAAACCAAAAAGTACTTGAAACTTGTGTTTATTGACTTCTGTGCAGCAGTAACAGCCTGGCAAAACAAAAGAGAGTAAAAGCTGACAAACACGAGGCTACAAACGCAGTGCAAAGCAAAGCACAGCGCAAACAGGCATGGCTTTAGTGAGGAGAGATGCGCCTTTTCTTCCTGGCTTATAGGGAAGTGCACAGCTCCCTCTGTGCTGTTGAAGTGTAACAGAGATTTTTTGGCTTCTCAGTTAAACCTGCTTCCAAAACTGTGCTTTAAATATCTCCATAGGTTTTGGGGTAAACCTCACTGTTCCCAGGTCTTTTCCTTTTCTCGGCTGCACACACGTGTTAGACCCAGGATTTAAAGGCACTTCTCAAAATCCAGACAAAAAAATTGACTTTGTTTTTTGCAAATAAAGAGCAATGAGAAGTTGAGCGTGTCGGCTCAAAACTGCTGCATTGTCATATTAGCTGTAAGATGCATCACTTCTGCAGAATGGGAATGGATAGGCTGTCTGGGAAGGAGGAGAGCTCACCTGATGCACTGGTGCAATCCACACACACAGATTTTGGAGGAAAAACTCCAGAATCACCTATTCACGCATATTTCTCTACATTATGCCTTAACGGATCAGAGCAGGTCACCTGAATGGTGCTGCAGGGGTTAATGTTGGGGAAAGATTCAAATGCAAGTGGCCAAGGAGAAAGCTGGATTTCTGAGACAGGAAATGGGAATTGTTTTGCCTCGTCCAATATGACTTCAGCTGACTTTCTCCTCACATTTCGGGGTCATCAGTTGAAAGCTTTGAGCTTCTTTGGCTTTGTTGCTGCTATACAGGTCAGGTCATACACTGGAATGTGAAAATCAGTGAGGTCAACGACGCACCTCTGGGGATGCAGAGTGCAAGCCTGTGAAAATTGTCTTCATCCTTTGCCACTGAGAAGAAGCACAGGCATTTCTCCTGGTGGCAGGAACCATGCACCTCTGTAGCCTCCTCCAGGGCAGCTGTTCTCTGTCATTCACATAAGGGGATGATTTCCTAATCTAGAGAAGATGCTCAAAGCTAAGAGACTTGTTTAATAAAGTCTGTGACAAAAAATCTGTAAAAATCTGTGGAAAGAATTGGAGCAAGTTTTTCTTGCTGACAGCAGAATTGAGGCTGAACCACAGCTTTCCATGTCTGGAGGACAACCAGGCATTTAGAGTTGGGACTCAAATTTCATAATGTTCTCATAATGAGTAAAATCAAAAGGGCCTTTGGGATCTCAGCACTCCCAGGCTTACAGGGAGCTGGGATCTAAAAAAATTGCTTCGAAAGCCAAGCTCTAGACGGGATAAACGTACTCCTGGGGACAGATCTGATTAGGAGAGTTCCTTTGAAGGGGAACCATGATATATAGAGAGCTTTGGTGGGCCATTATGACTCAGCTAATCTGATCATTACCTCCTGCTGTCCTTGAGGACAGCCCATCTGACCAGCTCTGCCTACTCGTTCGAATCTATGAGCAGCTTCCACTCCAGTGGATGGTTTGCCAGTAGCTTATAAGGCTACAGCAGAAAGCAAACAGTGACTGCAGGAGAGACAGTACACTGCAAAATCTTTTCAATATCCCTGCTTCTGCAGGCAAAATGGACCTTGCTTCTAAAGAGCTCTAGAGGTAAAATCACTGACTTACACAGCAACGTTTTTTTTCTCTTAAACATTACATACATGCATGTATACATATAAAGTTTATAAACTACACACACCTCAGCATGCATCAGTACAAATATGGCATTACTGTGAAATGCTAGTGACAAGAACCATTAAAATAAATTTTATAGGACATGCCACTCTGTATTGATAAGGCTGACAGTCTCTGTTGTCACCACAGAGCAAAATCTCCTCATTTCTTGAAGCAACAACCTGCACAACTGTTTGCAAAGGGTTGGGTTTTTTTCTTGAAGGCCCAGATAATCTCTTCCTGTTCATGGAAGCAGCGCTGGAAGCTAGAGCAAGTGATGTCTTCGTAGCATGGAGCTGTAAGATGGAGTGACAAAGTACTTCTGGAGAGCAGTGCCAGCCAGGGGCAGAGACCCTACATACATCACTCCACCAAAATTAGGCTGCAGGAAAAAACCAAGATCTCTTGTAAGTACCGGCTATGCATGCAGCATTCAATCAGTAATTTTTAATGATATCCCTGCTGATTTAGTTTAGCTTTTTTTTCTTCTTAGTAATCTAAATGCCCATGAGTGCTTCTGACTATTTATTCAGTATTTAGCAGGTCAAGTGACAACAGAAATATCTCTTGTGCCACTCCTGCTGCCTCGGCCCTGACACCAAGGGTCCAACAAATGTCCATTCTGTGTCTGGGTTCTTTTCCTGAGACTCCTATGGAGAGGCTAACTGGTATCACAGAAGATTGTGGTGTTATTTCCATTTGAAATATGGAATTGGACTGCACACAATTTTATATTTAACACTTCCCTCTCCCAGCTGTAAACTAAACACTACTACTAAATCACATTGCAAAAAAAGTCAGGTTGGGACCCTGATAATATAATAATATAAACATCCCTACCTTTCCTAGTTCCCTGACCCATATTTGCTCTGCCTAGCTCCTTCCTGGAATTTTATTAGAGCAAAAAATAACAAGCAAAAAGATAAACTGAGATTTTCCAAGGGTACTACTGACCATGGAGGTACTACTGACCCCTAACAGGGTCTGGTTTTCATTGAGTGATGAATATTCACTTTTGGAAAAATCAGTGGTTACTCAAGGTGATCACCTGAATACAAGGCATTGCAGATCACCGGTCCCTTTCCAAACAGAAAGGATCTGAACTGTTGAAATTAATGACATTCAGACAACATTCAGAAGGTCAAAAGTTCACATCTTCTGCTCTGCAGCTGGCAAAAACGTGTGTCCCAATTTTAGCCACTGCACCCAAGAACTCATGCCAACAAATTGATAATTTCATTGCCTTGCAATCTTTAACTGTGTTCCTAAGGTCTGGTCAGTATGCAAGCAGCTGAGGAGAACAAAAGGCATTTTTAGATGGTTGCATAAAGAAGCACCATGGAAACAAAAACTGTAATTGCTGAACCACTGAAATGAGTATGAAGTCATTTCAGTGATGCTGTTACTGCTAAAGCAGTCACAAAGTGAAGAACCAAAATGTGGAGTTCATCAAGGTCAATAGGACCTTCCACTGGCTTATATGGGCTTTTGCACCTTAGCAATACTTTGCTAAACTATATAGTTCTCTTTCTTAAAAATGAAAATGCTGTGTTCTCTTTCCAAGTCAGTGGGGTTTACATGAGGCAGTTGTAAGGTTGAAGACGATGGTACGTCACTGCGAGTCCCAGACCCCTCTCCTGTACTACGTTCAACCCAGCTGGAATTGTCCATTTACTTAGAAGATGAAGTGTAAGACACAGGTGAGTTAACACATATGTCAAAAAATCTTGGCCAAGAGTCACTGGTATGCCAAGTATGATGCGAGACTGCAAGATGATTTTTGATGCTTGTAATGATTGCAGTGCCATGACTGGAAATTCATAGAGGAGTATAGAGGAGTAAGAAAGAGACGTTACTGTGGAAGGATTTGGGCCAGTAGCTAAAGAAGCAGTGTAGTTTTCAAGACAAACTCAGAGATTTATCACTGGCAGAACTAGCTATTTACACTGTGACCTTGAAAAGGTTACATTAGACATCAGTCTAATAATACCGAGGACATAAGGGTAGTTGAGAGGTGTAATTAATTACAGTCTTGAATTCTCAAATCCACAGAAGGGAGGTGAAAAACACTATTATAATAATTTGGGCCCTCTAGCTGGTTATGTTCAGGATCAGCTACCTAGAGTAATTTAAGAAAAATGTGTTGGCAGGTGCCGCCCCTGCAGTTCGTCTGTTACAACTCCCGGTGGAGAGGCAGTATTTTTAGCTGTAAATGAACCTACAGTATAAATCAAAGGAGTGCAAATATTTCCCCATGTAAGGTACAAGGGGCTGATGTTGGATTTAGGAACAGGGCCATGTTAGTCACTGGGCAGTGATTCACTTAGTTCAATACCCAGCCTCTGAGAGTGGACAGGACCAAAAGTTGCCAGAGAAGAGGAAACAGAGGCAGAAATGGGAGTTTACAGAGAAGTCTCCCCACAGGATGACTACTGGGCTCAATTATACCTTGTAGCGAGAAGATCTCATTATTAACCTTACGTTGTGGAGGAGAGTCCTCTTCGATGTGTTTTAAACGCTCAGTTTAATTAAATTCCTTTTATTCTTCTTGAGAAGAAAGAATAAGCTGAAGTAAAAAAGTTACCCTCTCTCTAGTGTTTTTCCTTTTATTCGTCTCTGAATGACAGCTCCAATCTTTTCAATTTCTCTTCCTATGAACACTTTTATCTAGTTATTTCAGTGTCCCATTTCTAGACCTTTCTATTTCCGCAAAATACTTTCAATAAAAAAATAACCAGGAATGAATACAGTATTTCAGATATGCCAATACTCTTGGTTTACAAAGCATTGTAGTAATATTTACAGAGCCTGTTTTCCATCCTGGGCTGTGCAATACTCACACAATTTGGTTTTTGGATGACTCTGCACTTTATTTAGGGATTTTCACTGTCACCAATAATGACCCAATTTTTTAAATGAGTAATTTTCAGCTATTAAGAGTAGCTGACATTTGTTTTTGTTTCTTTTTTCCCCAAATCTGATCATTTTTTATTTATTCAAAACAGAAGATTCTGCTTGCTCTCATATTTCTATCTCAACTTGCTTTCCTAGAGTCTACTAAAAGTTTTCGTAGCCATCCCTAGTCCGCAGTGGCCTTCAACCATTTTGTGTCATCTGCAGAATTTCTTATCTCACTGCTCACTCAGTTTTCCAGACCATTAATAATACCAGCAAAGAATACATCTGACAGTATGGATCATTAAAACACCTGCTGCTAATCCTCTGCCAACGTGAAAATGTATCATCTCATTCAGACATTATTTTCTCTGTCTTCCCTGATTCCTAATACTGAGTAGTAATTTAATTATTGCCTAAGATGTTTACAAGAAACCCAATAAATAGCTCTCAGATATTGGCACTGTGAGATTAAATAAAAAGTGCTTTGAATAAGAACTGCTGCATGAAAAGCTGTCTCTGATGATCTTATGTTGCTATGGTCTATTCTCCTTATGCTCCTAATGTCAAATTGCATTAATCCTTAAAATGACAATATCATGGGGGAATATAAAGACAGCCTGCTGATAGTTTTGATCTCTATATTTCAATGCAATGTGGTCATCAAAACTGTTCAGATATTTTTGCTTTATTAAAATAGCAGTCTTAAGTACATATGTGGGAAGAATAAGTGGGTTCTGATGGAAAATAAATTCCATTATGAACAATGATGGAAAACATGATTATCTTTACCTGTTAAACCAGGAGATCTATTCTAGGAATAAATCTGCTGGGACCAATATTCTGAACAGATCATTTCTATATGTATGTGAAACCACCTTTAAAAACTGTCTGCCAAAAAAACCAAATCTGCTATACACTGAGATTTAGTAAGGCTATAGATTCAACAGGCTTTGACTACACTGAATCTTTCTGAAACAATCTGATTTAAAGTACATCACCTTATTTCCAAGTGTTGACTTCCTTGGATGAAAGTGGAAGCGACTAAACTAACACATGCAGGAGATATGTTTGCACGTAGAGAAGAAAGAGGGCAGCAAAAGGATACCTCATCCTCATCCACAGGACCAAGGTAATTTCAGCTCAGGGTTATCTGTAATCCGTATAGACCCACATGATGCAAAGCTTTTCTATACGGGATACTGACCAAAATAACTCTCTGTGCTGACACTGCGTGCTGGACAAGAGATGCTTTTGCTTTGAAATAATGAGTGCATTTCTACGGCCAGAGTGATTAGTCTGGGATAAAGGCACCACTCTCCTGGAATCATATTTTCTTGGGGAGGAAGTCTGATATGGCTAGTGATTAAAATGAAAATGTACAAATTCTGACACAACATTGCATCCCACCTTTGGAAAATGCGGCAGAGGCAGTCAATACTCTCAGCTCTGCCAATGTGACCTACTGACTGGGAATATCTGCTGTGCAGTGATTCACTCCAGCAGCAGCAACTGCAGCTAATTGTCCCAGGGCAGACGAGCTCCCAGAGCTGCTGAAGAGGTGCAGTAAAACTTCATAAAGTGTCTTTTTCTGAGTCAGAAATGCGTCTTCATTCATGAAGGATGGTAATGTAAATATTTAATGCTAAGGGGTTCCAACATGGGTGATTTATTTCCTCATTATCAATTTCTCTCTCAGTTACCCCATTCTTGCACCTGATATCATCAGAGGGATTAGGTGGTCATCTGAGGGAAACAGCATGGTCCTGGTGGCCTGGCTTACGCCCATATTAAAAGGACAGAAATAGCCACTTGGCCTATTCTTCTATATCTGGGATGAATCAGAAAGAAGACAAAAACATCAGCCTAATATGTGGACCATCTTAATTATTCTGCTGGCCTAGCAAAGGAGACTATCCTTCTATTAATCATAACAAAGGGGTTTTTACAGGAGTAATTGCTAAGTAGCACATTTAGAAGGTGGGTTGTTCCACTTTAGTTTTAATTACTGATAAAAAGGGAGAAATTAGAATATTTTAATAAAACTCCAGGTGTCAAGAAGTCAGTGTAATAAACTGAATGTAGAAGATAACACTTTACAGTTATAATTTGTCATCTCAGAAGATCCAGTGGGAAACCACATCTTTCAGAGGCTCGTACAAGATCCAAAAACATGCTGCGTGATAGCTCAGATCCCACAAAACAATCAGCATCTCTGGAGTGGAGAGAGATGTCCATCTGCATTAAGGCACTTCTGCTCCCTTTCACCCACACATGCATCACTCAGTGCGTGCTTCATTGCAAGGCCAGGTCTTTTATACAGGGCCTTTTATAAGAGAAGGTTGGGGCACACAACTGGATGCCAAATTGTAGAAAGATGTGAATGGGCATAGGCCCATTACACACATTGCATGTACTTGTACTGACTAGGGAACAGGGCTGTGAATTCCGGTTGACTAGATTTTATCCTTATCTTTATAACTTGCTTAATGTGACCACTCACAATGCGTTTGGCCCCAAAGACTCTCAGTTCCGCAATTTATAATATGTGGGGTTTTTTTCACAGTTGACAGAAATCATATAGCTCAGTTCCGTTTTTGTTGCACGCATCCACATTTCTCAGTGGAGGGCAAAATTATACCACAATGCCTACAGATATAACATTCCTTTGTTGTTTTCTTTTTCCCTTGGGAATGAAGTTATCTTTACTATCTACTTCTGTCAATTTTGTCACGATCTTATTAGAGCTCTAAGTTGGGTCCAAAGCCTTGACTGTAATAGAGAAGCCACAAAGAAGGACTGTAACCAAATACCTTTCAGCACACCTTTCTCATGAATATGTAATCATCTAAAAGGCAGGCATCCTGTCCAAGTCCGTTATCCATGTTCCCTCGCTGTATGGAGAGAGAAAGATATCTCCAGCAGGAAAATCATCCAGTCGGTCCTACACACCTGGTTTTGGATAGGATGAATCATCTTCTAGAAGCACCTCTCTCTTTACTGGCTACTGATAATAGAGCCCAGACTGAGACTAGACATCTAATTTTTTTATGCCTAAGGTTAATGAAGGAAGTCTTACTCTAAATCCCAGTATCATTATGTTTCAATCCAAACAATTTGTTGTTGTACCTTCATTGTGTAAAACCAACAATTTGTCACACAAAGACAATCAAACGGAGATATTATAATGATCCTGACAACAAAATGTGAAGTGCTATTTATTATAGAAATGCCAATTTAAAAATAGGACTGATCAAGCTTAGGGCAATCTCAGGAAAACTAGGTGGCAATCTTAAACCTCAGTAAAGAAAGCCAGATGCTAGTGCTGTGCTTTCACTCTCTCCTTGCAAATACAGTAAATGTTCTGGGTATACTTCACCCATTTCCTTATTATTCCTGTTGCTTGGTACCTAGTGTAGTAAACAAAAAATAATCTTTAGGTACATGATTTAAAATTCTTAACATGCTGCATTTATATAACTTCTTGGTGCCCCTTCAGTATGCTGAGTAAATAAATGAGTTCCGGGAGCTTTTGGCTCCCCTCTGAATCGCCTTCTTATGCAAAAAAAATAGAGTTAACATTGAGTTTGACAGCATCCCAAACAGGTGTACACAGCGAAATCAATGCAGGCTGCTTTTATAACTGACCACATCACCAGGCAGAAGGCTCTCTGCTCCATGGATACTGTATCCAGAACAAGTATCATCTGTCCATATGGGCATAGGGGGTATGGAAAAAGAAAGAGTCTAAGAAGCTAATCACTGCTTAGTTAGGGAATGTGTAAGTATCAACAGACACAGACCACGTGCCTTGAGCCAGCTTTTAGAAGCTTTCCAAGGCTGCTACACACTTCTTGGCAGGAGCCCGTCTGCACGTAGCCACTATGCACCTCTCACCTTGTGGGTGGAGGCTGGTTTTCTGTCTGCAGCATCTGCTGACTCTCTCCACCTCCCCTCCAAAGTGGCTGCGTAAGCTGTCTTAAATCGTTGTATTGCTGCACAATAATAGTTGTGCCAACGATTAAAAAAACCCACAGAACTGAAACAAAACACCTCAGTTCCAATCATTCATTTCACAGCCTCCTTCCCCCTCTTTCTGCCAAGTAAAGGCAACTTCAATGCAGCAGTGTTTTCCTTTCCTCTAAATAAGATCTTTTCTTGCTGGAGTTCCAGCCAACTCCAGTGATTTTTTCTTGTCTACCTGATCTCAAACTAATTAAAAAACAGTCTTTGCAAATGCCTCTGGAGGATCACCAAACTTAAAGTGAGTTTTCAAGAGAAGGAATACAGTCCAAAAATGTTTGACGTATATGCCAGTAACAAATTCCTATGACTTCGGGTCAATTCCTTTGATGGAGTAATCTGGCAAGGTTCATTTCTGACAACAGAGGTATGCTGGTTTATACCAGCTGAAGGTTTCATCCTGCCTTTGTTTACCAAATGAATGCTGAACTTCCAAAAAATAATGAGGTTAACAGGTCACGCAGCTGCAGCCTTCCGTTCCTGATAGAGAGGTGGAAGAGATGTCAATCCCGCTTTCCTCCCCTCCCAACAAAGTCCTGTCCCACCAGCAGTACAGAGATGGGGATCCTTGGGGAGCCTTCTACACTCATTAGCTTCTCCGTTACTGGGGAATCATTAGATTTAAAGCAAAAATGGGCAGATCTTGTTCATTCAGCAAGAATTACACCAAAATAGGGACTGATACATTCATAGAAGATAGGTGCTGATGGTAAAAACTCAGTATTTATTATAAGAATCAGCAGGACTAAAGATAGCTGATTTTGAAATTAAAGCAACTCTGAAATTTGGACCAGATTAGAGACAATGTTTGCCAATTTCTTCCAGATTCTCAAGTAGTCTGCTAAATTCTAGGAGAAAAAGGAGAAAAAAACTATACAGTGATTCTCCTACTTCTTTTTAATTAAATTTGCAAACAGAAGAGGGTCAAATAAGAATCTAGTCTCTGATTTATTTATCTAGTTGAAACATAAACCCTGCTGCTTTGAAAAAACACTATATACAAGCTTGTTTCTAGCCAAGGATTTCTTTATAGCAGGAGATTCTTGGAATGGGAAGATTTATGTGCTTCACGTCTCTGTACAACCCCACAGAGAGGGAGAGCATCTGAGTGTGGGAGAGTGTATGTATGTGTATGGACGCAAAATCTCAGAGGATGCCCTTTCAGAAGAGCCAAATATATGCCATAGCATTAGTATACAATGTATCTTGTTATTTTGGCCGCAAATTACAATGAGGACACAGAGCTACTCCAGCCGGGTGTAGATATTCATAGCCTTTGTTTACTACCTACTTGGCAGGAGATATATATGGAACTATCTATATGACACAAGTGGACTATGCACCACAGTGCTCAATTCAGCCATAAAAATGCTCTAATTTATTGAAATAGTGCAGTTGGATGACACAGAAACTAATCAGGCTAGTGATGCCATGACTGCCTGGAACAAATCACCCCCATGTTTCACTATACCTCTGTTCAGCCTATTCCTCCATCATTTAGAAGTAATCTCAGCGCTATTAAAATGTGCCAGATAAATAGCACTTGAAACTGAAGTTCTCTGTTCTTCCACGAAACAGATCTAACTAAGAAATGGCAACGTATTCTCATCCTTGCAATGAGACTGTGTGTCATTCCTGCCAACAGAAACAGCGTTATAGTCAACTCTCCCTTTTCTGCAGGCAGCCTATCTGGCGCAGACAGGTCATACCATGGATCCGGTGAAATCCAAGTGGTTTCTGGTTCATTGCAGAGCACAGCCTTCATGAATGAAGCTATACTGAACGAAGCTACACTGCTTTCTCTAGAAGAAACACAGCTGTGCCAAGAGCTGAGACTGAGCAGTTTTGTCCCAACAAATCTGAGCTGGCATCACTCTGTGCTAGTGTGGGTGGCTCTGCCTTAAGTACCCAGCTGAAGAGGACAGGGTGCAGGTACTAGAATGACTCAGGGAAAAGCCCACCTGAGACGAGCAGAGCTCATGCACTAATGTGCAGCATCACTCTGGACAACCTGAGCTGGCTCCCTGCTGCACCACTCGGGTATCTTTCCAATATGCTCCCCACCATAACCTCAATTAGTCTATTAGTTGGATCTTCCTAGACCTCCGCTATCACAGATAATGAGGAACCAGCTGTCTTTAAAAAGTACTGGAGCCCTACAGATTGTCATTATTTTATAAGGGCTTTCAAGTCCTAGGAGATTCTGGCCACACCCACTGAAATCACAATTTGAAAGTTCCTTTTCCAGCTGCCTAAGCACATGCAATGTCCTAAAGGGATATCAAAACTGAAAAACTGGACAAGTGAAGGCCATTACTTCTGGGTGGAGGGAGGGAGTGGAGGAATGAAGGATCAGACACTCTCACTGTAAGCCAGTGGCATTCTTCTTCTTCTCTTCCAGAGGAGCCCATAATAAGCACGAGGTATTTTGATTCCCAGAACCTTCTCAGTCCTGTGCCATCTAAACAGTGTCAACTGTGAGGATGTTTCCTGGCCTCTGCCTGCCAACTCATCTCACAGGGCCACATCTTTATCGCCTGCTTCAACTGTAGTAATCAAGGTGAAATAACGGGCTGAGCAACTACGAGGCTTCATTCGTTATCAACCACAAGCACATTCAAATCTGTTAGCTGGAAGGGCTAGCTGGCCCATGACCTCCACTGAAGTATGTGGTGTTTCAGTTCTGGGTGACCTGGAGTCCGATGCCTCCACTTGGGAAGCCAGGAGGGAGCTGCCTAAGTTGTATTCGCAAGGAGGTTTACACTAGGCAGAAGTGCTGCCTACAGACATGTGCCTTTAAAAGAGTTTGTGATTAAGCATTTGTAGAAACGTTCTATGGTGTATCCAGTTTAGCATTTCCTTTTGGTGAAACCAGCAGCAATGCCAAAGGGTATGGTTATGACAAAACCAGTGAAATCATGGAGACAATGTCAATTCCCTGTGGTTTGTGGTTGTAGCGAGTGATGCCACCATACAATCAGAGCAAACCGCAGAGCATGTAATTTAGTCAAATGTGGCACGGTTATAAGGCAAATATATTTGTCATGCAATAGAAATGGTTGAAACCATCATGTGTCTTTTTGTGTGCTCAGGCTTCTTTGCAGCGCGGTGCCCTGCTGCTGAATCAATTAACTCTGCGTCTGCAGGTTCCTGCAGTAAAACCTCAATTTACAGGATGAACGCGACTAGGTGTTTCTCAGTGCTGCACATTACTTTCCCATTTGCAATGTTTTTTTTATAGGCTCAGTCTTTGACTGAGGACACAGTGTTCTGGCCTAAAAGGACGTGTCTTCACAATACATTTAGAGCGAGACTGCATCTGCTCTTCTGGAGAGACATGAGTCTAATAGGCAATCTGCTTGATTTATGTACCATGAAGCATGATTAGAGTATGGGTAAGATTCTCATTCATTACATAATTTCTTTGAAATTATGAACCTGGCGTGTTTGTTATGAGATCCAAAACAAAGACTAAAAGGACATTTTCAAGGTTGGCTTTAAGCTTGTATTTAGCAAATCCTTTTTTGTTGCTCCTCAGACCTATGATGATGCTCTAGATTTTTTTTTTTCCCTAACCAAATAACTTTTTTTCTTTTTCTTTTTGCATTATTTAATCCCCTTTGTTTCAGGTACTTTAAAAACAAGCATCATTTAAACTTCTCAAAGGCATTATGCCCTGGATTCAAATGCTTAAACTGAGGCAAATGGGCAGCTAAGCAATTTCCTTGACAGGCTGAGCTGAATATACAATTCCACTGTGTTAACTAGCACGTTGCTGATAGTTAAGCATCACCCATTTTTCTGGAGTGAAAAATCAATGCTGTCATCAAAATATGCTATAAGAAAACACAGTATGTTCTTGACACAGACACATTGGCCAGAGATTTCAGTTTTATGAAGTTGCTCTGAGGAAAGGAAAACCAGTATTTTAAGAGCACAGAGGCATACCTTTAAATAAGTAGTTTCCCTACTGGGGAGAATCTTTGTGCAAGGAATGTTTAGGACCTGATCCAAAGTCTACTGAAATTTCACTCTGGCTTAAATAAAGCTTGGATCAGGACCTAATCTCTATATTGTGCAGATGTTTCTCAAGTGTAAGAAGTGACAGATCATTCTGTGCACAACTTAAATGAAAGAACAGGGGCAGCAAAGGGAAATAATATCTGTAAAAACAGAGTAAGGAAATGGTGGAAGATCATTCCGTTGTCATTTCCCCTTTTAAATGCAAACTGTCAGAGAGGAAGGAGAAAGTAGTAATTGGGAAAAGAGGTCCACTCCAGATCTGAAAAGCAGTGTCCATAAAAGAAGAAAAATCTAATAGAATATTCATTACGAATTACTCTCTCTCCCTCTCTCTCCTGCCAGTTTCTAAGTCTATGCATATCTTTATCTATATAACAATAAATAAATGTATTTTTATGCTATTAGGAGTTTTAAAGAAGAGTTTGACAGCTCCCATGCAATTACTATTTGAATTTCTGAGGCTATTAATTAAAAATCTTCAAAGTACACTCTACTGGTCTCTGTGCCTACTCCTCGACTGAGATAAAACGGCATCTGTCCTCTGAAGCCAGCAGAACATCCCAGATTCACAAGGGGACGAGACCTCATTACGTTGGGTTTGAATTTATACTGTGTGTACAACAACTGCCGCTTTGTAGCAGTCGTCAGAGGTGCTTTAGAGCACAGAGTCAGTGTGCCACTGTCCAAAATATGCTGCCCACGGGAGGGACTGCAGCAACTGGAAAGCATCACACAGCAAGGGAGGACAGTGTGTTGTATATCTGCGTGGCCATCATAGCAATTACTTGGGAGTATGGAGGTGAAAGATTGTAAAGTAGCAGACTTTCTCAACTGCTTTCAAATTTTTAAGCCTTCACTGCCAAGATTTACCCAAACTTTTCCCAAAGTTTCAGTAATAAAGCCTAAGATCAAGATATTTTCCTTAGAGGGAACGGGGTTGATAGAAGTGTACCTTGATAAATGATATTGCATGCCATGGGGAGTTCTTTGCTTCTCCTTTAACTGATGCAACAGTCAAGGTCACTGTTTGGTTAGTTTGCGGACGGTTTTTTATATATATATATATATTGAACATAAGGCAGAATCTGTACATAACAGAAGAAGCAGCTTTTTTCAGAGATAGGCTAGAGCTGCTGAATTCAGAGCCCAGAGCCAGAGTCCCAGCTGGCACACAACATACGTTGAAGTCAGTCCGTTTTCAGCTGACAAACAGCCTCGGGTTTTACTTCCTTCAGGAAAGAAACAGGGAGAAGAACTATGTCTTGTTTTTACCGCTACAAAGTATTAGTGTTGAGAATGAATTTAAACTATCTGTAGGCTGCATGACTTTATATGAATTATTAGTGTAATTTACTGTTGAGCACGGGTACTTACATGGGCAGACATGAAGGGCTGTGCTTCCCCAGAAAACATCATTCTACTTTTTCTGCAGGTTTTGCAGGAAAAGCATAAAACTGGCATCAAGAGACCTGAGGTCTAGTTAAGGTGATGGTGCACACTGTGTAGGAAGGTTATTACTGCTGTGTCTGATAGTACATCTCTCACCTCATAAAACGTGCGATGAAATCGTTTGTATGTGAATGTACAGTACACTGAGGTTTTCGCCTAAGATGTGATGTATCTGCTGCTGGCTGATCAGCTGGCCTGCTGCAGATGACTTAAATAGGAGAAATCACACTTAGACTGAATGAAACTGAAGTTATACGATTTCTGATGCACTGTTTGTGGCTTTACTCCGGGTTTTTCTTCATGCTATTTTGCCAACTCCACCTTCACACTGCCAGATGCAGAGCAGGATTCACTAAATGTTAAGGCCCTCAGAAGTGAGGAGTGGGAGGAGATGAGCTGAAGGTACCTTCTGAAGCTCCCCACAACCCTGCAGATCAGAGCTCAGATCATACCCAACTTGACACTTCTATTTCTGTCCCATCCCCAGCACTTCACGTTGCCAGTCCTAGCCCCTCCTAACACCTCAGTTCAGCACTGCTCAGGGGACTGGAGAGGCCTGAGATGTGATTTATGGGGGACTGGGACAAGGCGGGGTCATGTAGTCTGTCTAAATTACCACAATTTTGATGGCTGCCCTATAGACTGCACTATTGCCTAGGCTCCCCAAAGCTTCATCACCGCTCACCACTTTTTATTAAAGGTTCCATCACAGCTTGAAACTCGTATGAACAACTCGGCTCCCTAGAGGATGAAAAATAAAATGGGCAAGCTCACAGACTATCTACAAATTGTACATGGTAATGTACCAGTGCATTTGTAATATTCTCTTGATAACAAACATTGCAAACTCATCTGCGTGACTGACATATTTGTGAAAATTAGGGCCTGTTCTGAAATCAGCCAAGGCCAAAGTTTACTGGATAATTCACTCATAACTAATAACTCAGTGCTATGAAAATGTGATGTAACGTGCTTATTTGGTGACCTCTGGGAATGACTCGTTGCCCTTAACCCCAGTCTTACTGAGACATTGTTTACCCTCAATAAAATTACTACACAGCTGGCATTATTTGTTACCTCTTTTGACACTCTCAGCAGAGACATTTACAAATGAAAGGGCACAGAGACTAAAGTATCATGAACAGTTTTCAGCACACTGGCAAGACGATGAGAGGAAACTCATCTTGCCATTTCTCAGGCTCCCTCTGTTTTGTGAATAAAAGTTAAGTCTTAAGGAAGATCAGCTTGGAAACTCTGAGGGTCCCTGGGTTTCGCACATACTGAAGTTTAACAAATTTTGCAAATTAGAAAGGCAAACCCCCGTGATTAAAACAGCTGATGATATTGCACCACCAAAAGAATTTAGTTCATTTATTTTGAATTGTAACTTTAGGTTTATGTATTTGTGATAACACATCATAGAGAGCCATTAAATATTCTGTAGCATTGTGTTGTGAAAGCAATGAAATGACGAGAGTTCTGACCACAGCACTCCAAACTCATTACTGACTGCCTTTCCAGATGGAAATTATCAAGTCTGCAAAAGAACTGAGAATGATCAAGATTTTAATGTGGCTAGAGGAACTTTGTTTAGATTGTAAGACTCTGTGTGTGGGAGCATTAAAAAAAAATAAGCAAAGCAAACCCATAAGTGAGAAAAATTAAAGCATATGAAATTAAGTGCTGTTCATAAAAAAATCAATTCTCTTCAAAACCAGCTCTAAGGCTCCACTCCTGTGCATGTACGGAGAGCATACTGTGTGTGCTTTACACCTCCTGCCTTGTGTCGTGACAGGCTCACTCTGGTTTGCTCTGGTACCTCTCTCTCTCTTATTGTTGCAATTCCACAGACTGTAGGAACAGCTGCTCACAATTTATTTAATCATCATTAGCCAGTACAATCACGTCCCCACGGTCACTGGGCCAGTGATGCAATGTTACAGGCTTATAAAGCACCCCCTGCCCCACGTGCCATTTCAAATGTGCACACATGTACTGATCTTGTACAACTCTGCAAGAACTGTTTCTAAAACCAAGATGGATTGGACCTATCTTTCAAAAACATAATTCATAATTAAAGAAAAGGAAGAAACTACTCTCTGTCTAGTTTCTAGCTTGCAGCCGTTTGATACACTTATATTCAACATAAACTGTGAAATGGTCCAGCACACGGTATGACAGCTGCAAGGAAGACAAACGACAACAGAGCACCCTTAAAACTAATGTGAGCTAATGAAATAAAGCTGTTTACATAGTGTATTTACCTGCCAGCTGTTTCACAGGCTGCAGTTCAGGCTACTTTAGGATAAACAGAAACCAAAAATAAAGTTGCATTATCATGGAAGAAGACACCAATGTCATCCTATTGTAAACGTCTGCTCAAGTGAGATAGAAAAGGCTGCAAAGAACAGATGAGCACAAATCCTATGTTTTGAAAGTCAAAAGAAGCATGAAAAATAATACACTTCCTGTTGCTTGAGTCATATTGATCCCCTTCAAGGGACTATGGAAAATAAACTAACAGAGCTTTCAGCAATTAATTTATCAAATCACCATAAGGATAGTGTGGATTGATGATTTCAGAGGCTTCCTATGTCTTTACCGTTAGCCAGCACAGTGACTTCTCAGTGGGCGCCAGTGATGATGCAATGCAACTTGTATTGTCACTTTTCTGGGATCACACAGGATTTCCAACATGCACAGAGGTACTGGCCTTGTACACCTCTGCAAAACCTGTTTTCAAAGCCAATGCTGGTGAGAAATGTGATGTAAATCAAAATATTTTGAAGGCAGAGAGTTTGACAGAGTTGGAAGAGACTAAGATCCACGCATTTGGGAAGGAGCCAGTAACTGCTCATAAGAGGGTGGAAGGATGGAGTAGTTGGATAAAGAGGTGGTAAGAAACAAGGAAGGGGAGCTAAGTGGAGAACCTAGGACAGGAGCCAGCTGGCAGAGATAGGAAGTGTCTGGTCAAAAATACTGGTAAGCATATCTGGAGGATACTGAGCCTTGCTAGCAAAAGCTTGGGCCAGGCATAAGCTACTCAATGCATTGAGAGCAGAACAAGACGGGGTGGAGCTGTAATTCCTCAGGGACAGGACATCCCAATTCTGGCCTTTCTAAGTGTTTGTGTGTTTGTTTACACAGTTTTGCAACATGAACAGTCTTTTAACTTAACTTTTTCTGTGTACTGTAATTTTTCAGTAAAGTCATGAATAAGATGTAATTTCTCCCTACTGAACTCAAAGGATATATTTTCATTTAAAGTTCTTTTACAAGCAGTTTCATGCACTTGCACCTCATTATCCTAGATGACATTCCATCATAATACTGGGAAGGCCTGGGCTTGCCTGGTGGAATGCATCAGGACATTTTGGCAATATAATCAGAACTGATTCCTTATTTCCCCCCTTAGTCACATCTCATTTAAAACTGCCACTGAAACTTAAAAACAGGCCCTGAGCTGAACAGATGAAGTTGGTACTGCACTGCGTGCACGTACTTAGTCACAAAATACCTGTATGGACTACTATGTAGTCACCCTTTCAGTGTTTATGGCTTGAGCTTTGAAACTGTAAAGATGTACCCAATGACAAATTTTTTTAGCTTTAAGTTTTGTTACGGAAGTCTCTCTCAGCACTGTGGGGAAGAAAAGGGGATTTGTCAAAAGTACAGCACCTTCATAAGGTTTTGGGAATGCATTTTCTTTCAGCAAGGTTACAAAGTAGGTTTCTACAGTGCCCCGAGATCCACAGGAACCCCCTGTTGACTTTCTGAGCTCTATTACATCTGCTGTCTTTCTAATAACTGTGATATAAATAGCATGTGATTCTGCTTTGCTTTCAGAGCTCTATCTAAAGAAAATGTGCAGTGACACATGGACATGTACCAACTCCCTGGGATTACCCACAGTAATATCAACCTACAGATTGGGCAGTAAATTTTTAAAACTCATATCAAGTCCATTGGGGAGTTCACCGTGTGTTACAGTGTCTCCTGGAAGCAGCATGCAGTAAAATTGTGATTCACCAAGTGTTTTGTTTAACAGAAAAAGAGGCAGACTAAAAGAAAACAGCGCACTCTCCATCCACCGTGTGTTGCCTGTGCACTCTTGTGACTCTGTAGTTATTCCAGAATGGAGTCATGTCTGTGCTTCTGTTGTTTGGCACTTGCACCTTACACTCCTGCAAAATGAAGTGCTTAGGGCCTAAACCCGTGGGCAAACACGCCTGGTGCAGTTGATATGACACTGGGTGTGAGAACTGGTACCCGGATGCTGGGGAGGTCCATGCACCTGTCTTACTGTGCACACACACCCTTCCATGCAAGAACACAACATCATCCAAGAAGCATATTTGCTAGTGACTTTTGATACACTCATTTTTCAAGCTACTAAAATACTATAATGAACAAATCCAGCTTCCTCCTGTCTCCCATCAAAACACTTTAGACAGGGCCTGAAATTCACTTCCAAGGGGAATAACTGCATTCGCTTAGTAAGACTTAAAAACCACTGAATAGCTACTAGGTTCACCTTTTCCTTATTTCTGTCAAGTCCTGTATACAAGCCAGGGGACCTGTTTACAACTTGTCTGATCTCTCCTGAAGTCAGAGTGCAGTTAGTGTAAAAACATTGCCCGGGACACCATCAGTTCCGTGGTGCTGTTTCTAACCACCGTGTAAGGAGGCTGATGGGCAGCTATATCGTAACCAGGTCAGATGTGCTGTCTGTAGCTGTAACATATATACATAGGATTAAGAATGAAATTGAGCCCTCCCATACCATCAGCTTGTTTTTCAGAACTACTTTTTTTCTCAACTAATACTTAAGCTTTTTCTGAAACAATCTCCTTCATTAAAGGGTAAGACAGAATACAGAGTAGCCTTGCCCTACATTATTTAATCGGGATAAATCTGGATAGAGGATTTTCACACCATGAAAACTGTAAATGGTACGGCATATGGGGATAAGAGATAAGGCGCAGATTTAATTTCCTTGTTTTGAAACGCCCTGGTTTGTCCTACAGTGTTCAAAGCAGCCTCAGGTAGGTGTGAAGAACCGAATGGGAAAACATTACACCAAGCCTACACCCACAGATCTTTAGAAATGCCTGGGTCTATTTTTGGGGTGCTTGACACTCACTTAGCTTGTTAAAGAAGCAATATTGCTAACCTTGAAGACTAAACTCCATAAATTCATAAATCCACAACACAGAATAAGTAGTAGGAACGGTGCTTTTATGCTACCCATCTAATTTGTCTTAAAACTGTCCCACAGGTTTGCTTCTTTTCTATGCCCATGCAGTCTCTGTGTTTGCTATCAAAATTGCTACTAGCAGCACATAAAGTGCTGGCTTCTCTGCTAAAGACTGAACTGAGACCTGTGAACATGTCCCACACAGGTTGCCATCTGCTTGTGACAACAACTGGGTTGTAGCAATCCACACTGCTGACACACAGGTGAGTAAGCCTTTGCAATTAAATCTCAGTCATTAGCATCCCCACTGCTGGAGCCATTTAATCTCACCGCTGAGCATGACTGCAAAGGTACCTGGAGTGCAGTGGAAGAAAATGAGAAAACAAAAGGGTACCAGGAGAGACTGCCTGCTCTGTCTTCTCTCTAACAGTAATCTAGAGTGTCACTTGTTCCTGAGCTACTCCAGATGACCTGAAATGCAGTGAGGAGGATATCAACATTAATTCTGCAATAGTATTCTGACAATTGACTGTGTGCCTGCACACAGCTTATTTACACTGTTTCTAATTCATTGTTTAAAAAAAATACCTTGGAACATCACAACAGCTGCTGCAGAAGAACCAAACTGAAAGGCAAAAAGACTGCTTATCAACCACAGGACCTTACCGATTTGAAATCTGGATTTTAAATGTATATGCACCAGGTCACTAGGACTCCTCATGAGAAAGAATTGTGGGGACCACTATGGTGGAGAAAGGTGCAGGTCAGGCGGCATCTCCTTCTGCCCCGACTCCTGCAGTCCACACACAGGCTCGCAGATAAGCCAGTCCCTTCCCATCTGGTTCCCACTGAGCCCCACAGAAAAGTCTGGAAGGCAGCCAGCCTTTTCCTCGCTACCCTGCTTTCTCTCACTCACTCACCTGCACTGGGATGGACAGCTACGCTTTCTGATCTGGCCCTACCAAGTAACCAAAAATATCCTAAGCTTTCCCGATGCTTATTTGGCGTGGAAACAGTGCATCTTCCACCTAGAAAAAAGGCACTTTTTGGTCAATTAGCTTGAAGGGTAAATCCTCTTGATTATTGCAATCAGGTTTTCCTTACATTAAATGCCATGAAAAACCCAATTCAAGAACAACAGAAATCACTCGGGAAGTGCTTAGTAGCAAAGGTAAAGGATAAAGGAATGAATGTTTTTTAGGAATGTGGTGAGTACCAAGCAGCAGATTGATTTATTGTGGTATGGTTTGGTTTGGGTTTTTTTCTGCTTAGGAAACACCTGAACCAGATTGGTGCCTCATCTCCCATCTTGAGAAGCTGAATGTTTGAGGTTGAACAAGTTATTCCTTTTTAAGCCAAGCAGATGCCTTACAAGTTGCCATGTCTCCTTCCTCCTAACAGCTGGTGACTGGATACCACACCCTGGGAAATCCTACTGTTCACTAGATGTGCATTTCCTCCTCCTAGAGAAAAGTAAAATTGCAGCATGTATTAAGATGTGAACATCTCTCTGAGACTGGCTGAACTGGGGAGGCAGATGGGATTCTCACACATGCATTTTTTCTAAGTGAATTTTTAAAACCTATGGTCATTGCAAGCTTCCTCCCTCCATCCCAACACGGTACTTCCATCTTGCTTCAGAAATTACTCCTCCTGGGGGCAGAGGGGCCAGATGCTAGACCTTTTCCACTCCATTTTTTGCTTGTCTACTAAGATAAAAAACCAAGGAAATCCATTTATTGTGTTGGCAAATACTGTCTACTGGGAATTGGAAGGAAGGTCACAGTTCCTCTCAATATCAGATAGCCACTCAGTACCAATCTGAAATGTATCTCATTGGGAAGCCAGGAGCTTAATGTCATTACTAAATTCTGGGCTCAGTTAATACTCACAGATATTCCTCTACAATTAACATATAGTAGAGGACATGTTGTCTATAGGATACTTTGTGAAGGTGTTTACTAAGGTGGCCTGTATGGGAAAACAGTAGTATAGTTATATTACTGAGGTCACAGTGATTTAACTGCCTCTATAGTTTAGCTCATGTCATTTTGAAAGTGAAACAGACTAAGCCAGGAAAAGGGCATTCTAGTTTGGAATAAGACTATCCATACAGTATGCATTCAGTGATTTAATTTTACCTATTCCAGTTGCCCAGGTTGAAACTACCTTTATATGGGACCAAAATTTTTGCGTCATCAGTCTCTGGTGTCTCTCAGAATCTCCTGTTTACTATGTGGTTTCATGACTGAGAAGTTAGGACTACATAAACATCATGATTGTTTCGATGAGAACATAAGACCATAGTGAGTCAAAAGACCTTACACTCAAATGTCTTAATAATCACCATTTTTGCAGCACTATAAATGCATATAGCATTTGGGAAAATCATTAACAACTGTCTATAACAATGACTTAGCAGTAAAATATATAACATTATCTTTATTCTATAAGGCAATTAGCATGTGGATTTGCCTGTGCATGAGAGGCCACACTGCAAAGCTACACTTGAGTTACTGTCTCTTCACGGGTGCTGTACGCACCTCGCTTTCAGAACCACGACCCACAGTCCTTTAAAGCTGCAGTAAACTGAGCTGCTTATTTATCTGCATCTCTGTCTCAGCTGGTTTGGACACCTCTTCATGGCAAAACGGGCAAGTGGCCAGGCCAAATGAGAGCTTTGCTTGGGATTTAAGCTAGTGCTCTTGACAATCTGGCTTGACTGAAAGCCTAACTCTACCGGTAAAAGGATTTTCTAAGGAATATCTGAATGAAAGCTTGACTTGGCTGTAAAGCGGATATATTTTTAGGGCTCTGCAGCCCAGCTGTGACACCACGGTTTAATGAGTTGCTACAAGTTAGCTACGTTAGTGTCAAGTCAAACTTTTAACATACTGTAATCTGAAGTATTCTTTTAAATCTCTTTTGCTGAAAATAAAGCAAACATCCTTGTTTTCATTTGCTCTGAGAGAACTGTGTGCAGAGTCAGTTGCTGCTGATAACATTGCAGGTCACAGGATGAGCTGTTTTCTGAGCTGTGAAATTTTCCTAGTGTGAACTGGCATCAAGCCCATAGTGCTAAGGGCTTCCTCCCCATAAAGCTGTAAAATGTCACCTAGTTGTCTTTGGCTATTGCAATAGCTCCACTAAACCCTGACTACCACGTAGCAAACCTAGAGATTAGAAAGCAAGTTACTTGGTCATGGTTTTCTTGAATGTCCAGGTCATTTTAATTCAGCAAGTTTCTCAGGAACTGTGGGATTCTTAATCAAAAAGCATTTAATCTAGGGTCACTGAGAAAAACACTAATTCATTGCACTTCTAAAGTGCCTCTCATCTAAAGATAGAAAAGCCTTTTTACAAACACTGCTGACTCACACTGCACCTAGGAGTTACTCGTTATTACCGTCATTTTACATAAGGCAAAACTGTAGCACTGATGTATTTATTTGTTTAAGTCTGTACTCCACTTCATGTATACAGTGAGCAGACAGGCACAAGCAATAATCCTCCAGTTTCTTTTCTTCTTTACTTCCACCTGATGTAGGTAGGTTGACTATTCTTTTTCTTCTTATTATTTATACATATATATAAACGTATATAGCACTTTGGAGAACATTAACCATTGTAAGTAACATCAATACATACTGTACAATTTAATAATTACGGCAATAGTAATAAGTTGTATATATAAGTTGTTTGATGGACAAAATCCATCAATTCTTATAGCTTTCGTAACAGAACCTAAGAAGTAGAGATAGGAAATTGGAATGATATTTAACGTGTCACAAGACATTTCCAACATCTGTGTAGCTAATGATATTTTGTAGTACAACTAAAAATATAGAGAAAATATTCTGCATTACAATGAATCATGCAACTGATATTAAGTAAAATCAAACAACCAACTCCCAGGGATGAGCCTAGAAATCAAGAAGTTTGAAAGAGGAACTCGCAACCACTTAAGTTTGAGGGTCTACATATTTACTTATGAGGGCTTCATTACTGACCCCAGATTCTAGGCCTTTAGGAAGGGTAGTACAAGCAAAAGTCTCTTCAAACAGATTAAAAAATATGTCTGGGTGTGCACTTAAACCTTCTTTTTCCTAGAAGAAATAGTGTAAATAGATTCCAACTTAAAGCAAATCCAAGACACAAACATAAAGTTCTCTAGACTTAGAAGCATGCAGCTGTGATCTAGCTGCAATGCCTGAATCCAGATGCTTTGTGTTTGCGGTCTGGCATGGGTCTTTCTCACAGAAAGAAGACTAAAAGAATCCAAGAAAATAAAGAAATTCTTGTATTCTGAAGTGTGAGTTTTTTTAAATTCTACTGTTCTTTTCTTTGTTTTTTTGTTTGTTTATTTTGAAAACTGAATTGTAGCAACCCTACTCACCCCTGCTGACCGAGTAGGCCTCCTTCTGCCTTCCCCACTCACACAGCTGGGAACTGAAGGATTTTTCTTCCGGCTAGTTCCTGCATACAGAGTGCCTGTTGATGACAACAGTCATTATTTCCACATACCTACTTTAAAAAGAAAGCCAGTTTAGGAAGAAAGCGTGCTAACAACAAAAACTCTCTGTTTCCTCTGACCTTATGGAAGAACATTTTAAATAAAAGCCACATTGGGATAAATATACAATCACACGTAAGGTCACTAGCTGTCGCTAAGATACCTTTACTTTAAAGGATCAAACTCTCTCTTGCAGACTTTTGGTTGAATTGGATTTCAGCAAGCCAAAATCACAGTTGCACTGGCTGTCCATGAACAACACGTACTTCTCCAAACCCTTAGCAGCCTCTGAATAGAGATCACGTCATATTCCTCCTCGCTGTCACTTTCCCTCTAGCTGATACTCTCAGACTATTTGCCTTAGACCATCTCACTGCAAAAATCACAGTGTCTTTGGCTCCCTGTTTTCACTGCCTGCAGTTCTCCATAAATTCCTGGCAGGGAGGCAACAAGCTTTTTCACTCCTTGACCCTGGATTTCTGTCAGTTCCTTGAGCTGTGTTCAAACCTAATCTCAGTCCTGGACATACTTTTACCATAGAATCATCTTTTAAATGGCTCCACATTTCTACTGACATGAACATCACCTTTAAGCAAGTTCACTTGGAGATTTCATAAGAGCTGGGTATTGCTATTACATGAGAGCAATTTTCAGAAGCGAATCTCTGGACTTCATTTTATCACTCCATCATATGACTCGGTCACAGACTGTATGCTGTAATGGGCTACAAGAAGATAAAGGGCCATCCTTAGTCATAGTTTCTTGAAGGTCAGGCTGTTCTGCCAAAATTATCCAGGAGAGAATTGCTTTTTCACAGACCAACCTGACACTTGCAACCACAGTTTCCCCATCGCGATCAGCTTGCAAAAGAAGCAAAGGGCAACAAATGTACTTTTCATTCAGACAGCTCTGCTGGTATTTCCAGGGGACTTGTGTGCTTAGAAGTGTTCACATCTCAAAGGCACTGCAGCTCTCCAGATTTTCCTCTCAGTGGCAACCGGAGTTTGCAAGTGCCAAACGTGTTAGCACATCTCAGCATGGTGACGACGTTTTGTCTGGTACACGATGCTAATGAACACCAAGCAGGTTGGTGCTACTGACTTTCTGAGGCAGTTCACAGGAAAGCCTGCTACACAGACCCTACCGTCACCTCTGGTCACCCACATCAAAAGTGGCAGAGGTATTTCTGTTTCCGCCTTAAGAAAGCCTCTGATCAAACGCCACCTCCTCTCTCTCTCAACAGAACCATGGATAAACCTTTGATTTGTTTTCAGTGGTGCTGAAGTAGTCATAACGAAATTTATTTGGCCATGATGGAAGGATGTGATTTGAAAGAACTGTATTTGTTTATATTATTTGAAGATGTGGGCAATAATCTTTAATTCCTTTCACAATTTCCATATTTGGCCACAGAATTATTATTTATCCCCTTGATTTTCCCAAATTTTCCCCTCCTCCAAAATTCTAGGTCAGAATAATCTGGTTCTGTGTTGTTTTTTTTTCCTGGAGCACCGAAAATACACAAATGCACATTACATCAGTGGTTTTTAAGCAGTAAACAACAAATAAATAAGCAAATAATTTTGACAGACTAGCATCCTGCCTGGCAGGTAGGGAAACACAGTGTCAGGTCATAAGATATCACAGCTGAGAAAGCAGCAATAAAGAAACTAGAATTACTGTGTTTCTCATAAAACGATGGTACAGCATTTGGTATCTAATAAATAAAGTCAGGATATTTTGATAGCTTTCTGCCACCAGCGTGGTCTCCTTTACTGGACCATCCTCTTCCTCAGCACCGCAGAACCTTGGAATTCCAGATAAATAATCTGTATCAGCAAGAAACTGAAAAGTTATTTTAAGGTTTGGAAGGCTACAGAAGAACTTAAACTGGCAGAGGGCACATAGACACACACAAAGATGCAGACTACTGGAGCACCTGCCTGTCAGCCAGAGTGAATGACACTGTGTCGAGCAAGCTCAGAGGCTTCGCTTTGTGTCTTAGTAATGATAGGAACAGTTCATTGATTCGCAGTGGTCAAGTGATCTACTGGAGAAAGCAGCTGACTTAGTTCCTTACCATGGGATATCACTGTAGTATCTTGTTTGACCTGTTTCTACTCAAAAAGTGCATCTATGTGTTTGTATAACATAATGTACAACAGCCAATGTAATTGCTTGGTCTTGCCCATAATATGTCAGCATCCTATGAGAAAAGAGATAAATCTGCGAACATTTCTTACTGCTAATTGGAAATTACATGGGCGGTCCTGTAGACTACGGAAGTCCTTGGGACAATTCAAGAGAGCAAATGCATCATGATATGACTGCATCTCATCACATTCAGCTCCCAATTTCTGGGACAAAACCCATGAGAACCAGTGGGAGGAACAAACAGCTACCAGGCTTGATCCACTTGCTAGAGAAGACGGTCGCAGGAATTGGCTCCTTTTCACTGAAAATGTGTGTTAAATACGTTCCTTGTCTGCAGGTTCAAGTTGCCACTGAAAGCTTAATTAGCATTCCTCAGCAACGGGGAAACATTCTGATTGACAAAACTTGTTGGTTTTGGCTGAGGCTTCAAAGCACTCACTTCACAATATGCTCCACGGTTATTTTTAAACTCCTTGCAAAATTCACAGCTGAGCATTTTGATTCAGAGTGAAATTCATCAACAACAACAACAAAAATGCCACCACCAGTAATGCATTTCTGAGGAAAATGGGAGGTAGGAGTTCAGCTCAAACTTTGTGACCTATGGCAGTAGCAGCTTTTCCCCCAAAAGCCTCAGTCTGAAAAGAAAATGGGGATACTTGGGTGAAGATGAAACCAAACAGACAGTTCAACAATTAATAAAAAAAGACTACAAAGTAACAATAGCGAGAAATGAAGTGAAACCATTTGTAGATAATTTGTGAGCTCTTTTGTTGTCAGCACCAAAGAAAACCATTCAAAACAGCTTCAGGAGGGACTCAGAAGGCAAAGTGGGCAAACAGTGAGGTGCCAGTTAAAATTTCATACAGATGGGTATGTGCTGAAAGGAACGGCCATCACACACCCTACCATCGTCTTATCAACTGCAGCGACTTAAAAGTAAAGCCACAGGAGTCACTGGAACCAGGCAGTGAAAATCCTGTTCTGTAGCAGCTAGAAAGGTAAAATGCTGAGCTGCATGAGGAGAGGAGAGTCAAACGGTTCTCAGAACACCATTATGCCACTAAATACACTGTTCTGTACTGGAATATTGTGGCTGTTCTGTACTGGAATATTGTGGACTGCTGCTATTAATATCCCCTCAAAACAGAATGAAAAAGTAATGTTTTATTATTATAGAGGAGACCTAGGAGCTAGAAAGGATACAACAGATGTATGAGAAACTAAATACTTAGGCTAATAAGCAAATGCCATCAAACAGTATAATCTGTGAGGCACATCTCTGCAGTTTTGAGTGGGCCGTTGTACTTCTGAAATATGAGCATATACTAAACTGATTTTGAAAAGCAAAACTAAGTATCTAAGAGGAAAATGCAAAAATACTTTGAATCATTACCTTGATTCAAAGGCATTGACCTAACTTTGCTGTACTATGGCATCAGGAAAATAACTATCCATATTTAAAGATAATAGTGATTAAGTGTGTTTGCAGAGCAAAACAAATACGTTTACAATACTGATTTCTGTAACTCTCTGATATTATGAAGCATTTATGAACAAGCTGAAGAGTCCTTGCTAAATAGGGAAGTTTTCTTGGACCAAGACCTAAGCAAGGCTGCATTTATGCATATTACTGTGGACCCCAGTTGTTCATGTCAGTTATAAGCCTACTAGTTAAAAATTTTAAACAAGGAAAGAAAAATAAAACAGAAAAAAAGAAAGCAGTCATACATTTCAAAATCATCATTCCATCATCTATCTGAAAAGCATCATTCCAACACCATCAGTAATAATGTCTACTGGCACACTTGTATAAATCTGCCTGAAGCACTTGTAATTTTTGTGTTGTAATAAAATAAGAATGATGCTTACATCTCTCTCTATGTACTCATTTCTGGAAAAAATCTGGCAGTAGTATGTACTACACATGAATATTTATCAGAGGAAAATAATGGTTATACCCATATTTAATTTTTAATCTGAGATCTTGGATATTATTAACTTTCCTGGCAGTATTAAGAGGAATAATTTCATAATTCAGTAGTGAAAAGAACTGCAAATGAACCTTAAGTAAATAGAGCTGAATTATCTTTTGCAAAGATCTGAGAAAGAGAGACTGAGGGTATGCAGGTAGCATGTGAAAAACTACGGAAAATCAGATATATTTAATGCGTGGCAGACTACCTTGCTTTGAGTTCTGCCTTCAGAGTTCCCACACTCAGGAAATAAATTTGCAGGCAGGCCCCCTGTGCCTGCAGCCACGGGTCCTGGAACAACGTGATTGCATTACAGTCTCAGAGGTGTTTTGTTTTGGTTTCCTATTGCTTGCTTTATTGAAAAAGTTTAGTCTCAACAGTTGCAAGGAAAAAATCTTGAAAACTGAAACCAAATGTAGCTCGTGGCAACAGCACTTTTTTCCGTCTGTGGAAATGTGACAAAAGATGGGAATGCAGGAAAGATGACTGCGTGCAGCAAACTCCCTTTGGCTTGGGACAAGTACTGAGGGATGTCCTGCATGTGTCCGAAGTGCTTTGGGTCCAAAGAGGAGCGCACTCGTGGAGTGGAGTTGCCGTGCCCCCACCTGCTGTGCTCAGGTTCATATCATGGAGCACTATCAAGTGCATAAGCTGGCTTCCTCTTGAATGAAACCAAGCCAGAAGATGTCCTCCGGAGTCAAACCTCAAAGCACTATGGCTGCAAGCGGGTATTCAGATAGAAACCACTTTGTGCAGTCCAGTGGTGAGCATGAGTGGGCTACGCAGCAGCCCGGGAAGTTTCACACCCAAACAGGACCTACACTGTGCAGAGGTAGGTGCCCCCTCATGGCCTGTTACACCAGCCTAGAGCTGGAACAAAGTAAATCACCTTTGAAATGTGTACGGGGTGGATGCCAGGTCTGCAGCACCAAGGGGTTTGCTCTACACGTCCGCTCCTATTTGTCCACAGCAGTTGCTCATGTGAACACAACCTCTGATGCCACCAGCACCCCCAGGAGCCAATTCCCTTTCTGTCCCTAGCTTTTCCCTGTCCAGGAAACTAGCCGAACAGATATGGGGGACCCAGCTCTGCAGAAGACCAGAGTGACACAGAAAAAAGACAAACTAAGTTTTAGCAAATTAGACAAACGGGCATTACAACAAAACAGATACCCAGTAGCTGTTGCTACCAGTGATTAAGACAGAGCAGGAAACAAACCATGAAATTAGGTCTATTACAACTGACTCCATCAGGTTTTAATCTGCTTTGCCTGGATTTAACAGTTGAGAAGGATCTTCCTGACAGTCCTCCCTGGCTGCAGGATTACTATTTGAAGCAGGTGCATAAATGCTTTCCTGGCTCAAGCTGAAAGGTTTTTCCTAGGCTGGCACTCCTAGAAATGGGGAAAAACTCCTGACAACTGCACAGTCACCTATCCACACCAGCCACAGGGAGACCTCCTTAGTGTATTCAAATAATTTGACCACTCTGGTTTTAAATGTTCGCTAGAGAAAGAACAATTGTTACAAAGCTGCCTTCAGGAGCTGGAGACCTAGTTACTTTAAAATTAATGGACGCTGAGCACTTTAAAACTTGCCAGTGGTTTAAAATACTAAGTGGAGCAACGAGCACAACTGGAAGACTATACTATAGATCATTAAAACTCCTTTTTATTTACATATTCAACCTAAGCCTTCCTGTGTTTCACTTGGTCCTATTCCTTCTAGTTCTGTTTCCTGGATCTAAGATTGTTTCGTCTCTTGCTGCAATGCTTGAACCCCCTCACACGATGATCACCTTGCTTGCCTAAGACACATTTATCTCTTTTTAATCTTCATGAATCAATCTCTTCAGATGCTTTTTCACTCTGTCATCCTCCCCTGAACTCTTTTCAGTGTGTCAACAGCTTTCTGGGTTTGACATACCTGAATTACACACTGACTTTCTCTCCACTGTCTAATTAACAATTCACAGCCAATATGAGAGTCTCTTTCTCTTACTGATTCCTAATATTTTGTTTCATTTCCTAAGTGCACCAGTATTAGTAACAATAGCCTCCTCACATCTTACAACATATGCAGTCCTATAGAGCAGTGGTCTTCCAAGGGGAGTACAAGACAATCCATCGGAGTGCGGGAAAAACATTTTTTTGTAATCTTAATAAATAAAATTAAATTTAAAAATACTTTGAAAATAGTATTTTTTCATATTTATCTCGTCCTTTTAAATTTCTATTCATGTGTATGTTTTATAATGTACATAATATACTATTGCAGTAGTAAACGTATATAATTTACAAATAAATAAACGTAGATATTTTAGGAATTTGTGTTCAAAAATTTTTTACTGATAGGGGTCCACAATTAAAAAGGTTTGCAGATCACTGCTGTAGAAGTAAGAGGTGGTAACATATATGTATTTTAAGTCCTAAGCTATTTGTGTCAGAAAATGCATCCTGTTGCCACTGTGCATGCTTCAGCACATACGGCATCTGCTGTTGAACTCACCTGGCACAGGGTCAGGCCGTGATGACTGACACCGGGACTGCCTGCACAAACTGCTGCCGTCATTCCCCATGGTTAATGATCTAACCAGAGAAAAGTGAGGGTGTGTGGGAGAGTTTGGACTTTGGCACCAGGCACTTTGATTAAGGAAAAGGGATGCAGAGGTCTTTTTTTCCCTGTAAACAGAAATTCAATTAAGTTTACTTTGTGTATTTCACACATTTTGCACATGCATGTATGTGCACAGGATATAAAAAATGTGTATTTTATCTATTACTGCATTATTTATTGTATTGCATTAGCATATTTATTACTGTATTTTGCATAGATTTACTGTGTTTACTGCACACATACATTAAATTTATGCTATATACCTAACAAACAGCACACATATATTTGACACATTCTGCATTTAGTTGTAGGTGGAAGAACTGCAACTTCTATATTGTTTGACATATCACATTATAATTTACCATTTGCCTTTGGTTATAATTTTGCCAGACTTGAACACTTTGCACTGATTTTTTACATAATTTCTCCCTGCTTCTGACTTAGTTTCTTTGGAGAGTTTGAGCAAAAGTGTTTTAGCCATTCTTAAGAACAAAGCTTGCGAAGAACAGCTGGTTTAACCTATGCTAAAAACTGTTAATCTTCTGAATATTTCCAGCCACAGTCTGGAGAAGAAATTAAGAGAAGAGCCATTACCCCAGACATGAGGAGGGAAAGAGTCACCCACTTTTTTTGTGAAAATATATCCAGATTGCCCAATCTTTTATTTTTTTAAATACATGTTTTTCTGTCGTAAACCTGGCTGAAAAGCCCCTGGAACCAATATTCTGGAGGGGACTTAGAAAACAACATCAATATTGCGTTCCTTATTCAAAACAGCCAACAGCTCAGCTCAGGGGTTCCTGACTGAGATCTGGAAGGCCAAACTAAACACTCGACAGCTAGACCAATGAACCATACTTTTTCGTAGTGCTGCCAATTTTAAGTTTGATACAAAGGCTAGAAGACAGTTCTGAAGCAAGTTAGAAAGCAATGGTTATCATTCGCTAGCCCAGTTCAAAGACCAGTGGGCTGAGAGAAGGCTGAGTTCAGGCCCACCCTTCTCAAGATGAAGGTAAATAGTTCTGCGAACATCAACATTTCTGGGTGAACACTTTTGAAGTTATGGTCTCCGAATGGTGCCATCCAAACATGTGGGGCTAAAAGGATAATATGTAATAATAAAGTCACATTTGAAGAAGAATTTTACTTGGATTTTACTTTCCACTTAGTCTCGACTGACAATGAACCCACTCCTATCAGGAGTTTTGGGCTGGATTCCTGTTTGAAGGTTAAGGTTAATTCTCAAAAATTCCAAAGCTTTTCAAAAATTGCTTACCAAGAAGCTCATTTAAAGCGTTCACTTACAGAGCCAGTCTGGCACAATGCTACAGTTACTGAGTACACACAATGAACGTCAGATACCTTTTAATGAAGCTTTGTCTTTTTTTTCTTGTTTGCCATGGGTCAGCCTTATTCCCATCTGTATCAGTTATTGTAAATTCCTGTTCATTTTCCCATCCCTCTTTTTGCTTTGTTGTTGAGAAAGTTGGTATGACAACGTTCTCAAATTTTTCACTTTCCTCTTTCGTCACACATCCTTGCCTTCTGTTCCAGTAGAGAGGAGTGTACCAAGCCACAGCCTGGAATAAAAACCCCAACGTACCACTGCTTATTTATAGTCTACATTTTTTCAGCAAGATAATTGTTTGTTGCAGACAAACCAGGAAGGGCTGAAAGGGTAGGTGTTCAATATATTTGTGAGTTATTTATAATTTGAAAGATAAACACTAATCACAACCACCGCATTCCAGCTTTTTTTCTTTGGTCTTTAAAATCCATTTCCAGTCTTTAAAAATATTTAGGGTAGACTCATCATCTAAGAGCCTTGAAATTCCACTGCTCCAATTAAGTAAATCAGACAAAGAAGGAGAGAAAAGAGGACATGACGATTCTGCAAGTATGTCAAAGGCTGCTGAAGGAAGAAAAGGCAATCTGTTCTCCATGTCCACAGTGGATAGGACAAGACGGAAAGGACTAAATCTGAGGCAGAAGTTCAGTTTAGGCACTAGGAAAGCTTTTCTAAGCATACAGAGAGTGAGGCACTAAAGCAGATTGCCGGGGGAAATGGTGTTTGTTACTGAAGGTCTTCCAGAACTACCTAGGCAAGCCACAGCCAGGAGCAATCCTGGCAGAGGTAATCACGTCTCAAGTTCCCTTTCAGCCTCTGATTCCGTGGCAGTGATGTAAAAGCAGGTATGGCCAAACTGAGCTAGAAGAGGAGTAAATGTGAAAAGGTGAGACCAGAAGTCAACATTCACTTAACAGTTTGTAAGGTGTAAATTATGCTACCTTGGGGAAGCTTACACTGTTTATGAAAATCACAGGTCTTTTCCATATTGTCACTAGTTTGCCTAGTTTGTCTAGCCAAAAATGACCAAACCCATAGTTGCCACTGGACAACTATAGGGTAAAAAATGATCTTGAGCTCTTTCTCATCCACCGGTGAACAGAAATTTGCCTAAAAATATTCAACATAGCTGCCAAGCTGATGGCAGTTACTAACGAGCAGGCATGGGCTGAATAGCCCTAGGCATAGCTAGATCTTTCATGCCTGAAACACAGTGGAAGAGGACATCGGGCTGGCAATTAACACTTGTGGAGCCCCTGCTTCAATCACTGTGAGCATGTTAGCCTTTCATTCAACATCTGGTGTCATCAATCTGCTGTTTTTCTTCAGTCCTTCAGATCCTAATAATTAGCACCCACACTGAGGCAAGGTTAACAGAGAGATATCGCAGCTTTGCTATGTTTAGATGGCTTGTGCTTGATTCTACAAGGAGTTTAATAATATGATCCTAAAACTCTGAAGGATGTCCAGCGATAGAGCTGTGTGGGTAAAAAAAAGTGGTGATTTTGCTCACAGCACTCACTTGACCACTAGGCTCACAGAGAATGGTAGCACAGTCAAGGCTTGTCCTAAATCTCTCCAGGTCCTTCCAAAGAAAATCTGAGGGAGGTCTGTGAAGCACTTTAGCATCTGCTGCCCAAACCTGCAAAGATCAAGCAGTCATTAAAGACAAAATGGCTCCTGGATATTTATACAATGTAAGAACTCAGTAAAAACATCAGGTTTTCCTTCTCCTTTTTGATTTTTGTAACACTGGTCACCATTTGATCTGTGAAATCAAAGCTGAAAGAACTATATTTCAAGACTCGCAGCTTAGTTACAGTGATTATTTTTCAAGTACCTCTCCTGTGGATTAAGAGATTAGCAAAGGCTCATTTTTCAAGGTGTGATAGTAAAACCTGGTTTTTTGGTCTGGCTTGCTGTGAATAAGATTAAAAATAGGCGGTTTCTTCTATTTTCTGAATTACCAGGGGCATTGGAAGACATATGTGATATCAGCTTTAAAATTCCAGTCTCTGCTTGATTCTGGATTGTCTCTGTTGAGGGAGAAGCTGCCTCTGCTGGGGACTAGAAATTTTTTGTACTTTTATTCTTACACAAAAGATTTAACAACATTGTGCTTTATAAAGTGAACACAATTATCTGTGACCTTTATCACTAATGCAGTAGCAAGAGGATCCACTATGAAAACATTTTTCTTACATAAGACAACCACAACATGCTTTTGCAAACACTGCTCCTACAGGATCCGGCATTTGCCATCTGTGAGAAAATGGCTTCAACCATTTCCTGGGAGTCAAAACATTTTGCATTCAATTTTAAAGGAGAAGTATCTTGAAAAAAAGTAAAATGCTCTCTTCCAAAAGTGCTCACCATGCAGCACTCTGCCAAGGTGTATTTGAGGCTTTTTCACACATACATCATACGACAGCAGTGACTATGGCTCTTCTGGACCCCCGCCAGCTTGCATTTCCAGCTTTCTTGTAAGAGGGCTCACGCAGGGCTGCATTGACTTGCATGGAGCTTGGTGATGAAAATGGACTTTGCCTCCTTTTATTCTGTGAGGCCTCAATTTTCATCTCAAAAAAAGAAACAAGCACTGGTGGTAAAAGAGGCTTCAGGCCATATTCCATCCATCTACACTGGCATCTAACCTGAGTATTTTGCCTTGGTTCATCTGTTGCTCTCACAGGGGGCTGGAGGCTGGGGGCTGGAAGTCCTGCCTAGCTGGCTGTCTGACACAGTCCCTGTTGTCCATGAATTTTAGAAGCAAGAGTCGGCAGCATGAATACAGCCCTTTGAAATAAATAAACCAGCAGAAATTTTCTGCTTGCGTATACTGAAACAGAAGCTGTGGTGGATCTTCTACTTCAGTCAGTTGTTCACCCAAGAGCCCTTTAATGCTAACGGGAACAGCAACCTTGTCAATGACTGATCAGAGCACTTCAGAAAGGACAACTTTTGGGGTGGGTGGGAATGGTCAGCACGTCAAAGCCAACTAAGAGGAAACCATTTCTGGAGAGATCTGCAAGGCGTCCTGCAGCCAGCCAAGCAGCCAGCATCTTCACCCAGTACAGCAAAGGCTGTGCCTGCTCTGAGTGTGGGTACATCCCAGAGGTTGCTGGAGGCCACGTGCAGGCACCAGCAGACATTCCTCAGCTACACCTACAACTGAGCCTTGGTCACATTTAGTTCACGTGTTTAAGCCTTCTTCATCACCATGGATATCAGATGCATATATTTGTTGTTTTCTATTTAAAGCTTTTCTGGGGTATGATGAAGTCATCTGACTCTTTGCATCTTAGATCCTACCTGCCTCTCTAACTCTTATTCAAACTGGCAAAAAGATACATCTAAACTAGCTGGAGGGGAAGTAATTTTTGAAGAGCAGCAGCCCATGTACTGAATTTTTAACATATAGTTTTGGCAGGACATCAAAGTAGAGCACATCATTATCCTCCTTTTACAGAATAGGAAACTAAGGCACAGACTGTCATCATTTTGCCTAAAGTCATCCAAGGCAAAGCCAGGAACAGAGCCCCATTGCCAGAACAATGGTTTATGGCTTTCTATGCTGGATAACAGCTGTCCTCAGATAGTGGGCACAGTCCGGAAAGCAACATCATTTTTCTTTTTATTTTCAGTTGAGACCCTATTATAGTGATACCTCAGATTATACACAAAAGCATATTAATTGCTTCAGTAGCAACACATAAAACTCAGTTCCTTTCCAGTTCTATTATTTGTGGGTTTCCAATCCAAAGTTCACACCCTCTATTGGCAAACACTGGCACAATCCAATATTCTGACAGTACGGGAAGCTTTTTATGGGAGCAATGGTTGGAAAAAGGAATTTATCAAACAAGTACTTTCCAGGATAGCTTCCTATTGCTGGGCAACATGAAATGCTGGCCATGTCATGCAAATGCCAGGCTTGTACCTATGATGGACATTAGCAGCTTCTTCTGAGTTCATCGTTATTTCTGAGTGTTAGCTTTTCTGAAAATAGAGACTTAAGTTTGACTCTATACCATTATGCTAAGAATGTACCCCAGTCTGCCAGCTGAGAAAAGGCACTCAAAACCCCGACACTCACTGTCACGGTGGAGTTGGGCCCCATCCTGGTCTCGGAAGGAAAGCGAAATACAGCTACTGGTTGACCTTGGATGTCCTGCTTCAAGAGATATTCCCCAATGCTTTCCTCTTTTTCAGGGGCACAGTTCAGGATCTTTACAAAATAACCACCTGGATCAACTTCAGCAATTTTCAAATTTCCAACAGCACTGAAAGAACAGAAGTTGATTTGAGAGTGTAAAAGCATTGCTTAACTGAAAAAAACCCCATATATTTCCTTACAACAACTACCTTTGATGTCAGTAATTAATGGCAAGTAAACGTACCATAGGCAGAATATTTACAGCACTGCCATTCTACATTTTTTGCATTACCTTTCATCTGAAAAAATCCACTTGCATTAAAACTAGTATATCCTATTTCTCTTCCATACTTAGCTAGCATCCACTACCATCAGAAATTAAGTTTTTTGTGGGGCAAAAAGTCATTGGTATACCATTTGAATTTGATTTGTCTTAATCTATATAGTCTACAATCTCTAAGGCTGTCTTGGGTAGTTAGCCTAGTATGATTAGTGGGACTTGTATAGCTGACTCCCTTTATAAATTTAGAAAATTCCTCCTGTCCATCAGTATACCTTTCTCCTCCTGCCTCTCATTGCTTTTTCCTTCCTGGAGAAAGACAAATCTTCATTACTAACACTTTATTATTAACTCAGAGAGACACCATGCTGCAAGACTGAGATTTCATCCCTCCCTTGTTTCAGAATCACAGCAAATCGGGGTCTGTTTTGCAACTGCAGTAAGATCAGGGACTTCTTGCAGGAGCAGGGGAACACTCAATTTCCCTTAAGCACTGGCAAACAAATTTATCACTTGAGTGTTCTTTTATGTAGCTCACATGTCAAGGGAGCACTTTTAAACACTCAGTCCCAGACTGTAATACTCATCATAGGTCTTATTAGGTAGGTTGTGAATGAAGTCTAAGAATCATTCAGCTTTTGATGCGGCATCTACTGCAATAAATTTCATTATTTAGCACTGGTGCAGTGTCTTGTCTGTCTTCTGCACGTGTAATGCTTTTGTCCTTGTCACATTCATCTTGTTCCAGTAAGTTTAAGCCATAGGCCTCTGTGTGTATAGTCAAGGTTGACCCAACAGCCCAGACAGCCTATATGCTTGCTTAACTTAGCCAAATCCTCATCGACAGTGTGGCAGATACTGCCCACCCACCCCCAATAATTCAGTTATGTGGTGTAGCAGTGACTCACACTTGCTCACGACAGCCAGGCTGCCTCCAGGCTGCTGCTGGCATTGATAGATTTGGAAGCTGAGCCGCGGGGAACTGCCCCCTCCCTGGCCAGAGAAGACATGCATAGCAAACATAACACTTGGCTGCCTCTCCTCTGCCTTCCTGCAACCTTTGGGAACTCCAGAGCGTCCCTCCTCCTACTCAGTCCTGGTCTATTTGTCCTTCACGTCAGCAAGGAGAGACCTGGAGACAGCTTTACCAGAGGCACAGAGCCTCGGAAGGGCTTTGGCAGGCCAGCCAGGTTGAGGGGCTCCTCACCTTCAGACTCTCCCCCTCTTCTGGCTGCTTGCTTTCATCTGGCTGCCACAGTTCAGCATGTTTCTCCTTCCTCCCCGCTCATAGGACCACACTGTAAGGTGGATCACTGAAATAACCCAGCATAAAAGGTTTTGGGGGCAGATTATTTTAACCTGAGCTTTTTTTGTCAGTCTCTGCAAGCTGCTGTATCAGTGCAGCTGAAAGGATGGCGAGCTGTGCTTAAAAACTTTGCAAACTGCTGAGGCAGAGAATGATCCTTCGGGATCCCTTGTTTGTGAGTCATCATTTACACGTGCAGTCCACATGCAAATGTAAATGCTGCAACTCAAATCCACAGTTGCTTTCTACATACATCGCTACAGTCTCAGAGCTGCTGCAGTGGCCTAGGATTCCATTGGGCTCTAAAAACAGAATGACACCAGCAACAAAGAGAAATCCCTGACACTTTTACCCTCTGGAAGGGTGGAGACCCAGTTAAGTCAATGGGAGAAGACTTTTAAACCATATAGAAGGCTAAGATCTTCCTGATCTCCCATTTCCTATCTGTGCAAGGAAAATGAAGGAAAAGTTTTGGGTGCCAAATCATATCTAAGAAGGAGGACAGAAGAAAAAGCAGATAGGGAGACCTCCTAAAATGGTCTTAAAAGGTCATTTTTATGATGTAACATTGTAAACAGCAGAATCCTGGTTGATAATGGATTGAACAATGAGAGTCTACGGTAGCGTGACTTTCACTAAACAAGACCTCAGGTTGAACCTAGTGAAGCCAGGGAGACTTGGGAACATAAAACGGGGCTGACCAGAGTTTTTGATACAACACACAGGACTGGTAAAGGAGCAAATGATATGACATGGGAATTTGGTGTTGGAAGCTGCATGGAAGTTGCATGCAACGCAGAGCTGCCAGCTTGCGTCCAGGCAATCCACTGTCTCACAGCCATGCTGGCTGAAGGAAAAGGTCAGATCTAAAGCTGCAAGGGTTAAACAGCAAGGTTAGCTCAACCATGCCTAAGGGTGAACAAAATCGGGCAAGAGCTGTTAGTGATAAAGAAGATGGGCTTGATCATCCTTCAATCTCAAATGCTTCTGAATCAACTGGGCACCCTCCTGTGCCAGCTCAGAGACCATAGTACTTTTGATGGGTGTGGGAATGCACCATCACGCAATTCTCCTTCCAGGCATGAAAATACAGCCTCCTTCTGTGGAGAACTCCCAGTATCCAGAAGAGCCTAGGTGGAGCTTTTAGCTCTCTCTGATCCAGCTCTGGGTGGGATTTCCAAGGTAATGGCTCTCTGGCATCTCCCTTTTGTTCCTGGGAGAAGCCATCCACCGGTCCCCTGACTCAGCCTGGGATCTTAATTCTCTGCCCGTACATCCCAAACACAGCCTGTAAGTCAAGAGCTCCTTTTTTGTTAACATATATAAACATAAAAAAACCTCCTTAAGAATCAATATCCGTTTTTCATATAGGCATGGGGTCTGCACATAGCAAAAGAGAGAGAAGTGGAAGAAAAGAAGGAAGGAAGGAGAGCAGGCAGGTCCACACCCAACACCAGGGACCTTGACTCCACTCACCACAAAACTTGAGAGCAGATATAATTCTCCTCACTTGTAAGAGAAAGTGAAGCTCTCTCACATACACTTCCTCACACTCTTTCCTGCTCTTTTCCTCAGAGACTTCTTTCTTTAGTCAGTCATCTTTGCTGTATGTTTCTTTAAATTGTAATTGGACAATCTTCCAGATTTTGGGGGATCTCTTTGTCAGAGGAAATCCTGGAGATATAGCCCCTATTTGATGAAACTCAGAGTGACTGAATTAACAAAGGAATGACTAAAGATAAGATTCTTTGTTTGAACTGGAAATCCTGTTTTACCAGCAACTATTTTTAAGGAACCCACAACAAAATACAATATGCTTGTACCTTCATGTTCCGGTATATTATGTTCTGCCACACAAGACCCTGAATTTATGAATATCACAATCTATGTGCATGCCTTATTCGGAATTTGGACCTTAGCCTGCACACTTCCTACCCTCAACCTTAAAAATCCCAAATGTATAGGCCCTATTTGAACCAATTTCCCCAAACCCATTCGTTTTTTTGCACTCTCTCTAAGTGTACATGCAGCTCTTAGTCCCATGCCAAAGCCCTACAGGTAACAGCAGGGAGGGACCTGGTGGGGAAAGTGAGACCTGCAGGATTTCTCTAAGAACTCCCAGCTAGCTGCTGGATGGCAACAGACTTCTGTGAGTTCACATGATGGAATAACGCCTCTAAGGAGATGTTCACTGAAGGCTTCAACGCTTTTTTTAGCAAGTTAGTTTACCTTTCAAAATAGTGGACCAGCTCCTGTGACACAGGAGCTAAAGTGCTAAAGTGCAGGGGGAAAAGTCAGTGTGTGTTGATGCTGTAGTTTCTTCTGCTATGTGCTAATATTCTCTGGTGGAACAGAATCCACAGTTTTCTATAACGTACATAGAACTGCACATTGCAGATGGGAGAAAAAATGTCAGTGCTCTTGGTAGCACAGGGTCCATCAGCCATGGACCTATGACCTGCCATTAGGATGGTCCTCTATGAGCTGACATAGGTAGCAACAAGGCATTTTAACTACAAAACATGCCAAGAATTCAAGTCTTTCTAAGCTCCTAAGTCTTTAAGAAAATCACAGATTGATACTGTTATTACACTGGGGAAGACTTATGTCCAGAAGTACAAATCTATTTATTCGTATGCAAATGGATTTAACTATACTAGAGAGACAGGACAGGAAAAGTCCTGAGAGAAGGCTCAGCTCACTCTTTGTGAAAGGCTGTGAAGTGTTGCATACCTAGTAGCTGTACGCAACTGTAGGCCTCAAATACCAAGGTTCAGCTGAGATCCTGAGTGCTTTACAGATCAGGGCTTTAACTTAACATCCTTAGCATGTAGCACATGCCCTTAGTACAAAACAGATATGGAGGATTTTCAACAGGCATGCACAAAATTGCAAGTATCTGTTTCTATTTTTCTTGTTTTCTGCAAAACAGAGACCCCAAAAACAGAGCAGGTTTAACACTACTCAAGTGCAAAAGTCAGGGAAAGATTTAGGGCGACATTCACATTGAACAGTCACTATGACTGTCTCTAAGCATCAGTGTGAGGACACCCGTGACAATACTATCACCCTCCTTGCACACAGCTGATAGCTGAAAATTCTAATGCAGTGAATCCTGATGCTGCTAAAAATCCTGATGGCTCAACTCCCATCCATTTCTCAGTATGACATTAGTTAACAATCTAATTAAACGTATAACCTTCAAGATGCTTTAAGCATGTTCACATATTCTCAAAAGCAAATGGATGTAAACTAAATGCGATTATAAACAATAAAACCAAAATATCCTAGTTGGCCAAAACCACATATTACTACTAAGTTTGTGTATACTTGTATTGTGGCTTCACAACAAATCTGATCCAGCCATACTACTCATCAATTCTCTATAGAAGTATTACTAAATTAGTTGTTCACACTGTGTACACTCAAAGGATGTTGTATAATGCAATACCAAATTAAAACATTGGGTATTGTGTACTACAATGTAATTTTATTTATTTAACGTGTATAACAAGAAAAGGTATAGTTTAAATTCAAATTGAGTGGAGTAAAAAAACCGAAACTCCTAGTGTGCTGCCATGGTGGAATACCATAATAGTAATGAATCAAATGAGAATTAAAAGAATTGCTTAATGTATGCATTTAACAAGTTTAACCACACACAAAGCAAACTGTCATCACCTTTTACTCTTTATCTTCAACAATTAGCAGAGCTAATGACTTCTTTTGCTTTCTGTATAAGACAAGATGTGATTCAATCCCCACTGGAAAACAGTTCACATAATACAAGGAAATGCATAAAGGGGAAGGTGATCTCTTTTATCTCCTAATGTTTATCTAGAGTTATTCTCCTCAAGCCCAGTCAAACAGTATGGCCTATCTCATTATTTGGAAACAGCTTTAGAGGTCTGAACACAACTGGAGCTTTCATGCTGGCTTTCAAAGGTATCTTTTCATGGTTCTCCCTATAATGTTCCAAGATTTACACAGATCTCTTTATGGAAACATATGCAAGGAGCACCATGGGTTTACAAAGACTAAGTCCATGAGAAAAATGCATATAAAGTCCAAAGAACTGCAAAATGAATGAGACCCAGGGAGACCAGCAGGCATCAAAGAGCTGGGAGTCAGGAAAGCGTTTGATAAAGTGCCTCTCACAATATTATCTCCCATTGGCTTAGACATAAATACTGTCACAGGGACCGTCTGAAGGACTGCAAACGAGGAATAATAATAGACAAGTGGGGGGCATCTCATATGTTCCCTATAGGGACAACTGGTAGCTCTCATTTCATGGAGCATCTCCACTTGTGATGTGCAAGGGGGAATAAAACAGCTGGTTAATAAAATATGTAAATAGCATTAAGCTGATAGGAGAGGGTAGGGGAACACGAATGAGAGCAAGAGAAATATTACAAAGAGCCCTAGAGAGCTTAGAAATATGGACAGGAAATAAGTGAGATTCAGCTCTTGGAAAATGGTGCACTCATTTGTCAGTGGGGAAATAACATTCACTGGAGGGAAAAGTATGGAGAGCAATAACATTCAAAGAAGGCTAGGAGGAAGCCAATGATGCATTTGCAATTTGACAGAACAAAAAAGGCTGTTACAATTTTATGGCACTGTCCTTGCAGAGCATGGAGTGGAAGATTCCCTTTGTGCAGCTGTGGAGAGGGAAAGCTGGAAATATTCATCCTGATGTTCACATGCACCAGGCTTCACTGACTGTAAGAAATTCATCCTAGGAGTAAACGCAGGTAAATAGACTTCTCCCACTTCTAATACAGGCAACATAAAGTTCATCTACTCCTCACATCTTGGCCTGAGGCACCAAACATGCAACCTCATTCCATGATGCTTTGTTTTAAGTACTACTCTGCTAGAAACTCTGGATTTGGGCTGGCATGAGACCAGAAAAAAATGTACTGGGTTCATTTTAGGACATCTCATCACCAGAAAAATATTGACAATCAACAAGGAATTATAGAAGGGTATATATAAAATGATGAGGGATCCAGGGGCTAATTTGGGGGGGGGGGGGGGAGGAAAAGT
>VFFE01007500.1:3360983-3548241 GCA_008921705.1 Burhinus oedicnemus
GATTTTGGGGGGGGGGGGGGTAGTAAAAGAGCTAAAATGCTTGGCTTTAACAGATAATCACAGTGACATGCGATACCAGAATGGGTATAGCAGGCGGGTGGAAAATCCCAAAAAGGCAAAGGCTTTGTGCAGCTGAACTACCACCAATGAAATATCATTGTAAAAGGAGAAATGTAGGTTGAGTATTGTGAAAGCAACCTTAGCAATAAGCATGTGCAAGCCTATCCACTGAACAATGCAGTAGGAAGTAGTCTGTAGCAGACAGGGTCCACATAGGGGCTAGCCTTAAAACTGGAGTTGTCAACTGTTGTCATTTCTCTGAAGGAGACAGATTCAAGATAATTGAAACCATCTGAGGATCTGTTTTGATAGGTCTTTCCCACACTTTGTATATGTGAAGCTAAATTAAAGATGGGAAATGGCTTTTTGGGACAACTAGCTTCTCCAGGAGACAATATATTTTAATGGGATTTCTAGGTGGGTGTAAAACTACCTACAGCCCAGATCACTCCTTTGGCTGCCTGTCACTGCCTCAAATACCTTCATGCAGCCCATGTGGTGGGACCCTCTGAAGTCCCCTGCAATATCAGTTCTATTCTTGGATTCAAAATTAGGTGGGATCAGTTGAAGACAAGGCCAAACCAGCCATGAGGTACCATGCTTCTGCTCCTTTTATGGACTACCTTCACAAGGGAGGTATCTTTTTTTATTTGTATTAACAAACATTGAAAGGGGTGTGGTGAATGAAGGGTCATCTATCCTTTCTGATGGTGAAGGCCAGTTTGGGGGCAGCTGTACCTAAAGCAGTAAGTGAGATCCTTACATTTCAAAGCCTTTGATATTCTCCAGTATCCCCCCGGACAATGACTCAGTCTCTTATCAAGGGTTTGCTTGTGTTTCATAGCTCCTCTAAAGGAGATACAGCAGCAAACACCGTATCTTCCCTATAAAAATAACCTGAAGGAAAGCCCCAACTATGCCTGTACCTGGATGCAGACTTCTGGTAGTCCTTATAAGCAGAATGTGTCCTTCCATGATTGTCCATGCATCCAAGGCTCTGGGTGATCTTCCTTGAGTCAGTCAACGGAGGGCTGAAATGGTTCTGGCATTGTCCTGACACCACCATTGAAAGGCTAAGGTTTGTTGATGGAGCTGAGTTCCCATTTGGTATTTCAATACTATCTTTGGGCTGAACTGATGACCAAGCAAAAGACAAAGACACTGAGTTATGTAATATTAACAGAAAGACAAATTATGAGAAACAAATCTCTTTTTTTGGTAACAAAAATGGAACATTTAATTTCCTCTTTGCCTCTAATTGCAAAGCGATGCTTAGCAAATGCTCCTCTCAAAGTGTTAAACCTATGGCTATAAAACAGAGCACAGCTGGTAAACTGAGTATTTTCTTACTGACATGTAGATTTATTACCTCATTGGAATTACCTTGGGTAACGAAAAAACAATAAATTATGCCATCAGTGGTGTAATTGTCATCCTGCAATTTCAGTGCTGTTAGACAGCATAGCATCAGCTGTGAGCGGATAATGAATATATTAAGGCTCCCTTCCACTTAGAAAATGAAAGTGATAACATCTCCTAATCCCCTTTTTGTTCCCCTTTTCAAATATAAGTGTTCAAGAGAGACTATGTGAGCCTCGCCGTCCTGGCAAAGGCAGGGAGAACTAGAGAGACGGAACATGCCCAGCGAACCCATCTTTCACCAGGAAAACTTTCATCTCTGACATCACAGTCTCCTCAACAAACTAAATCTATTTCAATGCCTATTTCTCAGACTACACATTTGAGATTTCCTTCAATATTTTATGTTGAGTATTGTACAAGGCTCACCCCACTGGATAATCTATCTCTAACCAGATGTGGTGGGACAGCCTAAATTTTGGGGGGAAGATGCATCCCTCAGCTCATCTTAGCTCTGAAATGACTGGAGCGCAAAACAGCTTCACTTGGATGAGTGTCTGGGTCAGACAGCACCACTGCAATGCAGATCAGCTTCACCAGCTCCCTAGCAGTGTTGTCTACAGTGTTACTTTTTTCCATATGAGGTTTTTTTAATTACAAAACCCAGGATGTTAGAAATTCTGTAGTCCCTTCTCCCTGTGTATTTCATCATGGCATGGCGATGGCACAGCATCAGACACGCTTCTAGCATTATTTGTAATCCCTTCCCTTGGGATACCCAGGGAAGCACCACTCCAGCCCTGGGACAGTGGTGCTCCTTCACCTGCCTGTGTTAAACTAGCAGTTAGTGGCAGGCAAGCATAATAGCACAGGGGTAATAAGGAGGTGAAACGCTACAGTGCAAGCGGTCTAAAGAGACATCTACAGCTGGCGTACAGCCTAACGGTGTGTGACTTTGGCTGAGGATGAACTGAACTAGGAAATATTAAAAAATGGCCTTTGGGCTTTTGGTAGCAGAGAAAGAGCACAAGGGGCAACAAACTCCCTAAGCCAGGAACTAGAAACGCTGGGCTTTGTTTTTGTGGGCTGAAGCCTTTGCTAGATCAAACACTCGGAGTGGCAGCCGAACTGGCAGCCGCAGGGTGAACAGACTGTGTTGAAGCTGCTTTTCACTGATGTGTCAACAAGCCAGTCTGTTCCTGAGATCAGACCGATGGTTGCTTTTGCTGTTGCTATGATCTGGCATCCTTAAAAGGGGCTTTTGGGGAGCCTCTAGGAGGGGCCCTGACACTGTTGAAATTCAGCGGGATCAAATGACTAATTCCCTTATGCTCCTTTGGAAACTACTGTATAAACTGTGGTAGCGCTCCACAAACATTCAGCAGGGAAAAATGCTGTAGGGGAAGGCTCCAGGAGAGGACCTCTTGGGAAGACAGTCTCCTTCTCCTGTGGCACCCTGAACTCGAGGAAACCCCATCTCCGTCAGTCATTAAGCTGCCTTAAGTAGTTCACCCTGGGGCACCAGCTCTGCCCTGTAGGCTCTCCCTTCCTTTTTTTTGTGCCATTTTGCTGTGTCATGCCACAGCAAGGGACATCTACACCCCAAAATTCGTAGTGGAGTGCTTAGAAAGCTCTCCGAAGAGAGAGGAGCCTGGGAGTTCAAACTCACCATATCCAAGTCAGGGCAATGATTTTAATCACAGTTTTCCACTTAGGGGGCTGGATTAACTTCCAGGTGATGGTATGGAGGGGAGAAGGGGCCTGTCAACAAATGCAGCTGTCTAACATGCTTCATTATTCACCAATGCACATACGAGAACAGGAGGGAATGACTTGAGGCTAGTGGCTAGCTCACGCTCCAGAGGGAATAGCAGAGGCCCACTGCTTTCCACATATCTTCCCCATATCGTATGTATAAACATGCCCAAATTTGTTTGAAGTGAATCATTAACTAAAGACACAACTGGGAGGACAGATTGACAACTGTGAGCACCCCCACACACAGAGGGAGGTCACATCAGCCCCTTTTCCCTAGAAGACCAGGCCATTAAAACATTTTCACACCTTTTTCCCTTCAGACAGCTGTTTATGGCAGGAGGACATACACTCCTTTTGGACAGCAGACAGATTGGGGTCTTTCATTGTTTTCTAATACCTGGGGTGAGATCCATCTTAATTCACCCATACTTTGGAGATGATCAACATCACAACTTTGGAAAAGCAACAACACCCTCTCCCAACCCTGGAGCACTCAAGTGCTGCTAGAATAAGCTCTTCATTACAGCGTTTCACCAAAGCTAAGTGTTTTGATTTGGTTCAATAGGCAGGAACGAAACATTTCAACTGAAGAATGTCCAAGCATTTTGTTTAGGTCAAATGAAACATCTCGACCTTTCCAAACATGCTGTTCCCTGAGCAGCTGAATTAATGAAGCCTGGTTTCTAATGTCTTTTCCCCTTCATTCTGCTTCCCCATCCCCCTGCCCTGGCATCACGTGGGTTCTCTGATGGCTAATAAATGGGAAGGAGGGAAGGACATACCAACCTTTTCTTCAATAGGAGCACTAACAGTATCTGTCATGCCTGACCATCAATTTTCAAAAAACCTGTAGGACCCCATCCCTGAGGACACTATCCCCATGGCAGACTGGGAGGGGGAAACTGGTCCATGTATTCCGAAGTTAATAAGGTTAGAAAAATATGTGCATATGCACATAGACCAGTAGCTAGGTACCACAAGAATAAAAAATAAAATTTTTTTTGTTTTCCCCAGAATGTCAGTGTTTCCATTTTTATCATTGTGCCGGTCTAAACCAAATGCCAAAATATCAGAATTGCCCACTGACTAGAAACTCTAGTCGTAACTGTGTTTCAAGAGCTATGCTGCATTCCCCTTTTTTGCAGGATATTGAGCAAACCCCCTAATATGATTGGCACCGTTGCTCTGGTCTGTGTTGAAGTAACTAAAGAGCATTTTAAAATCTTGGGAACAAATATGCTCTGCTTCATTGCAGAGGCATGTAACAGAGATTTGTCCTCCTTCTCTCATGAGCCTCCCTCGCACAGAGCGGCACTCACACAAATTCCCACCCAGCATCAGTTTCTTCTTGGACTTGCCATGTTTTTCTGTAGGAGTCAGAAAGATCCAGTGGCCAAGAGCAAAGCCTAGGCCTTTGCCCCATCAGCAGCATCCTGCTGCAAGACTGCTGGTGTCACTGTTCTCTGTCTCACAACGCAACACTGGAGAAAATGACATGGGGAGGGAGGCAGAGGGTGCAGAACCTCTGCTGGAATCTGGGCTGCTCTCAGTCCTGGCTGTGATTTGGAAACAATCACAACCCCTGCAACAGGGAAGAGCTGGATGCTCACTGTTCAGCAGTTTATTCTGGGCCAGTCACAGCCCCCAGAACATGTACACACATCTTTCCACAAATCTCCTCCAGGCATCTACGCACTGCTTGGATCACAGTTGCAGATTTTTCTACGTGGGAAAGCTAAGCCTACTATAACATAAGGCACGAAAATAAAAGGTTCTTTTTACATATGGAGTCCTTATTGTGGCTATACCCATTATGAAACACAAGGAAATAACAACTCTTAGTCCAGGGAACACAGGCCTATTGTCTATCACCTGAGGCTTCACCTGCCACTCTCACATTCGGACACATGATCAGTCCCAGCCAGAAAGTGGGATATGGAATGGGATGTGGCCTGCTCCATTCCATTAGTTGAAATACAACCAAAGCCTCTTCTCAAGTTATGAGGTTATATATTTATACTGTGTGCATATGGACAAATAAAGGGCTGTGTTTTTCTGTCCTAAATACAAAGCAGTCAAGCCTCTAGAGGCTCACCTATGGCTTTCCTTTGCAAAGCCTGAGTTAGGCCAGAAGATTGTGCCAGACTGGGTATCTCTGTGGTCCCCGTGACAGAGGCAGGATGAGATAAACCCACAAAGGACATGTCTGAAGAATACATTGACCTGTCTGAAGAATATGTTGACCCGTCTGCTGTGGAGCTTGGAGCGATGGAGCCTGTGACCAATAGCTCAGAAGACAGCTGGGAGGATGTCGTCTCTGTGCTGTATGAAAAAAACGACCCTTTAGTAATTTGCCAAGAAAACTATCTTTAAAACCAGATCAAAGCATACACTGGTCTACTAACCAAATAGCTAAGTGAGAAGAGGATCTTATACAGGGACAAGTCATATCAATGTTAACCTGGAGAATGATATCCCAACCTCTTCCTCATTTAAAAGCAGACACAGTTCTAGCTGAGCAATACTGCATCGCGATACAGCCAACAAACCTATCTTCAGCTCTGAGCAATATGCTTGTACCGTCTAATGTGTCTGCATGCTGGGTTGACTATTTGTTATATCCTGCCATCTGAGCAGGTCCATATCTGTGATGAGACCTTTGCATTCTTGTAGGCTACCTAAGCTGCCAGGTTGTAGTGGCTTTTGGCTGAAATCTGTAACTCTAATTCTCTTCTGCATACCACCATGGGCAGAAGCAGACAAGAGTTGAACATGTAGTGCCTGCTCCTTAGGCCCGATGAACCTAAGCCAGTTCCCATCTGGAAGCCACCTTGCTAAGTCAGCACAGCACCACATCCTAACTAATATACTCGCTTATCATAACATAGCTATGCCGGTTTTGGACCAGAGTTGGCTTATATCCATCCTGCTGGAAGTACAGGATTTGTCTGCACTTTTTTTAACTTAGACATGCTTCTAGGTGCCAACTGTGTGGACTGCTCCCTTAGAAGGATGATCAGACAGTGGTTCAAGAGGCTCCTGATAATTTGGGAGCACAGCTAGCCCACAGGGCCACAGGATTTGCAAACATCTTCCACCACAATCTTACAAGAATTCCTGAGTTCCCTATATTAAGTCCTTCAGAAGAAAGTCTTTGTCCTTCTCTTGAAGTTAAATAATTACGTGGTTCTTTTTATGTCATTCAGGAGACCTTGTACAATTCCTTACAGTAGCACTGAGAGTCGCTGCTGCACAGTCAGGACAGCAAGAGAGGGTCAGGGAAGGGAGGAGATGAAGCATGGTGTTGTCCCTCACTCAGCCTTGCCTCATGGGACAGGACATGAGGGCTCTTCCAACAGCCTAAAAAGGGTGTAAGCTGTATGTCTTGTGAGGACAGTATGCTGCCCAAGCAAGAGCACTGTTCTCTGAAGTATAATTTCTCTGTTCCACTCAAGGCATCAGTCCTTTGCATCGCCTCTCTGATGGGCTATGCCATTGCAACTCAATGAGCTCTGTGTGGCCACTGAAAACATGAAGGCATTTAACTATCAGAGACAAGTAAGTTAACTTACGCGCTTTTTTAAGGACATACATGATTAAAGACAGGGTGCCTGTAAATGCAGAGGCACCCCTTGCACACATACAGCAACCAGCACTCTCGGGACTTCCCTGGATTTGCACTATGAAACAGGATAGCAGAAAAAGCACCACAGTTCATGTGATACTGACACGTATAGGACTTCTTTTTAATTAGAAAACTCAAAGCTTAGCAGCATCTGTTGAACACCTCAAAGGAAGAAAAAGTGTGCATGTATTTACCCTTGCAAATATTCCCAAGAACACTATTTTTGATCACGGCAACACAGCTGAGACTGACCTCAAGCTGGTGGCTTTTAGGCCACATTGGCAGGAAAAGAGTTTTCTTCCCAGCCAGCTGGCTTTCATCTGGGTGGATACACTTGGTCAGGCCGTTTATTTTATGAACTCCATCTGCATGTATGTACCTCTGCCTCTCTGTCTGTGTGGGCGCGTAGGGCTGAGTGTTTGCTGTATGTTGAAGAATTTCAAAATGAACTTAATTACTTCCTGCTTCCAGCTACGGTGATACAAGTCCAGAGCAATTTCAGCAACTTCAGTGAAATTACTTGTGGGTTTATACAGGTGTCAGTGAGAGCACAGCTGAGCCCAGAGCAAAGCTCTTCTAAGCACCAGCTCATAGAAAACATCCAAAGAGACTGGCGACCTGATTCTAACACCTACCAAAAACCCTCCTTCTACAATGGATGTCATCTACAAGCATTGTGCATTAAGCTGTATTACAAATTCTAAGATATGGATAAGTTTGTTACAGTCTCCGTACTGGACAGAACAAGAGGATGTTAAAAAGTCCACACCATCCTGCCATTGGCTTAGAGTACAAAGCTCAATGCCTGCACTACATGTTGTGATTAAACAGAGGAGTGGACCAAAGTCTCCCTCCATTAGAGGAGGCAGCTAATGACAGCAGTAGTACTGGGGATGACATATCATAACCAAAAACGCTCAAATCTGTTTTCCACATAAATCTCTGCAGTTTCCAGTCAGAAAGGCAAAAGATGAGCCTGTGTTGATTAAAAAGGCTGGGGAGCTCTTTAGTTTATCAACTAGCAAATGGTTCCAGCAGACAGAAAAGCATAAGCTATATGGCTTGCTTTATAGAATACATAAATTATATTTATAATATGTTATGTTAATTGTATTATGTTATGCTACATTATGTTATGATACATTATCTATTTTATTTTATAATTTTATATGTGTACGCATACAGATACCTATATAGATATTAGTATGTGAACAAACGAATGGTCAGTAAGATTCAGTAGGCCATGCACTGCTGTGTGAAATCAACAAGTTATGTCAGTGTAAAACACACCATTTGCGATAGGCAGAGCAGATCACTGAAGCATGTTTATATTCCTTGCTCCCGACTTTCTCATCAAAAGAGATCAGATGGGCCTATGTTTACTCATGTATACACAGCCCTTACATTTTCCTTCAAGTTTTCCATTCCTTCAGTAGGACCTTTACTTTTGTGGGGTTTGCAAAGAGTAAGAGTGAGAGTACACGTAGTACTGGAATTAAAATTGCTGGGCTTGGGCAAGATGGAAGCCTGAGAAAACTGGGGATCCGGTGCAAGCTCTACCACGTAGGCTCATGGGTACTTCTGAAATAAACATGGACAAAAGAGCCAGCAGCATGTGAACACCATTGTCTGCTCTGGGAGGTTAGACAGGGTAATAATGGGGCTCTCCAGAAAGGAAGAACTGGTAGGAACTTGGGAGGCAAAATTCTATCGAGCACATGTGGGTTTTCAGTGGCTTTTTGAACAACACGACAAAGAAATGCTATGTCATGTTCTTTCAGTGATGCCTTTACAAACCTGATATTCTTTTTTCTGAGGAAAAGGACTAATTAGTTGTGAGGGGTGGTGGCACAGACCTTTCTTTGTCTACTCTAAAACTCAAAAAATCTGGGATGTGACTATGCAAATGTGACTAGTGACTATGTGACTAGTTTTAAAGGAGATGTAGAGCAAAATAGGAAATAAGGTAAACAGCAACTGATTTTTTTTCAGTTAACTCTCCTACCTGTTTCTTCCTCCAGGCACATCTCTGGGTGACTTGATTTCACTTTCCAGGAAGACGTAATTCTCCTGAACCTCCTTCAATGCTTCCTTCTTGGCAGGAAGATCTTGCGCCTCCTAAGAAAACATTCACGTTAAATCAGACGGAAAATGGTTTTGAAGCTTGTGATTGTCATACCAGCTAGGCTAACTTCAGGACTTCAGATCTGAAAAACAAAAACTTCATTCATATTTAGATCATTGTGCCAAAGGAACTTCAAATGGTTTATAAGTTTGGCTACCTATAATATTGATTTTATGAGTCAAACAGAATAGTGTCCCTGTGAATTGCAATCTTTCAAAAGCGGTCCTGCATTCATTAAATCTTAACATTCAGCCCTTTTCCATTAGTTTCTCAGGTAAGTGTGTTTCTGTATTTAACTAATGGCAAGATCATTTATAATCAATATTCACTGTAGTTAAATACAGTGCAAGGAAGATAAATAGAGCCAATGTTTTGGACCTAACTTGATTGTACTGGGTTGGAAGTTCTCTCATATGTACATACAGAAGAAAAGAAGTTCCTAAAATAACCATAAAGTGGTGTGCACTTCAAAGACAAAACAGAAAAACAGCAACCCCAAATCCTACCAACACAAACTGACCTCTCGACTCTCAGACAGGAAAAAGCTGGAAGAACTGGCATCTCCGCACACACAATAGTTACATCGCTCTGCCAGAAGATGCTCCCCACAGGACAGTGTGAGTCAGGTACAGCCATCTCAAATGGACCCCCAAACATGCACTGGGTGTTGCACTGAACAACTGGACCAAACATGCTATAGAAATGTACATATATCTCTCAACAAGTTATGCGCTGACCACTTCTGAAGAAGGTTAAAGCCACTGCTCTCGGTGGGTAACAAAGTAAATCCAGGCACATGCAATTGCATTGGGAAATGAAGTTCCTTGGGCTCCTGGGAAATTACTGATCTGCATTACTGAGCAGGGAGAGCAGCAGCAGGCAGTCTCTGTGCAGCACACAGAATCATTTAGGTTGGAAAAGACCCTTCAGATCATCTAGTCCAACCATAAGCACACAGCCCTCCTGACACACTGCAAGTCAAGAAACCATCTACCCCTCCCCAGGCAGGGCCAATAAATCTCAGGGTCAACTAGAACAGTGGGCAATGGGTGTCAGTCCCAAAATACACCATGGACCTTTGCCATGGACAGGACTCTGGAAGCCACAACAACCATTACCCCAGAGTATCATTTGACATGCAGGAACAATTTGCTCACTGACTGTTTTGAACTTTTTTAGTCTCTGTACAAAAGGCAATATTCTCATAATCTGCAAGCAAATTGAGCTACTTCTTAGCTCGAGTAGGACAGGTCAGTGCCCCGTTGATAAGCATCACACTTCCAGTGTCATCATTTTTCTTTCACCACGAGAAAAACTTCCAGAATTTTATCACAGTGGCATCCCAGATGATTTGTGCAATCAGTAACATAAACTATGTTTTCAAAGATTAAGAGACTCCATATTAATTATGTACACACAGTACATGGCAGTTGAAACATTTCTGGAAAACAAATCTTAAATCAGACTTGTTTGTGTAGCCCCTGGAGATCTTGTCCTTCTCCAGAATAAATGAGTAGATCTACTGACATCTATGTGGTTGATCGCTGCCAAATCAGTACGTGTGAGAAGTGAACTTGTGACTGCTACACTACACTAAATTTGGGAGCATGAGCTTTGCAATATAAATATTTTGAAAACAGAACAACCATCTCAATGCTAAAATAATATAACTTTGGTCCGGGCTGAGGAACTAATAAAGGGAATTTTGCAACGTAAAATCCAACAGTGCCACAATACACATATAAACAGAACTAGTCTGGGTTAAAAGACATAGCCCAAATGCTAAACAAATACTTCTTCACATATAAACAGGGACAAGAAATAAATGTAGGGAGTCACGATTTCCACTTCAAGGAAAGATGATCTAGCTAAGCTAATGTAAAGCAAGCGTTGCCTTTGCTCTGATTGGCATGATGCCATTTATGACCTCACTTAGAAAAAAATAATAATCTAGACTATTGTTCATATGTTTCTGAGTCACAGAGATAAACCAAACAAAGTTAACTGGGGTAGCGTTTAGAAGAGCCAAACCTGAGCACGTCTCTGGCTTTTCCTTCCCCAGAGGTTTTCCTGATGCTCCTTCTGCAAAATAATGACAGCATGTCTGCAAAGGCCCGGCCAAAACACTGCCGCGGCCGGGCCAACCTCCTCTCCCTGCAGGAGGAGTAGTTCAGGGCCAGAGCTGGCTCGCTGCTCGTGTTCAGACAAGCAAGCCCTGTTGACAGCCGTCTCTGCTGCAGGGACCTGGAGGAGTTTCCAGCTGGGCTGCTCCTCTGCCTGCCAGACTTCTCCCTGCACGTGCTTACTCATTTCCTTGACCAGCGAGACACGTTTCCGTTTGGGTTTAAAAGTGCTGTACGGAGGAAGTGAAGGAATTTGTTTAGAAGAGCGCGCCCTACTCCATCTGTGTGGCCACTGCACATTTTGTGGGAGCAATGGCAGAGCTGGAAACATGGGTGCCCATCAACTCCTGCCACCAAGCCTTGAGCGGTTGGAGAAAACTCCCAGTTTCAGGGAAACTGCTGTCCCTGTTACCTGGCTGCAGCTGAATGCTAGAGCAGAGAGATGATACCAGACTGGTGCTGCTCAGCAACTTCCAGTTCAGCCCACGCCTACACCACTGCCTAGCCAAAGGGTGGGCAAAGCTGCAGCCTCCCCAAGGGACACCACTCGCACATGACAGCCAGGAAGCTGGTGAAGACACCAAGCCAATCAGTCCTACACAGAGGGGAAAGTAACCTTCGGCTGCTGCATCACCCCAGTGCCACCACGCTGAAAGGACTGTCCCCAGGCTATGGGGCAGGTGTGCTGCTGATGGCAGGGCTGGGAAGTGAAGAAATCCTTAAGCCCACCTGTCTTTCCCTCCCTCCTCCAGACCCAGTCTGGGGACTCCACCACAATATCATGGGTCAGCATAGTTTGCCCGTTAATAAAAGGCACCCTTGAAATCAAACTCAAAGGTTTTGATTTTTTCATTCTACACTGCTAACTAACAAAGGGGACAATAATAATTAACCCTGCCTTCTAAATGTTAATTACAAAGGCATATGTTTGATATTAAAAAGTTCATTTCTAGTGAACTTTAATTAACCTCAAAGCCTGGTCTTATTTTAAGACTTATTAACTAGACAATAGAAAAATTTCTGACATTTAGATCTGAAACACAAACATAATCTAAGGACAGATGATTTGCAAGGTAAAGGAGTCATCTGTTTGATACAAAAATATTTTGCTTGAATGCACAGTTATCTCACTTTTATTTAGTATTTTTGAGTTCTTATTATTATTTACTAATTTTGCTAATACTTTATTACATATAGGACAGGTCTCGGGTGCATCATACATGATGTAACTATCATGTATATATTTAAATCCTATGTATATGTCTTCACCTAGGGGGCAGCTTAGGTTAATCGAATGCTGATTGAGTGTTCATTTTGGCTGAACACTCCAGACAGGTCTACATTCATCACTTCCAGGGTGAAAATCCATCTTGCTCTCACTAGTTGTTTCCAAATCAGCTGACTGCTCAATTCACTTGATTGCTCCCTCTGACCATCCTATGGCTGGCTGCTTCCTCTGCCTCCCAATCACACTAATTGACCTCTTGATCAAAAATATTCCCAGTTTCAGTGCTCTGCTCACAGCTAATTGCACGCTAACAGATAATTTTGGCTGAGCATTCAATGCGTATCTCCAATATCAGCACTGAGAACAGTGTCTTAGGAGGCATTTTAATTAGAGTACTAGTGGAAATAATCTGTATGAAGGCACCGTATGTGGTAACACTATCACACCCTAGCTAGCCAGACAGCCACAGCAATTACCTTACGGGTCTATCCAAGAGTTTGAGCAGGGGGTGCAATTCTGTCCATGTACATAATCACAGTAGCTCAAACAGCACCTTATCAAGACAGTTCTGTGCTGTCTGCTGTCAGACTTGTATCCATCCATGGAAAATTACTGACCTCTTGAGTCACCTCTCCCAGTTACGAAAATCAGGTTCTGTTAGAAGAACTCCACTATGTTCCCCATGTCTGGTGGAGAGAAGTTAACTCCAACACCTCGGCTGACTACTGTTGCATCGCATTCACACAGGGACACATGCTCTTCAGAAATGCCACCAAAATGAGAGTTATTAGGAGCCAGTGAGATCTGGATTAGGCTATAATTTAAAAGCAGTGTGTCAAGTAGTCGCTCAACTGCCATTAAACATTAAAATAATACTGTGTGTACAATTTGCACAACCAGCAGGGAGCAACTTGAATAGTGCTCAGAAACTTATCTTTGTCAAGAAAAGTAAGTGTTGTCAGAACACAGGAATTAATTTGGAAAAGTGCATTCTAGTCAACACTTTGTTTCTATTATGTGCTGCTAGAGAAAATGAAGCACAATATAAAGTTTAACCGAGATTGTTAAAGGCTTGCTTGCTACCAAGAAATTAGTTTTTAAGACTAGCCACCTCTAAAAAATCAAGAAAATTCAGCATGTAAAAACAGCAAGCAGTTTGCTTACTGAAAAAATATAATGTCCTCTATATTTAGAGATTTATCTAGGGTTTTGTTACAGATCTATTTTTAAAGGCATACAGTTCTGCACATATGATCTGATTTCAGATGACTCTCCAGAAATGTGAAGCACATCAGATAATGAGCTTAGGAAGCACAAAAACTCAAAATCTGAAAAACATTATTTCTGCAGAGCTTTCCCAAGAGATTGCCTTGTAGTATTCTGCGCCTAGCATAAACCCAGAGACTCCACCTGCACACTTACAGATGGAGCTACCTGAACCCCTCCCTGCAAGGCAATACCTTCCCTGGGGGGAGGCAGCCATGCAGCCAGCCCTGCGCAAGAAGGGCCAACACCTCTCTACAAATTCAGGGACACACAACAGGGGGCTGAAAAGGATCTGTCCTGTGCATGCTTCTGCCAACGCAAAGGTTTGGGCCCTTGGATTTGCTAGATAAAATTGATATAAACTTCGACTTGTCTGTGGGGTTCCTTCATCGGCTATAAACAGGGCTCTGTACTCCCTGACAAATGGGACGTCAAATCCTCAGCAAGGATCCTTTTGTTTCTATAGCTCTCTCATGAAACGCAATGGTAATTCTGCAGGGGCTTGAATGACGTGAAAAAAATGGTGCTTTTGTTGATTTTTATATTAGGGCAGAGGCAGAGCTTGGTGGGGCTGCCAGTTTGAATGGAGATGCCACAGCAATACTGTACCAGTGTGTATCATTCTGTGTGTGCCCTTTTGGGACACATTTGCAAGGAAAAGCAGCATCTGATACCTTCATTCTGATTCAGCTATTAAACTTCACAGCAATGAGCTTTCAGCAACATTCCCTAAAATCCAGCAACCAAGGTTTACATACAAAACTGAGTTTTGGTTCAGACTGATTTCTAACAAAGAATACTGTTTTGGGTCAGAATATTTCTTATTTTCTTAGTTTTCATATAATCATTAAATTAGTATCAGTGATAATAATAACAATAATATACTGATAGTATGTCTTCACAGAGTTTGAAGGAACAGCAGAGGGCATATGTGGTCTTACTACCAAGAAATACCTATTTGATAGAGCAAGTTTTCAGAAGTATAAACTTTGGCATCTTCTATGATATTCAGCATTGGGAGAAAAGAGCTATTCTTGTCTGCTTAATTGCAACTTGGCAACAACTGTGGGGCTGCCTTTAAAGGTACTATTAGAAACTGGACAAACCAGCTTTATAAAACCATATGTCAACAGGAGATCAAAAGCAATATATTAATTTGAAGCCTCATCATTATGAGACAATTTAAAACCCAGCTAACATCCCTCAGTGACACCTCATCTCATCTAACACGAGGTCCCGTGCTCAGGCAAGGGCTCTGCCTCAGGACACAGGGTACCCATCTGAAGGAGCTGGATGAGAGCCCTGACATGCACTGGCGATCAGCCCCATGGATGGCTGATGAAGCCTTAGGCTTCTGGAGTAGAATTTAGGTCAAGAAACACATGTGTTTAAAGCTTGCCCCTGTTGCTGGTATGTTCAGAGAGAGGCTGTAGCATCCTGACATTTCAGGTGTGGCTTGTCCCGTTTCCACACTACCTTCATTTAGACCTGTGAAATGCTTTAGACTCAGATGCTTTGCTAATCTGAAGATTTAAGCACAAAGGAAAGGGACCAGCCAGGCTTGCGTGGGGAAAAGCATTTGGGCCTGAAATAATATCTCAACTTAAATATTTTTTTTCTTTCTTTCTAACTCCAATGTGTTTTCTCATCAGGAAAGTGCTGTAGGAGTATCTTCAAGATCCAGTGTACAAGTGGAAGCAGTGGCAGCTTTGAGAGTGCATTTATCGTGCAGCCTCCATACTTATCCAGCTCTCTGGCTGGACATGCAGGTCCTGTTGGCGCCGTGCTGCTCTGGCTACTCCCGTAGCACTACCTGAGCCCACTGTATGCAAAAGACAGCCCAGGAGATGTCTATGTGAACCACAGTCAGTGCCATTAATGCAAGGCAGATCCGTCCTGAATCGTGATCAAACGGTGACTGCAAACGCCCTTTGGGAAGGTTATGATCTGGGACTTGCAATCCTATAAGCACCTCTTGGGAGAAAAAAGCTGCAAGATTTGGTTCCCTTTTCTTCCAGTTCGATTTCAGATGGTACAAAGGGTCAGCTCCGAGTTGAATGCAGCATGCCGTGCTGGGGCAGACAATAATAGTGTTCCAGGAGGACCGTTAACAACACTGCTCAGGTGCACACCTGGTTGCATGTGCATTTTCTACTACTCACACTCTTTTTTTAACTTCTGTGGTTTAGAGTTCGCTTACTATCACCATGCACCGCCTGACCTGGTCTGTTTTCAGTTGTCCACAGGCACTCAAAAATTAAAAAAATAGTTTTAGATCTGAAACCTATAAAGCTTGAAGTCAGACTGAAAACACTATATTCAGGCTGTGAAAACACTATTTTCAATACTCAGGTTGGCAGGATAAATGTGGTCACAAGCACATGTCTGAGAAGAAGCAAAAGTGAAACTCCAAGATATTTGGGTTTCTGTTTTTAAGTATTCCAGACCATGAAGGTAATACTTCAGACTCAGAGGGCAAAAAGGGGCTTTTCATAATAATGTACTATTTAAGTCCTAACTTTAAAACCTCTTCTGTGGACCATTTCTGCCTCCCTCAAGCAGACTCCCCTACTTCAGTGCTAATTCTCACAAGCAAGGAGCAAAAATTGGCTGGGTATCTGGAGTGATCTTCACGATCCAAAGTGTCTTTTACATACCATTTTGTCATGGGGCAGAACTCTACGTTGCTCCATGGTTCTGAGTGTATTATGGCCTTGGAGAGCAAGAATGACCTCAGGACCCCTAAGAGCTGGGACTGAAAACATGACAGCTGATATTGTTCGAGTTTCCTGTTGCAACATCAGCACAAATTGCCTTATGGTTAAGCATACATCTCAGGAAGGACAGAAAAGTTATTTTTCAGAACAAAACCCAAAATTTAAAAACACTGTTAAAAGGTGATATGCATATAAAGCCATTATGTAAAACCATGATTGAAATATACATATATACACAAATGGGAAAGCTATAGATTGTGCCATAACTCTGTGTCCCTGTTACTCAAGTGCTGAGAAAAATTTTGTTGTTGTTGTTGTTTTTTCTTTGAAAACCACTAAGTGAAAAAAATATTATCCTGACCTAACCTGTTGACTGGAAATCCCAAACTAGCATTTACAAACAAACATTCACAAACACAACTTTCTCCCAAGTTCAATGGGAACTTTTCTGGTCTCCTGTAGATATAAACACACAACATGAACTCATACTTTTTAGAACAGAACGAGATGCCTGACATTACTGAAGTACATCCCTACCTCCCTTTCCCACCCAATTCCCACAAGTTTCCTTGGACGTGTAATCATTTAAATGGTCTGCCCTCTCCTAAAATGTATTCTTCTATCTGATGTTGCTGTTTATATTTTGTTACTTCTCTGATGGAATAAAAAGAAAGCTATTATGGTGTTAACGTTTGTGCTGTGTTTGGTTACACTGCGGCAAGCATGTTTTAAAAGATGAGAAACTTTTAGTGCATTATTGCTCTGAAGAGAACTGTTATTATTATTTACGTTACATTTATTCCTGGAAGCCCTGCTGAGATTGTACTAGGCAGTTTTGAAATCCACAATATGAGACTAGTGACAGACAGTTTTCCCATCCTAACACACGAAGCAAACAAAGCCTGAGAGGCACAGAAACTAACGTAGCTTCCCCGAGGGTGGCACCTGTAGGAATAAAAACACATGTTCTGACCCAGGTACAGTCCTCATTCACTAAACTGTGAATCATCTCTGCTTCTGCTCTATATCTTGAATTACTTTTGATAACTTTTACTGAGAAAACATTTATCAGTCCTTTCAGGTTGAATCAAATAGCATGCAGGGTACAGATCTGTACCATTGGACCATCACGCTTATTTAGTCATCAAAGGTTGCAAAAATTTTCAAAGAGGCTTCAGTTCAGTCACTAGAGGGGAGATGAAGAGAAACAGTGTGCATGAAATAAATCTGCACGAGGAACAGTCTTGTGAGTATTTGCGACTCTGTGTGTTTCTGTGCTACCTGGTTCATTCCTCTTTCCAGGTGCAAATCAAGTTCCCAGTACAACCCAAAAAGAAGCAGGCAAATTTTAATGTTCCCATGCCCACCAACAGACTTGATGACAATTTGAACAAAGCCACTTTGGTAATATTAACAATGTAATATTCACCAAAGCAAGAACCCAATTTCAGGAGCGATTTAGGTTCAGAGGAACCCAAACTCTGCTAGAGGTCAATGGGATACAGGTTCCTGATTTGCAGGAACATCAGCTCCTGAGGAACTCTCATGTCCCTGTGTCCATGTATCCTCATCTGTAAAAAGACAGCAATGTCTATGCACATTGCTGTGAAGCACCTAACAATATATGAAAGTATTATCTAAATGCAAGCTTTATGCAGAAAATCAGAGGCAGTTTTCAAACAGATGCTTCTATGTCTGTAGCAAGTGCTTGTGCACGTGCACAAGGGCATGTGTGTTTCAGCAACCATCTTGGTGCATTTTTATGGGTGGCAAAGTATAATTTCAACTGGCCTCTTGCTGAACAGTAAAAAATGTCATTTACAAGGCATTTTTGCTTGGCTTAAGGATGTATTCTTCACTTGGCATGTGTGTAAGTATTATTATTAACCCTCTGGAAAATGCTCAGCTGAATGGAAAGATAGGTTAGGTACAAAAGTTAACAGAACAGGAAAATATTTTTTCTCAAAGATTAATCAGACTTTAAATTTGGTGATGAAAGTAAAAGGAACATGTGGAAAAGATTGGAGTAAGTACAGTCTTTATCTTCAAAGAGCCTCCAAAAACTAATAAGTGAAGTTCCTGCTCTCCTGGAATGGGAACAAGCTCAAATGTGTATTACAGAAAGAATGGGATTTCCAGAAGATTCCATGGGTGGCCCAACAACTCTTCCAGTGAGCACTGACCTGAGTGAGACCAGATGGGGTCCCACGCAGTACACCAGAAAATCCCACAACAGGCTCTTGTGCCAAGGAGTAGCTGCCACAGAGAAGGATGTGAGGGTCAGTGCAGAAGACTTCCAGCCCAGAAGATCAGGCTGCAAAAACGCGCTGCTCCTCAACTCTTCCCTTTTACAGACGTGTCTCCTTGCACCAGCTCCATGAGCTCTCCCTGCTTTTTGGAGCCAGAAATGATAGGACAGCCGTGCTGTGAAGAGCCGGTGTCCTTTACTTCTTCAGGTTCAGTTTCTCCCCATACTACATGGGGAAAATAACTCCTCCTGTTACAGCAGTCTCTTTCTGTTTAATGTTTATAGCAAGCTCTTTCTGCGTAATTCATAGTATGGACCCCAGATGCTTGAACAGCCAGAACCTTCGGGCAGGGACTTTCTTTGGTAGACGGTCGTAACCAAAAACACACAAGAAAACACAATTTCTTGTATGCTGAAAGAGGTCGTTATTAGTCCTCTCCAGTAACCAGCATAGGAGGTGCCTCTCAAACTTTGTTCCTTGCCCAGCGTACCAGCACCTCTCTCCCTTCTCTGAAGGGCACTGTTAACCCAACCCATACATTACAACGATGCAGATTAAGACTGAGCATACATTTCCACACGCCCATCATTTAGCATCTAGTAAAAAAAGTGTTCAGAAGTATTTCTTGAAGTTACTTGTACATTTTATAAAATATCTGTATCAATTAATTGCTAATAAGTAGTTCAAAGCTGACTCAGAACTGAATTAATAATTTAACACTAATAACTTATTCAATAAATTTAGCCTCTTTGCCTTTTTCTGGAATGACTTCTCAAGAGTTACCCTCTTTTTGTGTCCAGGCAAGGATCTTCAAATCTGTCTTTGAAATTACTTAAAAACTTTCCCTCTCTTGAAATGTTATTACTTCACAAGACTGATCTTATACAATTTATTACAAGTATTTCATACTAAAAATTCAAGTACTGTTGAGAATTATGATCAGTGAAATGTATATTTTTTTTATGTTCCCTCATTGACAGTCATTCTTTTCATTTTAAGGAACGTTTAAAAAAAACCCTCTCAAACTCTGCATTTTTCAGGGACAGACAGCAGGGAGGGCAGAGGGAGCAGGTAATTGGCTACCGGAATTTGGGAACGTATCAGAGATTTTCCTCTCTGACGCAAAGGATTGGCTGAGACAGCATCGCATTGGAAAAAACAGGCTACTGTGAGATTACTGCATTTGCAAAAAGATACACACAGCATTTTAGACACCAGGGTTTTTTTCCTTTCTCACTGCAGGAAAATAATGGCACAATCAAAAATACACTGAAATCAGTGAAAGCCTTTGAGTCTTTCAGTTGACTTCAGAGGGCTATTTATGTCATCTGAGATGCCAATACATAGAATTGCTTGGCCAACATTGACGTTTTAAGGATAGATACTATATAAATGTTGAGTGCTGTATGTGTACCCAGCTTCACATCGAAGAATTAAAAATGTTTTTCTTTAACCAGTCCTTAGTAGTAAACAAGTAGAGCCCAAATGAGTTGAAAAATGGAGGGAGAGAAGGAAAGTACCCAGAACAGTGACCTTTACGTAATGCACCCAAAGGACACCATGACAGATCCACAGGCTTTCAGATGAGGAATCTTTGACCCATATGGCTTCAGTCCAGGCTGAAACCTCACTGTTAGCAAATAAACCCATAGGCTACAGACACAGCACTTGCTTCCAAATGAGAAGAAAATAAAACTAAATAGCAGCCATCATTCCTGGTTCTTAAATGCCTGCCTTATATTAATTTCTCCCTACTGAAAATTGTTGATCAGCATCATACTTTCTCTGGTTTGCTAGAGATTTAGGTTTTGTATAATACTGCTAGCTTGGGAAGATCCTGTGCTTTGATGCTCTTTTTGTTAATTATTTTAATGAAACTTGAATTAAAATTTTGCTCATTAAATATTTCTAGAGATGAGCTTGAGGCATGGCATTTGGAGGTGGTTTTCTCTGAAGTTCAGAAGACATTGCATCCAAGGTTTTAATGCCACTAGCTAGGATACAGGACTGAAGATCAACTGCTAGCACTGCCATTGAACTGCAATGCCTTAAGAAAATAATTTTAACTTCCTGTACCTCTGTTTCTCTGTTTGAAACTAAAACTAATGATAATTGTACCTTAATTTGGTAATGCAATTTGTGTAACTTGAGTTTGGAACCTGGAAATTGGTAAGTGTTGTTCTTAGATCCACTGTGAGAGTGTTCCTGGTCTGCTGTTTTGGGTTTGGACCATTTTAACTTGTTTTGTTTTGAAATTTACTCACAATAAATATTCATCTCCTCAGATAGTCAGCGTGCCAACCAACACAGTGAGATTTACTGACACATGAAGCAAAAATTATTAACTTCACACTATATGGGTAACTTGTATTACTTCACAAATAAGTAAATAATTCACAAGCAATAACACAAAGCAAAAATGATGTTATCTGCTTTGCCTGTGTGTACTTCAGCTGCCCAAGTAACAAGAAATCAAAGAAAAATAAAATAATTGTTCAAAAATCTAGTAGGCTGGCACTTACCACTCTAACTTACTAGAGCAAGAAAGAATTCCCTAAAGCCTAGCAGAGAGCTGGAGTTACCAGTTAGCTGCATTGCAGCTCTAGGTCTGAAGCACTGCACAGTCCCTGAATGCCAGCACGGGAAACACAGGTCAGGGAAGAGGCTGGACTTGGAGCCAGTCAACTTTACCTGGGCATGCAGGGAGAAATAAATCACCTTTGCGGAGCTGCAGCAGCTTCCTTCCATTCACCTGAAGCGAAAAGGTAGCAGAGCAGCGCTTAAGAGGATCTGAGCAGCTCTTGCCTCCCGTTTGGCCTTCTCCAAACAGCGCTGCTTTTGCCTGAAGGCTCTGTGGAGCCCAGAACCACTAAGAAAACATGATCAGATTATGCTGTGGAATGAATTATGTTTATATACTTGTGGTGGGTGGGTGTATTCATATAAAAATCTGTTTGATGTCCATTAATCAAACATGCCTGTGACGGAACATAAAATGTACCACTGATTGCAGCAACTCTGAAACAAAACTTTTCAGCTCTTTAAAATTAAGTCCCACTGCAGCAAAGTGGATGGCTAATTATTTCTATGTCATTAAGTAGGGGTTTTGTCAGCATGTAGAGACCCAACTTCCCCAGTAACCGCAGACTGATTTCAGCACAAGTCAGGCACCAGAATCTCTCTGATGTACCAGAGAACCTGAAGGTGTTTAGAATCTAAATAGACAGCAAACCAAGAAAGGGAGGAGACATAAGGCTTTATTATATTTTAATTCGTTAATAAAGACCTCCCTGGAAGGGGATGTGGAGCTTGGGTTTGTAAGTGTCTGGCTGGAACACCGTGCAGTACCTGCAAGGCAGAAAAGGAGGTATTCTTAATAGGTTAAGAAGCGCAAAGTGGCTCAGGGATGAGGCCAGGCTGTGCCTCCGCATTGCTTTACCTTTTACTACAGAGGAAAGCAGAGTGAGATGGCACATCAGCAGTGAAGGCAGCCTCGCAGAAGGATACAGAGAACCCCCGGGCCGCTGGGCACATGGGGGCTGGGGCACGGGGGCTTAGTCTCTGACTAACGCTATGGACGGGTCAGGTCTCTGATCTCTGCAGGTGTGCTGAAGTGAGCAAAAAAAAGAGTTCTTGCCCGAATGTTGCTCTTTTGTGCAATCAGTGAATCTATTCCAATGTGATTTTTGAAATGACTGAATGGGGACAGAGTGGAAAGCAATGGGCAGGAGCTAGTCTTTGCAGAAGGGTTTGGTTGAAAGACAGTCCTGGGGGCAGCAGTAGTGAAATGCTGCCACGGTGAAAAGCAGTTGGACCTTTTACGAGACAGAGGGGAAAAAAAGGAAAGACAAAGGAATTGTCTCTTTATTCCTCAGTGTATGAAGAGTTAAAAAAAAATAAAACGAAGAGAGATGAACTTTTTGAAAACTCCAGTGGTTTGGATTCTGTTCAAGGCTTGAATCAGCCCATCCCTGACTTGAAAAAACAGGACAATAGTGTCCACTTGGCTCAGCTGCAGACTCCATGGATTTTTATTACCAGCGGCTGGAGTTCAAGATGAGTGAATTGTAAATAAGGAGAAATGAAACACAATAAAATAGTCTCCAGAGATTTACCTAGAAAACATCTGGAGTTTTGGCTCTAACATATAGAAATCTATACCAATGGGAACACAACATATTACTGTGAAGTGTAGTAAGAAATAGCACAGATAAATGAGAAGTTAAGGCCTTCTATATATCACAATAAGATATTTCAGCTCCTTTTGGTTGTGCAAGTTTCTAATACTCTGAAGTCCTGCCAAATATTTCATTGTTACCTTATTAGATGTTCTTGGTTTACTACCTTTTGCTTTGTAAAGCACTGATTTAGTGTCACTTAATTTAATTTTTAAAAACATAACCAGATGTCCTGTTCATTTAGCATATGAGAAAACAGTATCGGAAACATGTGTTTTCATACATTCCAACACAGATACTAAGATTTCTTCCTCTTGCTAAAACAATCTTGCTTCTGAAATAAGTTCCCCTTTTATCTTTGACATCAAATGCCACACTGGCACGCAACACTATTTTGATCTTTGTAAGTCTCTCTTAATGCTTGTATTTAGCCAAAAGATCCTTAATTTGGGGGTCTGTCTCCTGCATTCCCACTGAGCTTTTCATTTCTTTTACAATACTGACATCATTGTTTGCATGCTGGACTGACCTGGCCCCCTCCATTTCATGGGAGGCGGTGGGAGGGGGAAGCCCTTGAAGCAAGGGGCCCTCCCAGAGCTGGAGGTAACCAAGCGTAATGGTATGCTCCACAACCTACCAGCATTGTTTAGGTAGAAGAGTTTAAATACTGGCAGCACAATGACCTGGAGAGCAAAGGTTAAGGAACCTCCCAAAATTCAATCTGGGTGGTGTTCAGCTCAGCAGGGACATGCATCTCCTCCCAGTCAATGTTTAACTGGCTCCCTTCCCTTTTTGCCGGGGGTGCAATATCATCCTGTTTAAATTTAATAGTGGAGAATGAGCCACTCGGCACCCAGCACAGAGAAAGTGTAAATAAAATTCTCTCCTCACTACTGCAACTTTTAAATCTGTTGCTTCCTGATGTATTTTTCAGAGAAGACTAACACACATCTGCGATTAGCAATTATTCTGGAATGGCTGTTAAGTTTGTACTTTAACTTGTGAGTTGCCTTTGTTTGTGGTTATGATATTCCCTTGGCCAGCTGGGGGATTACTTAGATGGTTCGCAGCCCCCTAGTTTTATTGCTTGCCAAAATAATCATTCTACATTTGGCTAAACCTGCAAGTTTTCTTTTTAAATAATTTAGCCAAGAACTAAGCCTAGATGCTGTCTATTGTGTCAGTATCACAGGCACAGATGAGACTGTCTGTGGATGTTTACCGTCACCAGAACCAAGCTGGGGACACAAAAATACCCGAGTGATGGACAGACACCTACCCTGTCCAACGTTAGCACTGAGGCATCTTTATGCCTCTCTCTTGTTTTAGAGTGGTCTTTTTCTGCTGTAGCAAAAGATGACACTTCAGGCCAGCTTTTCAGACACTCCACCCCAGTCCGAGGAGGAGCCCAGCACTCTTATGTCCAGCATCCAAACTCTGGCTGCTTACCCCACAGAGGGGGCAACCGTTTCTGGGAATGGTGCCCTGACCAAGAACGTAAATGCTCCTCCAAAATCTGGTGCTGGTGACTACAAACCCCAAAATCCATCTGAATCAATAGCCCAGATCTTCCATGTCCCAGGCATAGCTGGGAAAAAAAACAGGACTTGAAGTCTAAGTCCACATTCATACCAATCCTCTGTGAGTGCAAGCCTTGCAAAGGTGAGCTCAGCCTAATCTCGGACATTACTGAGCAAACGTGGAGGAGCTTCTCTGTCTCACTGTGTAGCCCTTGAGCTCTCTGTAGCTTTAATTTTCTCCCACAAAGTTCATCTTACTTTCCCTCTTCCATCATAGCATTTCTAACAGCACACTTGTATTTGCTCCCAAGTTCCTTATAAATCACAGGCTATTACAAAGGCAGCCACTGTATAAAACTTGAACTGTTGGATTGGCACAAAAGAGTCAGTGAGGGTCAGCCACCTCTTATGGATCAACTTCTCATACAGGCTCCACTTCAACACATGAAGGATGTTGGATATAAATGAATAGCAAGAACAGGTTGCTCTCCTTAACTGTGTCTTCTTCATGCCCTGGATGTTGAGCTTACCATGTCCAAAATGAGCCAGGAGAAGCAGCGGCTAGGATGCCAGCTGCAGGGTACTGCCCTCCTACCTGTAACTGAACGTAGTGGTGGGTGATGAGCCTCCACCCCAGCCTTTGCCCTCCACCACATGTGAGGACAAGGCAGGTGGGGAACTTCTGCCAAGTGTGAAAGCTTAGGAGACCTTGACACTCTTGTACACTGCTGCCTAACCAACAGCCACGCAAGCAGCCCAGGCTAAAGGCTGCTTGCGTGCCTATCATTTACCACAAATTCAAGACCCTGCTGCACCCCTGCACTGGTGCAAAGAGGTCTGGTAAAAAGCCCATCCATTGCACTTGGAGGGTGTCTGCTGACCTCAGTGGGTGCTGGATTGTGGCCCTAGAGAGGGTCAAGTATCTGGCTGAAAAGGGCTCCGTGCACCTAATGGTTCAAAGTCCTTGCTGAACGTGAACCAACATACAGGTTCAGTATTACTTGCATCTCTGAAGGCACAAAGTAGGATTACAACACTGGGGCCCAGGTCTAGCATTTGTAACATTAAACATGTTACTGTCCTAACAGGCACAGCGGCAGGGTTAAAATAGTTTCTGATCCATTAAGGGCTAAGAAGCTTGGTAAGATCTTACACTTTAGCCACCCCTTTGTCCCTGTGGCGTTCTTCAGCCAAACACAGAAGCAGAAACCTGAACTGACTCCCCATGTTCAACCACTTAAAACCATCTTGGATTCCTTGATTCTGTAATTACAGGACAGAGCCATCACTTTCTTTCCATTTTCCAACCACCAATTAACCAGAGACTCTGATATGTATCATAATAAAAACCCCTTTCTCTTACTGATCATGCAAAAATGAGAATGTAGACAATGTAATCACGTTATAAATGGTATTCAATTAATAGTTAGCTAAAAATTATTCAAATGATGATTCACAGACTGAATAACTAACAAATGGGAAATGGACCAATTAAGCAAATGGACAAGCTAAAGGTTGCAAAGTAACAAAGTGAGCCCAACGACAATTTGATAAATTAATAGAAAGCTTCTAGGTGGGCTGACACATAAGGAGTAGGGGGAAATAGGGAGGTATGGATAACTGACGTTCTGCAATCAGAATGCAGCTCTGTTATGAGACAAAAGAAGGACTTCAGGCAAGCAGAGCCTATGGAAATCAGATATTACCCTTTGACATTCTTCGCAGAGCTCTATTGTGATATTTCAATCACATCACTGACCTAACAGCACCACTGCATCAAGTAGATACTCACTTTAAATACATGCAGGATACTTTTGCTATGAAAAAATACATATACTAAAATCTGCAGAAGAATAAAAGCTAGTTAGAAGAACTGACTAGAATTAAAACATTTTAGAAAACTATTTAGACTCTATGAGAAAGGGATCATTTTGCTTTGAAATGAGAAACACAGGCTAGCAAGGGACTAGCTACATCACTGAAATGACTGTTGTAGTCTCAGCAGCTGTGCAATACATGTTTAGTGCAGAAAGACATAAAGGACACTGCGTTCATGAGTTAGTTGCCAAATGATGCCAACACAAAGGTTCATACACAATTTCCATGCCAGGTTATCATTCCCTATGTTTTCCCACTAAGAACCTCATTTTAGTGTTTGATCCCAGCCAGATTTTCTTTGTCACCTCTTAAGGAAACGACCTGATGTTTCACCCCAGGCCAAAGTTATAAGCATCTGGAAACGGTTGAATGACAACATTGATTTTGCTGAAAAACACTTTTGCTAAGTGAAGCCCTAATATGCAACAGAAACACATAAGTATTAAGGAACAACAACAACAACAGGGCATTTGCCAGTTCCCCTTTTCCCTAGAGGTTAGAAACCCCTCTTTCTCTGTCCTTCAGTTTTTCCAGTTGTTCATTTCCATCAGAGTTGCAGCTACTCAAACATAATCATTCACCTAACCTCTCTCCCTATTCAAAAGCATTACATTATATGAAACAGTAACTCCAATCACATCTTTTTCACTGCAGTAAGATGTCCCGAGCTGCTGGGGCACTATTACAGAGGACTATAATACTCCTCTTGTTCAGAGAAGTAGGGGAGGGAGGTGATCTGCTCCAGGCTCCAAGTGACAGTAAGAGAAAGTTAATAGATGGCAGCATAGAACTTTCAAACTGGCAAAAAAACCCCTTGCGAAACCAGCAAAACCAGAAAGTCAGTTCCTCTCATATTGTGGTTTCTTCAGCCTTGCTATTACCTTTGAATAACAGAGATCCTATTCATTATGCTGGAGCAAAACAGTCTTTGCGCTAAGTGGTACTTGTAGTAATATAGAGCAGTGCAGCATTTTGTGGCTTGGGGAACGGGTTCATTTACTTGTGTAAGACACTTACAGATTCATAAACCCTCATCAGGAATTATCCCAAAATTGTAGCATGTTTTCCAGGGTCATCATGTTACATGAAATGTTTAGCCCTGTCTGAGGCATGATAATATGTAAGAAACACAGATATGCCTCAAAGCAAAACAATGAAAGGAGGCATTTTGCTTGCTCCCATGATTCTTGATGTCATAGGGTTTTAGCACAGATTTACTCTTCATACTTCATTTTATTTCTAAGGATATTTTAAAAGGACTTTGAACACTTTCCAGAGGCCATGTCTTGCTCTTATTTTTAAGTGACTAGTTACATTTAAGATTCAATCCTACTGAAACATAAGCATTATTTTTTAACTTTATGAATAACGTACCAGTGACACACACGGAGATCTGTATTGGCAAGTTAAGGACTACATCTGGGAGTCCACAAAATTATTTCAGTGCTGAGCCACAAGACATTCACCGGCTGCCTTAGGCTTCCCAGAAACCTAAAGTTTTCTAAAAGAACCTCTTACCCAGCAATTTTACCAGGCACAAAGAGCAGATCAGACCTTTGTGGGTGCTGTTCTGCTACAGAATTGTCTACTTCTTCAATGCTGCAGTGCCAAAATTATAAACTTTGCCTTTACTTCCTGCCATTTGCTTGATAATACATGTAATTTAAGGTAACATCACCGTAATTGTTTTTAAAGTTAAATGCATTTTCCAGAGGAGTTAAAGTAATGATCTAAGAGTTGGAAATCCGAGGTCTGACACAGACTTGCACACTCGTGGGTTTGTTACCAGGGTAAAATTTTGCCTTCTTCTAAGCAAGGCGCTGAACACTCGGATGTGAACCAGGGCCTAGCATGAAGAATGAGAAAAAGATTCAAATTCAGCCTACGATCACAGCAGATCAGGGGCAAGTTACAGGGCTCAGAACCACAGTTATACAGCAGTCTCTTCTTCTGATCTTAAAATCCATGTAGCCACTTCAAAAAGAGGCCTTCTCACAGTAGCTCAGCATCTCCGAAATTTGTACATACCTCAAATAAGTAAGGTCATGCAAAAAACCCCAAACAATGGAAAAAGGCTGAGCTGTGCAGCTCATATTCAATAATTTCAATTGATTATACAAAACAAGCCTGCAGAGCATCCTTCTCACAACTCAAACCAAATGCACCCTACCCAAAGTTGAGTGTGTGTGCTCTGAGAACAATTTAGTTTGCAATGCAAACAAGAATGCCACCTACCTACATAACATAGTAATATATGTTTTTACTGCCCACTCAGTTAAAAACTGCAAAATACGCACACACACACACACACACATATATACAAATCCACAAGAAACAGCTCAGAGCTTTAGATTCAGTTTCCATTTCTGGAAAAGGGTCTGGGAGAAATATGTTTTCAATCTGAACTGCCATGGCCTACCCAAATTTGCTGCTTTTACTCCCCAGCTTTCTAATTTGGCCCACAGCAATCATGTCAGTTCAACTCGTCTCCAATAAAAGCACACTGCCAGTTTTCACGACTTCAAGACTACTTAGCCTGTTTTTGCATGCATGACCAGTGATGGCATCTTGTTTTTCAGGTATTACACAGATTCTGACCTTGTTTCATCAAATCTTTTTTAGCTGGTCCCCAGTCCACTAACGATCCCTTCCAGGATGGCAGCACATGCTGGTGGTCTGTTCCTGAGCCCTTCTCTTCCCTAACAGTGGTGCACACTGAGATAATCTCAGCTGGCTTTAGTCCCCTCCCCTATATATCCCTGTGATTCAAAGCGTGCTTGCTGTTTCTCAGCTCTGTTCCAGTAACAGCTACTTCAGCGTCTTCTCCATAGAATATACCTTTGGTTCTATACAGTTACATCATATATAAAACGTTATAGCCACCTCACTGACAGCAGGATCAGAACAGACCTTAGGCCATGTTTATGCTTCTATGGATCTGATTCAAGACTGCGATGAACAGCTCAAGCCACCTACTTGCTAGGCTGACGGACTACCTGCCCCTACACATGGAGAGATGAGCATAATGTCCAGCTGGTGTGAACATGACCTAAACACGTGTTTAACACTAAGAGCAGTGCTAATGGGCTTACCCTAGTGGAGGGGACGGTTTGCAGGCTGAAGGCGGTGGCGATGCCTGTGCAATGTAGGAAGGACAACATGACAGCTGTTCTTCTAGGGGCGTCACTCATCTGCCAGACTGTGCAGCAACACACGCACTGTCAGCTCTAACTGGAGCATCACCCAAGATGCCTGAGGGATAAGCATGCCACTAGGCAGGCTTGCACAGGTACTCTGGGAGGCACTGGCAGAAGGTGGGTGGGATGCAGACCCTGCCAGGTCTACGGCTGTCTTGGAGGCTGCTTCTGCAAGTAGCTATAAGGTACTTGATGTTAAGTTAGCGAGAACAGAACCAAGCCTATGACAAATACAATCAGACTCAGAAATCTTTCCATAAATGTTCTTTCTACAGAAGAATGAAATGTTCTGCTACCCTTCTGCCAACTGGGAACACACAAAAAACAAGCAGACTGAAACTGGCCCTCTAATACCGTCTGTACAGTTGCTGCTGGCTGTGGCCTTCTATAATAAGGTTTTATATCAATGCTCTCACACAGCCAGGTCTCCACCTTCATAGAACTTAATAAAGTTCTGGCAGTGGGAAACTTATCTCAAGGAGATATTATTGGAAAAGGAGTGGGAATACCTGGGAGCTACAGTCAAATTGTAGTTGCCGAAGATCCAAACCAGACCCAAATCCTTATTATATGCAGATGTTTTATTTCACTTCATTTCCACAACCTGGTATATAAAAATATGCTTATGATGTGCAAGGCACTGTATGCTCCAAAATGCCTCCTTTTTTCCAACTATATAGGCATCTTTTTTTTTTTGCCTCTCTTTTTAGAATTTATTTCTCAGTAAGCAGAAGATGCGCTCAGACAGTATCTGTCTGAGCTGAAAACTACCTAAAACTTTCCAAAAAAGGTTTTTAAATTTTACTAGATAAAACTCACTCAACCTATTTTAAGCCTTCATTTTAGGACTGGTATTCCTCCTCTGCAGATCTGGATTTTCTGTAGCACAGATTTACTGTGGTGCAGACAGATTAGTTTACCAGCAATACCTGACTGGTGTGAAAACAAATAGATGAACAGGAATATTTTCAGGAAGAGAAAGTCGATTTTATTTTCTCATTTCTGTACTTCATTTAGGGCATTCTTTCTTTCTTATCCTTTTCCTCCGAACAACAAACACTGCAAAGATGATGTGTTTGTATGCTTAATGTATTGTGCATGATGTGATCTTGAACCAAAGTGCTGGAAGCAGTAACGGATCTATTGCAACCCCCCAAACTTCCATCTACTTTCATTTCCTGGAATCATACATTTGGGAGCAGAGATCACCCTCAGACATTTGGAAACACCCAACATATGAAGAGGGAAAATCATTACTTAAAGTGTTTCTAAAAAGTGCTGGACACACATCTTTGTCTAATAGTTCTCACTGTATCTGCTTTAAAAAGCAGTTCTGGGAACACCCTTCCTCAGGGGCTGCAGAGCAGTTTCACCACAGGCTCTGCAAACCAAGTCCCGAGCAAACTGCCGCAGATACTGCCAGTCCCCTAGTGCTGCAGTGCACCAGTGAAAATATCGTCACACACACGCAGCAGAAATGAACAGGCATCCATCCCTTCTGCTCCTCCTTTAGGCACCTGTCCCCCCGGGTCCTGCCTGGGTGGAGTTGCTTGAGCAGCGCCGGTGGGGCTCTGCAGCAGCCCCTGCGCGATGACAGCCTGCGCTTCCCACCCCATGAGGACATCCTGCCTCGTCACCTTAAAAGTGATGATTAACAGCTACGCTGCCTGCTGGTAATGGGGTCCTGAGGCCAGGGAGAGGGGAAGCCAGCAGCGGCTGCCTGTGGGCAGGGGAGGTGGTACGTTTTCTACTAGTGCTTAGGTAGCAGGTCATTGAGTTAAAAATAAAATAGCGTCATGTGGCACATGATGCCTTTCTAGAAGTTGCTGCGCTCAGGCCTTCTCCCAAGGTAGGGTTCAAAACTGGGTGTTTCAGCAGCCATAATGCAGGCTTGCAACATTAATTAACATCTGGGGGAGTCTATTGCCAGCAGGTTCTCTGCAACTTCAAGGCTATTTTCCACAGGAATATATGCGGGTTGTAAATTGGCTTGCTGCTGTCAGGAGAGAACCAGAGTCCAGCACTGTAAGTATTTAATTACTCTCAATGGTTTTACGGCCTGGGGCAGGCTTGTGGCTAGCCACATTGGTGTGGGAGACCCTGAAAAACTATGGGACGCTGCATTTAAATGGAAGTAGTCCTTCCCTCATTTTTAAAATAAGTACACCTCATGAAACTTTGCAGGCATTTCAAACTACATATCCAAAACTGCAAACACACTCATGTTCATTGGATGCTCACTTTGAGTCTTTATCAGAATAAACCTGAAGTAAATAATATTTTATTAAATTACCAGTCACACAATAATAGCAAAAAGCATCAAATGCTCTTAACCATTTCCCATAGCCATTGACTCATATATTATGTACACATACATATATAAATGCATGTATACACACCCAGGCATACAAACTTCCCTTTTTTTGTTGCCCTCTGAATATGTACAGTTACACACAAGTAAACCCTTACTTAAATCTAGGACTGAACTTCACTGACAGTTTCTCAGGAAGTTTAGGATTTTTTTTCCCTAATTATTCTCTGCAGGGACACTTTGCAAGGCATAAAGAAACAGAGAAACAAAAGAGATGGACTTGGCCAGTCAGGCAACTCCCTTTGCCAGACTGCAGCCGTTCTGTTTAACCTTTTCCCTTCATCCATCAGGATTCTCCTTTTCCTTCTCCAGGATCATCACAACAGAAACCATTTCAAGTACACCCACTCAAACAGTTTGCAGAGTCCTCATGGATATCTGTGAAGGTGGTAATGCTGAAGGCAAATCCTTTTTTTTTTTCTCATTGAAATGGGCTAGAATTACTTGACGAGTCAGTTACTGTGTCTTAACTGGAAGAGCAGAAAGCTCTAAAACAGCCTGAATTATACTACAAGTATTTGTCTGACTGTGCCTGTAAATAAAGTCTAAAAGTGACACCATGATTTTTGCCTATGGACACAGCCCATGTCACCAGCCAGAGGAGGAAGATGGCTGTGAGAAACGGCCCAAGTTCTTATCCAAAGGTAGTGAGAACACAGAGCTAACATCCCACGGGAGCCACTTTGTTGTCTGAGATTAGCTACTAGGAAAAGCACTCTCTCCAAATAAAAATCTGCTCCTCAGGCTAGGATTTTCATGGTCCTTCTGAGACACAGCAGACACCGACAAACCTCAGTAGTCTGGGCCACAGCCGAGGTCTTGTAAGACTTATGGGTGGGGACTTGGTATTCAAGGCTAAAAAAGTACCAAGAGAGCAGCACAGGAGTGGTGCCTGTGTTCAGACACCTCGGTGTTGAGCAGCTCGTGCGCTAAACAAGTCTGAAGCTGGCAGGGGCTGAAGTCTCCTCCCTAGCTAAGTGTGCAGGCAAGACAAAACTCAGACACAGACACATCTGCAACACCTCCTGTCTGTCCTGGGCAGCAGGGTGATGAGTACGGTTCTCCTGGAGAAACTCTGTGGCAGATGCACCCACCCTGATAAAAGACCAGGGGCTTTAGGACTGCTGCATCCTTACTTTTCGCACCCTTAATTTTCATGCCTTTAAGGTATGGTCACATACACCCCTTGGGCGAGTGCAACCATCATGTACACACCTTGGTTCGGTGACTATGGTCACATACACACCTTGAGCAAGGCATAAGGAATTATGGCCCTCAGCCAATGGGAGCTGACATAACCATATATGACCACAGATCAGATTCGACTGGAGTATAAATGAAGACCCGCTGGAGGGCAAACTGAGTTGGTCCTCCTCGGAGCAGCGGGTCTGCAGTCAGGGACTCTCCCCTTGGGTCAGGGTGCTGCCCAAGGAAACTCCTCAAGGTTGAGAGCCCTCATCTTACAGGTGAGTGATTGTGCACATTTTGGATCCATTTCTAAAGCTCAAGAATTCTTGAGCTGGTTGTGCAGTATTAATTCCTCATACATCCTGAACCTGTGGTTTACTAATGTTGTCAGAATGTTGAACGATTTTGATAAGTCTCATTTTTAGTTGGTTCTCTGCTAAACAATTTTTGTTAGAATAAAGTTTGAGTGTATCACCTGTGTAATTTGATTTTGTAAGCTTCCGCGACAAACCCATGTGCACAGTTTGGTGGGCTGGGGAAGCTGCTTTGGCAGCCAGGTAGCAATATTTATTTTACCAGCGCGGAGACAGCCAGATTCTTCTTGGTGGCTCTGTTGGGGCCACTGGCGTTTCAGGGGAGGGATGGTGGCAGCCAGCAGCCTGCCTGCTCCACTTCTGTGAGCTGGTTTCTGGGAACCGGAGGTCCCTTCCAGCGGCACCAGCTCATCCAGGTCAGGCCTGTAATCTCATGACACAACTGGTAGAGCAGAACCAGCTCACCTCTGGCTGGCTTTGGTCGCTGCACAGCTTGTGTGTGACAACCTACTCCCATGCATGCAAATCCACCCTTGGCATGCCAGCGGCATTCACTATCTATAGGTCTAGATATGAAGAGAGGCCTATAATATGATGCTGAAACCCAACAGGTTGCAGCAGCCCCTCCGCAGTCCCTAGCACAGAGCGGGATGATCCACTTGGTGTCCCTTTCAGGCCTGGGCCAGGAGCACAAAGGGGATCCTTGCTGGATGATACCTCTTGTCACATCAAATCCATTTTGTGACATCATCTGTCCTTTTCAAAAGTCAGCCTCTGTCAGCACCAGACGGCTGCCAGTGCTGATGGACAGACCATGAAGTCTTGTTTAAGTTCCTCCTCACTGATAATGTATCTGCACCCTGGGTGAGGGCAGTTGTTTTTTCTGTTTAAACAATACCTTTGAAAAACTTTACTGAGCTACACTGTTCTGTCACAAGCAACTGCTCTGACTCTGCTCATGCCTCTCTACATCCTCCTCCCCACTCACTCCTTCCTTAAAGCCCGGGAAATTGCAATAATTGTGGTTCATTTTAAGTGGTATCAGAAACATTCAGATGTCATTAAATATCCTTCAAGAACATGTGGAAGACATGAACCAAAAGAAGAGCTGTGTCTCTCTGGCTGCTGAGGAATGCATGTTCGCTAACAACAGAAAGCCATCGCCCCATGAGGGAAAGGCTAATCCATAAGCTAGCTGATGCAGTTAAATTAGCAAGGTTATTTCCTTGCCAGGGGACATTTTCTGTCATTTGTGCTCACAAAAAAAACAATCGTGGTCCATAAATCATCTAAATTTATGTATATGTATGCTGCCATCTATACATCCAAACACCACAACTGCATTATGCCTAATATATGCATGTACATGGACTGAATTAACTTGGTGCAAAAAAATCATGTATCTTTCCAACAGCCCATCAATTTCTATAAAAAATGGAGCTGACTATAAATGATGACATTTGAATCCAGCAGTGGCCAACCTGCATCATTTTCAAGTTGTTTTCAACTGACTCTTACGGTTTTTTCATCTGCTGTTGTTGAGACTCAACATGTCTTATGCACCCTGAGAGCCTTCCCTGTATTCTCTCATCAAGTATTTCGTTTTGGGATGTTTTGAAGAGGAAGGTTTACTTCAAACCCCCCTTTCTTTCATTAGAGAACATGCAACAGTACAGATAATATCTTCCATGTGTGAAGGCACGCACAGCATTTCTTCACATCAGCAGAGCCCTGTCTCTTGCACACCGCAGGCCAGATGTTTGCAGAGCAAATACTCAGCATCCTCACAAATCACTGTTGAGGCCTGTAGCAGCCATCCCAGCTACCTTAGTACCAGAAAGCACCAGGGTTCAGGCTTTGCAGTGCTCCTGCTTCAGCCGAAGCCAGCTGCTCTGGCTCAGGAATGACAACTTTGTTTCCTATCGCAAGAACCAGTGAAAAAAAGGTTTCACAATGAACTGCCCCGTTTGGGCTGTGGACCAAAACATTCAATGAAGGACAAGATTTTCTTCCTTTCCTTTTCCAAAGCTACAATGTGTTATTAAGTACAAAATTACAGGACTGAGTTATATCACTGAAGATTAGTGGCCCACAGCACACACCGACCAGACACGAGATCAGCCTCCGGGTTTAGGGGTCCGGATGCATGTCTCCCGGCGAGAGCCCTCATCTCCACTTTGATAGGTGCCACGCAGAGATCAAGGCCTCTCTAGCAGCCGAGATATTCAGGCTTTTGCCATTAATACTGACCACTCCTCAACCGGCCTGAGGACTGCAGGAGTACAGAGCAACTCTCCTTCCTCCTTCGGTCGCCTCAGACACAAGATGTTGGGGAAAGGGGTCCAAAGGCAGTAGTTGAAGCTGAGCACCCCCAGTCCATGCCCAATCACAGAATGGCAGGGGTTGGAAGAGACCTTCAGAGATCATCTAGTCCAACCCCCCTGCCAAAGCAGGTTCACCTAGAGCAGGTTGGACAGTCGCTCATTTATTCTCAGGTGCTGGTTTCCCATGCATGCCTCCAAAACAGGGACAGCAACAATTTTTCCACACTACTAGAAAATCCAGACATTTTAAGCTTTGGGTCTCTTTCTGAAGAACAGATAAATACCCCCAGTATTTGTAGTGGGAGAGAAAGCAATGTGGATAAAGACAAGGCTCAGCGCAGGAACTGCAGGCTGGACAGGCCAGAGAAAGCAGCACTGCTTGTGAGGCAAAGAAAGGAAATCCAGAATATTCAGAGTGTTTTCATTTTTTAATTACCATATTGTAATCTTGAGTGTGGACAAATGAAATGACTGCAGCATGTTACGTAGGTCTTCCAGCTGTGTCAAAAACCACCCACCAGCTGCCTCAGTTTCTCCCCTCAGTCTCAGAAATCCTCCTCCCTACCCTTTCATCCTTACCTCCATCCTGGCTTGCTCACACCTCAACATTTGGCAGCCAAATATTTTCCATTTCCACCAAAGAGGTGAGCCATTTGCACTGCTGGGGAAAGGCATAGCTTTGCTGCCTTCTCTGTTCTCTTCCAGACCTGAGGCAGAGGTGCCAAAGGTGTGGGGATGGGCCTGGAGCCAGGAAGACCTGTCCTGTGGTGCACAGTGCGGCAGGAGAGCAAGACCCCAGCTAGAGGCTCCTTCTGATCCCCCCAGGACACAGAGCTGAGGAACACCAGGCGCACCAGCCTACTTACCAGTCAACACAGATAGGTGGACAGAGCAGACAGCTGGAGAGATTTGTGCATGCGTATTTAATAGACAAGAAGCAACTTGTTTTATGGTCCTCCTTCATCATTTACTGTTTGAGAGCTCCAAAAGTTGCCAATGCTCTTAATAGTTTTGCGGTAGGTATGATTTCAGGAAAACAAATTGGAGCAGGAATGAGCAGAGGGAGAGGAAAAAAGAAGACAGACCACCACTTGTTTTTTTGATCTAATCCTCGGATCAGACAATCAGGGTGAACACAGGACTGCACCTCTGCTTGGCAAGCTCTGCTTTGGCACTGGACATACAGAAACATAATGCATGCTTCATTTTACAAACATAACTTTTTTTTTTTTTTTCAGATTCTTTCCAAGAATGCTGTAAGGACATGAACTGACTTCTCAATCACTTGTTTTGTGCTCTCCTCATTGAGGGAACAGGCTTGTGGAAAAGGCTGCTGACAACTGTTGTATTGTTGAGCCAAACCTATTTATGCCAAGATAGATTTGTTCACTTCTTCTCCCCCTCCTTCTCCCAATATTTTCCTCTCTCAGACTTTTAATAAGGCAGTAAGGCAGAAAAGCAATGATGCAAACGAACAGAGTCTCAGTGTGACCATATGCACATCACCACCAATTGCTGGATCCTGCAGCACAGTAGTTAATTTTGTGTGTCATATTTTATGTCACACTTATTAGCCTGAAGTGCAGTAATGCACGTTTCCATTCACAAGAGAACCTCTTCCGAATAACAAGGCCATGAATGGGTAATAATATAAGTATATTCCATGTGGCAGGGACTGTGCTAATTAGGCCGACTCGGAAATCTCTGTCAAACACTATAAAATGTTACAGAGTTTATATAAATGTTTAATAATGAAAATGATAACAAACCGAATGGGGATGGCTTGGGGAAAACAGTCATTTGAATAGTTTTCCGAGCGTGAGGGATGAAACAGCCTATGGTTTCTGCAAAAGAGGCTTTTAAGCGAATGTTTTTTCTGGTTGACACATTTGACAAAAGGCTTGCCCCGATCTGCAATCTAGCACACTCTAACAGGTACAGCAGAAATACGGTGAGCTTGGTCTCTTTCTTTTGGTGCTAGCCCTCAGTATCCAGGGGTCACTGGCTCAGCAGTCCCCCTCTCCCAGCACGGCAGAGGGATCAGCAGCCACTATGGTACAGCTGGGTAGCTGGCACTCCTTTACATTCTTCCCTGGACACCTGAAGCAAGGTGTTCATTTCTTTTCCCTCATGCCATGAACTAGCTGCTAGCTTTAGGATACTTCAGTGGGATTCAGTCACAGGACAACAATCTGCATCTTGCACGCAGGCAAAGAGCTAGGAAAAATTCAGTCATTCCCAAGCCTCTTGAACAGTAACACAGAGTTCCCCCTCGTCTGCAGCCCCAGCCTGCAGTACAGCAGGGAGGCAGCCAGCTGCCAAAAGTGCCTGGGTGCTGCTGATGGACCGCAGGACACATCCCTCCTCCCCAGGCACTGCTCTGAAACAAAAGCAGCAACTAGGGGAATTAAGAGCAGGATGCACAGTGGCAAGTCCAGCACTCGCTGACAACTGACTGCAGGAGGGAACGCCCAGAGAAGTAGTATTCCCCCTTTCTCTGCTTCGCTTCCTGGCTGTGATATCCCCCCCAAAACTGCAGCGCTGTCCTCAGCCATAACAGGCTAAATGCCTATTTTGATTAATGAAACTATGATGAATGAAAATATTTTGACAAATTAAATGAAAATAGATTTCATTCCAGACAAACTAATTGCAGTGCTCATATGCAAGACTAAATCAATGATAAGGTGATAGCAAACCTATTGTTCACAGACACTTTTCAGGAACATATGATTACTTCATCTTTTTCAAATGGCGCATCTGCGATGACCTCAGTGGCAGAGCTCCAACTGACTGCAGTTCTGCTGAGGACCAGGTAGAAGTAATCTTGCCCCAAGCAGGGTTTTTTCATTATTGAAGAATTTTTATAATATAATATTTAACAATTAAAACTTCTTCAGAAAAACTCCAAAGTCAAAAAATAGCTTTGCACTAAACCAAAAGCAATTACATTGTTCCTAAGTATAATTACATTATTATTATCATACATAATATATTCATAGCTCCGTGGGCTGGGGGAAAAGTATAAGGTCTAAAGATAAACAAAAGACAGCAGGCTTTCATCTGATAGTAGTTCCACTTGTGAAGACCAAAATAATGCTATTAACATCAGCATGGCAGAGAGCAAAGCACGTTCTAGCATTCTTGTTGTGAAAAACTTTGCAAATCCAAAGGCTCCCTGGCTATCCAGCAGGTCATGCCAGTATTCCTCACCTACAGACATGAAGAGCTGCCCCAGCTCAGGGGCGACCAGACAGTAATTTTTACCCTGTGACCATTCAACACCTACAAACCTCTTTTTACTGCCAACTTCCTTCCTCACAGGCAACTTTAGAGAAGCTTTCCTGTGAATCATGGGGTAGGATTGCTAACTGCAGCCACAGCAGGACCAGTTTGGGGGATGGATTCTTGCCCACCATGCTAAGTAAAAAAGGAGGGCGTTAAACACTGCAGCACAGCTCCTAAAGTCCCACATACATTCTTATAGTTTGCTTTTTTAAACGAAGGCACACATAAGTTAGATACAAAATGCAGCTGGACCTGTCCTCAGGGGAGCTGAGACCAGAGAGAGCCTGCCCCATCACCTTGTAGCCCAGGGAACAGACCGCAGCATGGGGGACAGTTCAGGGGCTGCAGCCTTGAAAAGCAATAAGGAAATAGTGAGTTATAGCAGCAAAGGCCCCACTGCACATCCTAAACCCTGCTGATCACCAAGATCTGTGATAAGAAAGCATGCTCCATCCTTTTACTTGGAAACCCTACTTTCTTGAGACGTGAGAAAAGTTAGGATGGAGAATTAGGTAACCTTCTTGCTCCCCTTTCCCTGTGCTTTTTCAAAGCTGAATCCTGCCCAGGTTTTACTGAATCCTGCTATACGGCTCATGAACTGCAACCCATGCGGGAGGTGGCACGGTAGCTTGCCAACCTGCTCACATCCTGTTCTTCCACCATAAATTGAAATAAATGTATAAATAGAAATTTTTGAAGGATAGACTCAGGAGACTCCCCCAGGGTTGGAAAGTAATATTCAGCTCTCCCGGACAGCATGTATAGGGGGCTGTTAGGACCAGCTGAATCTCAGGACTAACGATGTATTATGTCTGTGTTTTCCTGCAAAGCAGGCTGCACTTGGAAAATGGAAATCTGAATCTTGACCATCTTGCTGAAGTCAGCTAAGCGAGCTCTCTGGCGCAGAACTGACAGGAAACGGGGTATTAGCTGGGGGAAAATAAATGAAAGAAATGTCCTTCAACTTGGGCCCCTTCACAAGAACAGTACGTTGCTTCCTTCTGGTACTTAGGCAAGGTGTAAGCCTCCTGTTTGTAGCTTTTTATTTAGGCTCAGCGTGGCTCAGCATCTCTGAGCTGCTACAAAGCCAAATGGCCATGAATGTTTTTATTTTTCCTTGCCATCTAAGATGCACCACCGTGTCCATGTCTCTGACTTAGTAGCTGATTTCAGCTAATTTGCATCTTTTGTTCAAACACTTATTATGAATAATTTTGGGAAAATTTTATTTTTGTGTCTTCAACATAAAGTCATCAAATAAATACAAAGTCAACAAATATTACCACATAGCCAGAATATTTTTCCTTCATTATGTAGTTGCTTCCTTGGCTCATTATAATGTACCTTCTCTTAACTGCATTTAATTTTTTTCCCCTCTATTTTGCTTGTTTTATTTCACAGTACCTTGAGAAAGATACTAACATAATGATTTTCATTCTTGACTTCCTATCTCAAGCACAAAATTGCTGCATACAGATTTCTCAGCAGTTCAAAAGAGTGTTTCTCTTACTAACTCCTGGTCCACCAACAAAATGGTTCACATCTTCCTTTATTTTTATCAGTGACAACTGTTTACTTTTTCTACTGCCTCTGATCCCACTGTACAGAGACCAGAAAGGGCTTACTCAGTTCTGGCAATAAAAGGGGCTCTTGAAGTGGTCCTACAGCATAATAATACTCTGTTTGGTGGGTTTAGTAAGTCTTTTTAAGGCCAGACCTATATTTTAACTTATAAATCACCTGTCAACCTCTTTAAAACATTCTAAGAATAAAGAGAACAGTTTAGGCTTAGAACAGAATAGGCTTCAGGACTCCAGATCTGTAAATCTGAAGGAGGAAAAGGGAAGGAAAGAAAAGGACCCATCCATCTCTAAGCACTGTGTGGCAAAGATATTCCATGAGGACATCTAACATCTAAAGCATACAATTAATAATACTTTTCAAAGATGTACCAAGATATACTTAATGACCATTTTTAAAGTACTTTGAAATCTTCAGAATGCAAATTAACTTAAATGCAAGACAGTAAATGAAGCACAGCAAACTGCTCCAGAAGTCCAACCACACGTCATGGTGACAGGAACAGAAGAGTACAAGCCACTAAAAATACCAAGGAGAATATTACAAAAAACAAAGATGGATAAATCTTTAGTCCAGACACTGTAACTTACACTGTCCAGACACATTTGATTATGAAACCTCTTACGAAAAGAGAGTCTATTTTTACTTTTCTTCTAGCTCCTTTTACCCACGTCTTAAGAACACGCCAGCAAACATAGCTGTGTACTCTGTGTTATCAGACCTGCTCTACTAGCAATTAAATCAGCCTACGCACCCTTCATAAAGGAAATCACTTGCAGGGGTACAGTGTGTGCTGGCAGCAAGAAGCAGCAGAAGTGCTGAAAGTACAGTTGGATCCTTGTCACCTCAATGTATTCATTGAATGTGACAGAGCGAAAACTGCCAGCTATGGACTCGTCCCAGAGGAGGACAGGGCCTCCTGATGGTACCATAACACAAATAATTAAGGGACGACAATACCAAAGGCCACATTTTTTTCCCAGTAGGCCAAGACCAGCTTCATGGGCTCAGTCTGTTGCCTTTTTCGTTAAATTAACAGCCTGGCCGGGCACTGGAATAACCTTCGGTTCCTCTTGCTTTCCCACACCCCCCATCAGGCAGTTTCTCAGATCTTTCTGTTGCTTCTATGACCTCCGTTGTGCTGGCGGACAATAGTCCTTTGAGAGAGCAGCGCAGTCTTGGCCAAGGTTGGGGGACTTGCACAGTGACTGGGACCACACGGTGCAGCCCCAGGCTCACAAAATTGTTTTGGGACAACGGCAGGACAAGAAATGACACAGACAGAAAACTGCTTCTAAAAAACACTTGTGTTGACAACAGGCCTGAAGCCTTCATCATGGAGAAGCACTAAATAAGAGGTTTTCTAATGCCAAGCTGTTCACAGAGGTGATCACAAACCACACAGCTGAAAGCCAAAAGGCGAAAGCTAGATGTCTGCCAAGTCTGAGAGCACCTCAACCTAGTGTTTACTCACTCCTGTATCTATTTAAATGTCACAACAGCAGCTTCCTGCTGCATCTTCCCATTCTTTTGCTGTGAGCTGCAAACAAACCACACCAGGGAAGGCTGATTGTTGAGGCTCGGGGCAAGATCCAGCAAGATGCAAAGAAGGGGAAGATGTCAGAGCAATGCAAGACAGTCAGGAGAGACTATCTACCTTGTCGATAAGGCCCATGTGTTGTGACTACAAAATGCCATACCCTTCTAGAAAGAGGCTGTAATTAGCTCAAAAGCTGACAAGTACCAGAGATAAGTGTGAAAAGATATCAGGAAGAGAAAGCACTTTGCTACTGAGAAATGCAACAGTCATAACTCACACACTGTGCAGGCAGTTGGGTACTTTGCCAGAATTCAGCCCATGAAATCAATTTACTGCCAATCTCCATTGTGTTGCTGCCCCTCAAGAGGTGCCAGCTGGAAGCTGAAATAAAGTTTTGCAGATAATGTTATTTGGTTGTTACCAAACTCCAGTTGCTGTTCTATATATTTACTCACTTTATTCAAGGTTAAACCAGCTAATTTTGAGGCCAAAACTCTGCACCAATTGCTTGCCACATTTGAGACTGACAGCAGCTAACTGTACGGATGGAAACACAATCAGTCTTAATTTTAACACTACACTAATGGATGACAGCCACAACTGTTCTGGGCAAGACAGACTACAGCACGCATAAAGCAGCACACTGCAGCGAGAGGCAAACCTGAATGAGAGTTTCAAAGACCCTATTTTTTCTTCTTGCTCCCCTTCTTGGGGGTAGGAGATCTTCAGTGAAAAGCCAGATCTGCACCTGGGCTCCAGATCAGGTTCAGTTAGATGGAGACTAATTTTTTTTAATCTTATTTTAGTGTGGAAAGGGCAGGTAGAATGTCATGAGATCAGTTTGCCTCAGTATTTTTTCCAATTTTAGCTGACCACATGAGTACAAACATATGAAGGTTCAGCAATATCAAAACTCAATCCACATCTTAATCCTAGCTGCGCATTGCAGCTGAATTTTTAACATTATCTCCCAGTCTAAACTCCTTGTCCAGGATGCTACCCTTGAAAGCTTTGCTTTTTTTGAAGGCTACAGCTATCCCCTTAACTGGCGGGCTGGCAGGGAAATGGGGAAAAAAATTCTAATCCTTTGAGGTTTGTCAATGAGTTGATTTTGATCTGGTTTATACTACTGAAAATCTGGAGTAACAGAAAATTATCAGGACAAGCAGCAAAAACGAGTTATCAGATGGAAGTTAAATTCAAGTGCCCTTAATGTAATGTCATCTTTACTTTTTCTTTTAAGACAAACTCTGGCTATTAAAATTCCATTAATTTCTGAATTACTTAGATACAGGGATAGGAAGAAACCTTGAGCTGTCCTAATGTGGCATTAGAGATGCACACAGAAATACTGATTCTGATCTCTTTTAGCAGATGTGACCTAATCTAAAATGTTCTTCTGATTGAACTCTGCCTGCTGAAATGTCTGGCTAGGACACGAGCAATCAGAAAGCCCTTGCTTAGCAAGTACCAGCCATAAACTGGGAAATGTAATCGGTATCCTTCCATAACTTTTTTTTTTTTTTTTTGGCTATGAAACATCAGAAATAAAAAGGAGTGCAGTGAAGTCAGCATACTTGATTAAGAAAGGAAGCCTTTCAGTGTGGGAATTTGGGCTGTGAGGCACACAAACTAGCTATCCCTCAGCCATCCTTGATTTACAAGAACCAAAAGCTGAAGAACAGATAAGCATTATTTTTCTGCTTTAATGTGCAACTCTCAAAGCAAATATGCGCAAGAGAGGACATGAGGCTAGAAGTGAATGAAGGCTATTGTTTTGTGGGTAAGAGAAAGTAAAAAGCAAAAAGAGGAAAGACAAGACAAGATTCAGGCTAAATTTTTAATAAGGAGCATTTAGAAGCACCTAGTTTCTTCTGCAAAGCCAGTGAATCTTTAATGCAAAAATTGTTTCGAAAAGGCAATTATCCCAAAAAGAAATTACTCTGCTCTGCAGCGGGACAAAATTTAATAATTAAAGTGCACATTGAGAGATTTTACTGCTATTTTAAGTACTTTCCTTGTGCAGCCTCAACTATGAAGACTCAATTGTTGCCTCCCTTACGTAAGACCAGCAAGCAGTTCAAGCTAAAACCCCCTATCAACCAGGCTGCTCTAGAAATGTGACTGCCTTTAGCAATCACAGGCAAAAGCAGATGCTCCAGGAAGACCAGGGGTATTGTTCTGGAAAGTATCATGCAAAGAAGAAACTTCTAAAAATAAAATACCCCAGGTGGTCTACAGAAGGCATTAGCATGATGTATAGCCCAGTTGCTCTGCATTTTCTGACGTCTTCTCAGGGCTTGACTTTTCATCTTTTCAAGGGGCAGAGGGCCAGGCGACTAACACATTTACCTGTGGTGATGGTAATATGATGGTACCTAGGAAGGGACATAGCTTGCTTCATCTGCAATCTCCAAGTAGCAGCAATGAAGCAACCAAGAATCCAACAGCGACATCCTCCCATAGTAGTTTCTCTTATTCCTTTTATATCACTCTCCTGAAAGGGTTAATATGAACATATCCCTTTTATGTCCTCCTCTTCTCCCTTATTAAATTACCTGAGGTCGGATGCCATGGTAACATGCTAGAAAAGGAACTGACATTCATGCATGACAGAAAGATCCAGTGCAAGTCTTACTCACCCAGGAGCAGCATTACACAGACGGGAGGTGCAAAACAAGCCACTACCAAACAAATCAATGTCAAGTATCACAGAGCTTTCTCAACACATCCACATTTCTATTTGTTCCCTCTGTGGCACAGAGCGGGTGAAGCGCTGCTCTAGCTCCCCGTGCTATGCTCTATCTTTGAGAAGGAAATCTAAAAACAAATTGCCGTAGAGATTTGTAACCAGAGTGGAAAGTACTGAATGTATCTCAGATGAGACTTTTTCAACCTAACGTGTCTGAAACAAGAAAAACAAGGGGCACAGAGGCAGCCCTGCATATTAACTACTGCAAAGTGCCTCTAGGCCAGCAGCAGTTTCCAGACAACACTGGGTAGTGTCTGGCCCCTCAGGATATGGGTGAAGAAGTTTGAATCTATACATCCGTTCATGTAGACAAGGCCAGAAAGACTCCGCAGCTGAGGATCTGCCAGGTCCTCTAAGGGCACGTGAGCTCAAAAAACTAATAGATAACAAAGACACCAGGTAACAAAACTTTAATTTCCCTCTCTGACTTGTGCAGGATGCAGTATGCTTCCAAAATTACAGTAGAAATAACTTCCATTATATGCTCCAAGCCTTTTTAAAATGAAAAATGGAGGCAGCGCGCTCTTGCAAATACATACACAGTTGACCAAACTGAAAACTACTGCTCACTCAGGCATGTCCAGGCTTTTTTCCCTTCTCTTTCTCTTTCCCCTTCTTATCCTTTCCCTCCCCCTTCCCTTTACTAACGTGCCCTACACAAATATCTATTCAAAACCATGCTGAAAATCAGGGAGGCTTTTGTCTTACTCCGGAAAGAGGATACGGGGGTTTTGTTGCTGTGATTTGAGAGGATGTTTTTGTGGTGATTATTTTCATTTTGATGGGGGGCATTTCATAGCTGTTCAAGAAAGTGTTGCTCTCCAACTATGGCTGTCCATTCAAACATCGGTCTTCATGCTCAAGAGAGACTTCACCAGCTGTAGCGATGCTCTAGAATTTCTTCCAAGAACTTTGTAAAGATCGTTTGGAGCTCCCAGGCTCCACCAGGATTCTGCTGTCCTCTCTAGACCTGTTTATGAAACTTTAAAATCTGATGTCTACTTGAAATACGACTCAGTGCTTTCAGAAACCAAGGTAACTTCCTATTCTGTAATCTTCTCAGCACAGTTCAGGTTGAGTGAAAAAGGCTGAGGAGGAGGAAAATATGCTTATTTTTAGCTACATGTGACTGAGATGGTACTGCAGGAGAAATCAGAAAGATACAGCAAGCTGAGAAGCATATTAGAGAGTCGTACATCTTCAATGTGGTGATTAAATCCAGGCAAGCAGACTTCTCCCCCCACAAAAGGAGGTGTGGAAGAAGAGAAGGATCAAGAAAAAGAGCGAGAAGCAGATAGATCTGAGCAATTTAAACAGTGGACGGAAACATGAAAACTGCCACTGAAGGACAGGAGGGAAGTAAAAAGAGAGGCAGACGTCTGCATCTTCAAAGAGACCACAGACAAAGAGGATGGAGCCTAAACAGAGAGGCATTGGCCCTACATGTTCAAAGGGTTACACATGTGAGCAGCACATCCAGTGGTGTTACCCACAGAAGTGGAGGCCTGGCAGACCGGGAGCTCTGGCTGGAAGAGACTGTCTGGGACCTCGAGCAGCTGGTTTCTGCTCACTGACAAAGAGGAGGGATCAAGGTTAGGGTGGCTCCAGAGGAGTGTCTGAGGTGATGTAGTGGCTGTCAGCACAAGAGTGAAAGAGGAGGGCTGCTGCTAAGACACATTGCAGTCGCAACACCAGAGGCGCTTTGTTTCCCTGACATCTGATTCTGAAATGGAAAGCATGCGGTCTTCCATCAAAATATTGGAAACAAATGCAGAATAGGAGTGTTAAAAGATAGAGAACTAAAAGCAAACAGTGAAGAAAAGTGTTAGACAGAAGAAAAAATACTGAAGAGCATAAGAGTTCAAGAGTATTAACAAAAGACAGAAGCTGTTTGCACAGCAATCACATAGTTTCATACTACTGTCTCACACATAACTCTTATAGTTAAATTGCATTTGGCTTTCCTTTGTTCTGTGCTTTGAATTTATTCCAGTCTTCCAAATATTTTAATCTTATTTATTGAAGTAAACCACAACACCAAGCAAGGGGGAAACTAAGCAGATCACTGATTAAAATGCAAGGTGTGTACTCAAGGCTAGAAAGCGCCCAAAGGCACAACACTAAGCAGAGGATATTCTTTAGGTAGCGGGAGGCCAGGAAGCGCTGTGACTCAGTCCACAACTGACTCACCATGACTCCCTTGCCTCCTCCTTTACTCTAGAGCAAAGGGCTGGGGGCAGGATATTTGTTTCAGTCTGTATTTTGCCACTGGGAAATTACTGCCCACACTGCAAGGAGTGAGCTGCTCGGCTGGGACAGAGGAGTGGAAGCTTCTCCCATCCCTGCTTTCCTGGGACCCCTGTGACACAGGGGAAGGCAATACCTGTATTTCCACATGACTGAGCACCAAGACTCAAATTACTGCGTCAGGCATGTTCTTCTGTAGCCTTGCTTGCTTGCACAGAAATGTGGGCTGAGTCACAGTTTGACCATAAACTGCCCACACTTCGTATGCTGAAAAATCAGTTGGTCGAGGTACAGTCAGTGTGGTCAGCTGAGGAGTGAATTTAGATTGAAGCCATCTGCACAAAGGAAGAGCAGAGGTGAACTGATGTTGTTTTGGACAACTGGTATAACCCCAGCTGCTTTGAAGTCAAGGGTTCAACCTCCTGTTGTTTACAGCAGGGTCAGGATTTCATCACAAAGCTTTTTTAATTAAGGTCTTGGGTTTTTTCTACATATTGACATGGTGCTAACCTTCAATCCAGGTCAATAAATAACAAAGCAACACTCTCAAAGCAATTATATTAATGGCAAAGAAGAGAGACAAACTCACTGACTGCAGTTCTACTGCTGGGAAGGGTCTAGAAGAGTTACAGCCATGGAAACAAATCCTTACTCAGAGCTCTGGAAAGGCCTACGCTGCACTGAGCTGTAACTCTGTAGAAACCCTGGCAGCACTGACCGAAAAGGACACCCAGCACCTAGATTCGGGTGCTGTCTCTGTCCCTACTCCATCTGAAAGCCAGATCAGCTGCTGCAGTGCCAGAGGCAGAGACAGGAATGAGCTGTGCCTTCATGAGAGCCATGGCAAGTTAAGACTTGCCACCACGCAGAGCTGCCAGGCTCGGGGAGCTTACTCAGGGAAAAAGACGGCTAGGGATGGCCTTTCAACCACGGCAGATCTCCTTGTGCCTTGCAGTCAGAAGGGAGCATGAGGACTTGCCACTGTTTCTCCTTCCATTCTGCACCTCAAAGCACCTCTCGAGTGGGAAGTCCCATGGGTCACACCCAAAGCACGTCTGTGCAACAGCACTGACAGTGCAGGAAGCCATATGGGTCTGGCCCAGATGCGGGTCATCTGCAGCTCCTTCTGATCACTGGAGAAGGGGCAATCCTCCCATCTTCCCTGGGACAAGCGCAAAAAGCACTCCCATTAAATGTAGGATGCTAAATTACTCCCATAGCTGGGCCTGCATTTTTTTCTCTAGCTCTCTGGGTATTGTTTGGCAGCCATCAGATAATTGAGCACAAAGGCTAAGATAACATAATTTGAATAACAGCTAATGAAATGCTCTGCAATTATTTCTGAATGTTTTATCTGTCTTCCCCCTCTTGCATGGTAACTGCAATTGCCTCCCTCTTACAGAAATCCCTAGGCAGGTGACAATACAGCAGAAGCCTACACTTTTCATTTCGGTTTCTCCTCACTTAATGACCTCTTAATCCACCTCCCTTTCCCTCTGCTGGAGCTGATCACCAGCTGCGTCTCTGCACAGAGCCCATTTTCCACCATGGCAGCCCATTTGCCCCTCTCCCACCTCCATTCAGCACCTGCCCCACACCACCAGTGTGTGGGGCTGATAAGGGAATTTTGCATATGAGCTCCCTGTGAGAAAGGAAAAGGAGAAAGGTTACAAAAAGGGAGCCGCTACTCTTGCCTCATAATCCAAGGACAGACAGGAGGAGCAAAACTGGCTCGAGGATTTATGGAAGGATAGGAAGCAATGCAATCTGCTGCCCCAAGGATGAGGATGTTCACAGGAGCTCCTGATCTCACACCTTCATTCCCAGCCTTTCCCTCCAAGGCAGCAGCAGCTCCACAAATACTGTGGGTAAAATTACATCCTTTGCTGAAACACCTGCGCGCTTGTGCAAAAACAGCAGTCCCTATCCTGAAACAGAGCTGTGACTTCTAGCTGTACTCAAATTTTTCACGAAATTTGAGCTCAGTGTGATGAAATCCTTGCCCACGGAGATGTCTCAAAAAAAGACAACAAGATAGCTGGCAAAACATAACTCAGGTGTTTACTTATAACAGTGTCAAAAATTTTTCACCTGCAGCTTCACAGGTTTTCTGGCAAAAGGAGGATTTGACCAGCTGGACAAAGAATTATCAAGAAGCTCAGTGTTTATACTTTTTAACATGGGACCACCTGCCTGTATTTAGCTGATCTGTTTAAGGTGTTCAAACAGATTACTGATAGGAGTAAAGTTTAAACAGGCAATACAGGAATCACCAGCACAAGAAACTAATCTCCAGTCTGCCTGGAGGCAGAGCCAGGAGAGGGTGACTTCCAGTGCTGGGAAGGTTGTGTCCTCTCTCCATAAATGCTGCCATAAAAAGGGCAGGAAGAGCACTGCAGGCAATGCTGATGAAGGCCATGCTGAAAACCACCAAAAGCTGGAGATGTTGCAGGTACAATCACAGCAAAGGAAAGCAGTTGATCAGGACAGTGTATTAACTGAGTTTGTAACTTATTTTTGTCGGCTTTTTTGTTCTTTGCTTGTTTCTTTTTCTCCCAGAATTTACTACTCTCTAGAAGGCAAAAGAAGTGCGAAGTGCTGTCTGAGTGGTGGGGGAATGACACGAGGCAGACAGAACTGACAAAAATTTCTGATATCATCCTTGAAAACACAGAAGAGACTTACTGGAAAAGAAATGTAGCTAAATTTAGAGGAGAGAACATGTTTTAAACTGATGGCTCAGAAGCACTCTTGGAGCGTATCTAGAACTCCATATGAAAGAGTAGGGCTTAATTCTGTAATATCCAAACACAATCCCAATAGCAGGCCTCACCATGAAAATCTGCTTCACAGTGTCAGGGCTCTCACTTCAGCATGCAGGGAATTTTCTCCCCAGTACTCTCACTTCACATGTCTGCAATTTGGTCACTGGTTTAGCCAATCTTTATCTATCCAGTCTGTAGAAACAACCCATATGACTAATGCTGTACTATCTAATAGTGTTTTCTGTAAATAGAGAATCCAAATCAGGACGATGACAATGCATTTCCGTATGACTCTGCTGGATCTCAAGTTCCAACATGATCTACAGTTTATGTGGAGCTGTTAGATCCATCTTTATAGAGAGTTACCGACTGACAGACAGGCCTGGTCTCTAGTAAATTACCCATAATAAATCAAAATATTGGCAAAGGCTTCATTAGCCCCAAATTTCCTAGTACTTGATGCTAACCTGCAGAGGCCAGGAAGGGATTTCTATTCCTCTAAAGAGAATTTAAATCTGCTTAGATAATAAAGTTTATATCTGAGCAAAGGACCTTCACTGGCTGCAAGAGGATCCCACTGAATTTTGCAACAAACAATCAAAATAGTGAGATAACGCCCCAAGTAATATGAAATGAAATGAACTGGGGCCCATGTGTCTATGGCATTTTGCTACAAAACCTTGAAACAAAAAAATCACGGACAGATTCACAGTCACCCACCTCAAAAACCAACTCCATGTTCTCCTTCAAAACCATTTATCTAAATGGAGAGAAAGCTATGGCTGGAGACTATAAACACAGCTCAATGCAGCACAGTTTTTCACAAGGACTGCAAAATCAACACATCACAAAAACATCCACACCTGGAAAAAAGACCTATCTGTAAGCTTAATGGAGCACTGGGACACTCGTCCTGTGGAAGGGAGTTACCCTGGATGGATATCAGGTGAAAGACAGTTTGACCCGAGGAAAAGAACTAGCCCAGAGAGTTATCGGAAGTAAAAACTTCTGGTTTACAGGCAGTTTCCAGAAAGCAGTAGCTTATTGCATGGTAATAAATCACATCTTCTAGAGGCAGGTGTTGAGCATGATAAATGCTCTCAAGATCTCTAAAGCACCCGAACATCTTGGTCTCACTGAACCGTGCTGGAAGAACCAGTCAAACCTTGTACCATTACAGGCTGACCTGTTACCTCTGGAGCACATTTGAAAAAAACTGCCAGTCTTTAAAAATCATTGTATCCTAACACTTATTTTTCAATGCAAAGCAAAATCTACCAAGTTACAATTTTAAGACAGTTCAGGATCTCAGAAAAAGCAATCTTCCTAGGCCACCATGCTGGTATTATCAGCATCTCCAGCAATCTTTCTGGCCCTCCCCACACCCAGCTCCCAAAGGTAAGTCCTGGTCACACAGGGGACACAGCATGTCAAGGATATACATTTAGAAGGTTCAAAGGAAAATGAAAGAGCTCCTAAAACGAAATAGATATAAAACCTAAAGAATGGATAATAAATGCATAAAAAGCTGATGACTGGATAATTGGTTTCATTAAAAGATAAACATCCTCCTCTTCTAATGACATTACTGTTGATATTACTCCATCGATACCATCCAGCTTATCATAACCCCTTTATATGACTGCGGAGTCATGTCCTGCTTTCCAAAAGAGCCCCTGCCTTACGCCTGCCTAGAACAAAGATCAAAGAATCTTGTCCATGACCTGAGCTCTTCAGCCATTAGCCAGTAGTTTCCAGCATGGCCTGTAAGTGACAGAGAGCTACATGTCATCAGGGAGAACTAGAAAAATAAATTATATCAGAAAGAACAGTAAGTATTTTAAAAAAGTGTATGTATATAGAACAAAAGAGAATGAAAAATAGTATAAAATACATTTCCCCCCCATATGATAGCACTAGGCAAAAAAAAAGGGTTGAAAACCATTTCTTTATTATATTTCCTAGTTTCAAAAGTGATGTGAAAAATCACTCCTCTTCAGAAAAGGTGTCCAAGATATGCAGGACAATGGAATATTTTGGGAGAAGAACCCAGTTAGACTAATATGTCTCTATGTAATTTTAAAGTCAGAGAAGAATACCTGCAATATCATGAATATATCAAATATTTTAACTACTGGGAAAACGTTAACTGTATTTTCATGAGAGATATTTTCTCTGCTATTATAAAGGGAGGATTACACAGATGTAATATGATATTCCCTTTATAACTGTGATTAATACTTCTTTAATCATAACTGAAAAATTATCTGTAATAAAAATATACACAATTTGCCTTTTGTGCATTAAGAAAGCTTGTTCATAATCGTAATTTGAACCACACTCCTCCAGAAGGCAGTTTTGTTAAGCGAGGTTAGCCAGCCCTAGGCAGGGAAGCAGAACACACCACTCTCACAGCACACATAACCACCCCAAAACAGTTACGTCCATACTCCCCTGAACTCAAAACCCTGCAAGAAAAGCAAGACAGCACTTGCAGATAGTGTTTTGTTCCAAAGAAGACTGACAGTTACAAGACCTTGTTATGATCTTAACTGACTACTCCAATTGAAAATTCTCAACAAGCCTTCACTACACCCTAGATTGACAGCTGCTAAGATGATGGACAGGAAAGCACCAAGTTTTAATATCAGTGCTGCAAAACTGGCTAACAGCCTTTGTTGCTTTAGATATACAAGAGCCCATAACGTAAGGTATTCCCCTTAAAATCTCATCTGACCAATACAAACACTTCCTCTGCTTTTGTGCAGTAGCAACAGGACTACCATATGAAGTATCTCAGTCTATTTTGCAGGGGTTTACTTGGTTTTGGTTTTTTTTCTATGAGAACACAGGAGAAAGCCTTCCAGCCTTATTCAGCGTTTTTTATGCTTACTGGCCCCAATGCATGCTTGCAAGTCAAGATTTGCTGCCATGTTTTGGGATGAAGATATTAGTGCAATGAGAATGTAATAAAAGCGTGGCCACGTTATCATCAAATAATAACTTGATCAACACACAAGATGATAATCTAAAACCTGACTTAGCTCCAGCCACAGTCTTGTGCCGTATATTCTGTCTAAACATTTCAGTGCATGTCCAGCTGCTGAAGGATTAAATAAGCACCAGCAATGGCACATTTGCAAAAATGCCTCAATCGATTTCAGAAGCTTCTGGTATTCTGGATTTCCTATAGCTTCTGGTTCTTGCAGCACTCTAGCACTTTTGGATGTTTTTGAAACTATCTGGATGTTCTGAGATTTGTACCAGGGCAGTCCCCACTGACCAAAAGCAGCTCCCGCAGGCCCCATGGGTAGTTCCTAGCCACTGCATAATTAAAACAATCCACCTGCTCCAAAGCCATTTCCTCAGCTGTGCAGCGGTACACACACAGATGTGATACTTTCCTATTATAGCACCCCTCTTTGGGGATGGCAGGCAGGCTGTCACAGTCACTGCAGTCATTCTGCCTGTGAAGTTCAGCAAAAAAGATTAGGCACCAAAAAATTCCAGCAACTCTTTCCCTCGAGTTACAATAAACTTGCTTCCAATTTGTTGTCCAGCCATTGCTAATTTCATTACCATTTCACACATGGTAATGAGACACATGCTGGTCACATGACCTTCCCCTTCCCTCTGGGGCCTAATGAATATATATCATGCATAATTAAGAAGGGCCTGTTTTGGCATACAAATTCATTAGTGTTTTAATATAAAAATGCACAAAAGGGGAAATTAATGTTTCATGACAACTAAAATAACCCTTTCTGCTAAAAATGTGACCACACTGAAACCATTCATTTATATGTTTTTATTTTCTAATACAGTCAGCATTTAAAAATCTCCAGACTGCACCACTAAGGACTAGCTGAGTATTTAGAAACTGATGGTGTACTGTTTTTGGCAGATTTCATCCAGATCTTGTAATGTTTTCTAACGCTTTGGCGTGACTGACATGAGTTGCTCCTATTAGTGCAGAAATTTCTCCTCCTCCAACAGTTTGCTATCAACATTTGAAATGGAAGCTGTAGCTCCAGTTCGAATGCCACATCAAACAAGCTGATAAGGCTGTCATTTTTTATTTTTAAGGTATAATTCAAGTGCAGCTGTATATCACTGTTGTAAGGATCTCTTTCCACAGCATCTAAGAAATCAGCTGTCAATTTGGGCTTCTCAAATTTTTAGGAGAAAAAATGGAAAAGTGAGAAGCCTGGAAAGTTGTTATTGAAAGTACAGATGGTGACTTTGCTTTTTAACCCCTTCATGCTTGTTATGAGGACCTCTTAATATTATACTAAAACGTAGCATCCGCTGCTAGAGCACACACACGCCTGGTAACGCTGTCAGCATTTCACCAGCCTAGCACTTTGTCATCAACAGAACTGGTTTGGATACGACCAACCCCCCAGCAAAGGCTCAGGGTGGCTAAAATTCAGTCTGACTTATGACTGGAAAACGAGGAAAATTACAAAGATTTGGATGCTTTGTGTGAAAATCAGGGGTAAGATCTAAACCTGGTACTTCAGCAGATTTTTTCTTTTGTACGGTTGGAATGGAATACCTGTCTCCAGCTTTGCTGGCCTTGAATTCTAGGTATTTTTATATTTTCACAGAAGCATAGAATCAGTCAGACTGGAAGGCACCTCAGGACACCAGCCTCCTGCCCAAGGGTCAACAGTGAATTAAGACCAAGTTGCTCTGAGTCTTCCACTCAAGTCTCAGAGAACTGCAACGATAGAGATCCACAGCCTCTCTGGAAAACCTGTTCTTGTCTTCACGGTGACTTTTTTCCTCCATACCTCAAGTCAGAAACTTCTCTCTTCCAATTTATGACCGTTGTGTCCTGTCCTGCTGCGAAGACACTTCCATAAAGCACCTGTCTCCACTCGCTCTATAACCTCCCTGCACAGCCGCCGGGCAGGCTGCCGCCATCTCCTCACCAGGCCGAGCACCCCCTCCCCAGCTCCCTCAGCCTCTCCTCAGAGGGCTGGGTCGCACCACGCTGTAGGGAAGGGCAGATTCTACAGGGATCCTCACTAGAACGATGACCCAACAGTGGCGTTGGTACGATCAAACCTGTGTTTTAACCCCCACCCTCTGCGGATTGGGTCATTTTACCACATTAACATTTAACACATACAAAGCTCACGCAGCCCGCGGAGGTAGCAGCCGCCAGTGGAAGCGCCCTGAAAGGCCGGGGCGCCCAGGAGCCGTTTAAAGGAAAGGCGGGTACGTGACTAGCTCACCCACAGCTAATGGCCACCCGCCCCACAAGATGGCACACCAGGGGCTAGGGGGTTAGAAGGCACCGGCCACAGCCAAGCGGCTCCAGCTTCCAACCCGCTGAACTCCCACCAGTTTATCAACATCTTTTAGTTAATAGCTTTTCTTCTGCGAGCATTAAGAAATAATTTCTGAAGCAGTAAAAGTTGTGATTAAGTCCTGCTGCCTGAAGGCCCCTGGTTCCCAAGAGGACTCTGGGCCAAGAGCTCATGGCTTTCCAAAGGTCACCTCCGGCTGCCTCTCTCCAAGAGGCTGCCGTTTTCATCGGTACCCTCAGCAGGGCATTACACAATGCAGGAGGCAATAAAAGCTGAATACACCCAGCCAGAAGCACAGGATTTCAGAAAAATGGAAGTCCGAAGCTGACTGAGCTGGCAAAAAAGAGCCTATAGTAAGGCTGTGTGTTTCCAGTTCTTGTTTTGGTGCCCTTGCCAGTCACCTAAAAGTGCTGAAGCACCATCGCGCTTCAGGACAGCATTGTTGAAAGCTTGAGCAGTAACAAGATTTTTAATACAGGTTTATGAAGACATATACTGTTTGTGTACTTTAAAAGAGCTCTCACAGCCGTTCTTCACAAAATATGAGTGCTTTTATGCTCTGCAGTAAGAAGATGAAATTTAAGAGGCAGGGTTCAAGTGTGCAGGACGTGTCCTTTGCTACCCCTGTAAAAAACATTACCCAGTTCTGACTGAATTCAAGCTTCACTCAACAAAGGCTTGGCACTTTGAGGCCAGCAGCCAGGTTTTTCCCTGGGCTCCCTGCGCACTGAGCGTCCCCAGCTCACAGACGCAGTGGCTGAGCAGGGGCTTGCCCTCCCGTGCCCGCTTGCCTCCTGGGCCACTGGAGCCACTAAGCTGCCAGATCATCCCTCTCCTACTGTTATGCTACTTGTGTCATATGGAGGCTGGAAGAAGCAGGCTTCCCAGGATGGACAAAAGACATAATCTTGGATGGAAGGCGTGGCAGTAGAGGAAGGAATTTAGGACAGAGCTGAGGAAGGCTATGACCTCCTCAGATGGGGAGGAATGGAGGCTGGAAATGGAATCAAACAGTAGAAGAGAAGAGCAGACAATACAAACAGTGGCTGATGTGTAGTAAAAGGGTAGGAATCAAGATGGGAACTGGCTCTTATGGCCTTGTCCCCTTCCCCATGGTTGTTTGAAAAAGTTCATCAACTCCACATATTCCCACTTACCATAGGCCAGCACTCTCAAGATCCTAAGAGAGGCTGGGAACAAGTCGTCAATAATGTGAAGATTCAGATGGGTAAAAATTGGAACTGGGACGAGGAACTGCACTGGTACAAGTGGATACTGCTGAGGTTGAGGAGACACAGCCTCTCCTGAAGGCTCTTTCCTCTGGAATAGAAACCAGGACCCAGAGCTGCCCAGTATATGAGCTATCGGCACCTCTCTATGAAACTCACTGCCATCCTGTACCTCCTCCAGCACCTGCTCACAGATGATAGTCTGCTATTGCTTTTTCCTACTCACTCAAGCAGTAGAGCCTGTAGTGTGGATCCAAAGATTCAGCCCTGTTGATAAGGAAAGTAATGCAATAACACACACAGATTTTTCACCTGCTAATGCTTTTAAGAACATAGAAAAAAAAATAGGTGAAAACTTGAAGAATGCATGGTGGAATCCCTATTTTGATGCAAAGAGGGTGTTGAATAAATTTAGGGAAAGCTGCATCAGCTTTTTTTGTTATTAAGAAAGGAGTAAGCATGGATGAGGAGAGACATTGAGTGCTCTAAGCAAATTCAACACACATCTATCTCCCACTAGGAGAATTCCAGCAGAACCATCCAGCTCATATATCTAGAAGAAAAACTACGTATGTAACTATGTTATAGTCAAAGCATATAGCATTCATCCCACCTAACTTTGGCCAACTATCCTAAAAGAAGCTGTTCAGATTCCCTTCATGGGCAGTGGAGAAAAATTTTACCTGTTCCTAATTATTCTCTTTGTGAAAAATAAAATATTAAAAAGTTAAAAGTTCAGATTAATCAATCACTAAATTGTCCCATCAATTGTAAAGGAAAAGAAAATTAATAACTTAAAATGTAGTTGGTCTAGATTAGGTGAGAAATATTTTACCACTAACCACTCTGGAACCACTGTATACTTTCAGTTCCTTTGTTTACTATTTGATTTCCCATCAGGGTCACAACATGAAGCTTGAAAACGTATTTTAAAATGATTGCAGAATTTCTTTAGAATCACACATTCCCCAGCCACCTGTAAGGTAAAATGCAAGCACAGAAGATTAAATGAATCCTGTTGGACATACTGAGGAAAAGAAAAAGTTAAAAAACAGAAACAACAGGAAAAAGCAGTTCATGGACTAACATCAAAATGTTCAGAGAAAAATTCTGCTACCTACAAGTAGCAGAAAATGTATTATATTGTCCTTTCATCAAATTACATAGTATTTGAACAGTAGAAAGGGACTCTGAAAATTAAGATGCTACAGAGAAAGTAAAATCTAGTGACACGTATAATGAAAGAAAAGACAGTCACCACTCTATGAAGTAAATTCAGTAAGTAGAAAAAGAATTAGAAGCCTTTATCAGAATCTTTTAACTCCTTTGGAAGTTCTTGAATATAACCCAACCTCTCAATAGGTGCAAAGGAAGACAAAAAAGCAAGATAGAGTAAAATAGAATACAGTATTTCAGTTGGAAGGGACCTACAACAATCATCTAGTCCAACTGCAAATAGTCAGGTGTCCAGAGGAGGGCAGCTTTTAGACTCTTGCAATTCTAATAATGAGAGTGAAAATCAGCTACCAAATGGGGTTTGTGTCATGGAGGATATGAATCCAGTGGCAGGAACATCTGTTCTTGGAAAGGAAATTATGTTGATCCTATAAATGAAGAAACTGTCGGTGAGCCTGAGCTGATGTTCATACCTGCGGTGGAAAGCCACAAATACCAAAATTAGACCAGGGAACCTTAACAGAAGACAAATTCAAGGTCATCCAAGTAGCAAAGCAGAAATAGTAAAGCTAAAACCCATCATCTATTGACAAGCTCACCCACAGGATTTATTTAACTGATAAACACTTAAAAACTATGAAATATACTTTAATGGACTGGCTTGTGAGTTAATGAACCAGCGCATTCCTCTAGATAGAATCAGAACAGCTTGGCTGAGATTCCTAAACCATGATGGCTTTCTTTGACTCATGTGCCAGATGCCTGTACTTTTCAGCCAGGTATTCTTGCCATTTCTTCGAACTGTTAAGAGCCCTTGGTCTTTTGCACAGTGACAATTTGAAATTTCCAAGAATCAGCTTTTTCTGATTTCTGATTCTTTGTCACAATAAAAAGTATTTTTTTAGCTCTGTTTTCCCTCACTACCTCCCGGCCTTGGTCTGCTCAGTGGTTTTTCTCTAATAAAAATGCATAATTTTTTAATAATGTAGCCCTTTGCACAATTAGGGAGAGTAATACTATACTGCAGTTCATCTTTCAGGCTGTGGGCCTTGGGCCTAAAAGGACAGTCCATAGTTGCCTGACCTGTGCTTGGCTCCTGCTGGCCTTTACCGCAGGACAAGTCTTGAGAGTGTGAAGTGCTGGGTAGATCATCATGGCAGCATCAGCAACCTACCATCGCTCTCAAGGTTGTCTGCCTTCCTTTCTGACTTTTTCCAGGGTGCCCTGGACTTAAGTGGGAGCCCACAATGCTCGAAGGAGGCGAGCAACAGAAACGAGTCCAGGCTGCATCTCCCAGTCAGATACAGCTTCCTGGAGCCCTTCAGAGCCCCTCCTGTACACAGGGATATATAACTGACATGGAGAGGAAGGACTTCAAGAAAATGCATCGTAACAAAAAGAGGAAGGCAAATGCCTTCCCATAACCTTAGAGATGTTACCCCTATCGTAACTTCAGTGTTCACGCAGGAACACCGGACTGCCAGCTTGCTCCTGTGCCAGATGTAGAAAGTCTCTCAGGCTTTCTTTGCAATTTGAACAGTGCTAGCACCAGCCAAGGAGACATTGCCAGATGCAGAAACTTTTAAGGCAAACTAATGGTGTTGGATACTCTCCTGCTCTAATCTCAATTTAAATTAGTAACTAGAGGCAACACACCGGGAGCTTTTCTAGTCTACTTCCTGAAGAAGTAAATCAAATCTCAAATAAAATATTCAACATTTGGAGGCTGAGCACAGAATATTGCAAGTCTGAGCACAGCTCTTAGTGCACACTGAGGAAGCACTTTTCCTAAGATGCTGGAAATGTAGGCAGCTCAGTTTGACACCACGTCCAGTTTTATTTGTTTTAGAAGATATGATCCCCTGGAGGTATGCAAAATGATCCAGGATGCTGCGGGGTATTTCACCACTACCTCTCTTCACCCTTCGCTTCTTCTTTTTGATCTATTGCTATCCACTGCCTGGGGCTTACTCCATATGCTGTACAAGCCACTGTCTGATCCATCCTTTCCTATCCTGTTGGCCATGGCCAGCCCATCCCACTATGCCCAAACTGCCGATATTGTGACAGGTCCTAAGTCAACACTTCATAAGCCAGTAGCTTTTATCAGAAGGAGATAGGAACCCCAGCACTGGCAGCAGTGCCAGCCCTGGCCAACAAAGATGTTTTTAAGAATGATATTCTTGGCATCTTGTGGCATCTTTAGCAAAGCTGGCAGTGACAGCTGAAAACCTGCCAGGTAGATTTGCCCAGAAGAAGGAAATGGGATGTGGTAGGGTGTGGTGGTGAAGAGAAGAGAATATTTCAGAGCATATTCACATTTTCTCACACGTATTTCTCACCCCTTAACATTTGGGAAGGGAAGGACATTACTTTGAGGGGCATGCCCCATTCAAACAAACAAGACAGTGGTAACAGACCAAAGAGATCCATCAGCCTTGTAAAAACCACCACTTTTTCCAATCTGACCTGACAGATCAGTGCAATACTTAGGGGGCACAAGTCCTGTCTAAATCAGTACTCTGGTAAGCAAGGACAAAATGAATTGTGTACAAATGAAGGTTCAGACAAAAGATCTGGATTTCATATCAAGATCTTCTGCTCACCAGCTGCACAGCTTCTGAAACATATTTGTAATACTCCGTGCAAGTAAAGCCGGAAGAACACATACCTACAAGATTAAAGCTCTATTATGCTCAGCTCCAATGAAGACTAAAACCTAAAAGTAAAGTCTAAAGACCCTCACACCGCGGCTATTTGCTGAAACTCGGTGATGCTCAGGTAAAAATACATTAGTCTTAATGAGACATATCCATATAACCATTAATTTCAGCTCCTGCTCTCTGTAAAATGTGGAGAAAAATTGCTTTCTCTCCTGGATACTGTGAAATACAGTGTTTTAATGTTTGTCAAGTACTTTGTGGTCCTCATGCAGCAGGAAGCGCTGCTTTGGGTCTCATGTTACTCTGCCAGTCAAAATAGTTGGCTCTCACTGCCAGAGTGGTTAAATTTCTCTGGGGTAAGTGAAAGCAATCACATAAATTAAAATGAAAAACCAAACTAGAGACTTATTTCAAATGGGAAAACAAATATAACTTCGTAACAAAGATCAAAACCGTCTTTGTCAGGGGGAGGGAGGGCAAACAACAAAGAAAAACCCCTCTTCACACTGTAATATTCCCCTGCATTCCTTGTTGACAGCTAGTAGATTTACAGAACACCACCTTCTGCAGCTTCTGGTAGACACAGCCACACTGGAGAACTGTCTAGAACTGCCTGACTTCTTGCCCCTGATTTGGACTCAGTGCAGTGCATGCAAGGATAGCCATGTTAGGCATCCTCTTTTTTTGTACCAACTACTATGGCAACGATACACAAAACCAGAGTTTGGTTATTCTGTTTCAGAATAACCCCCATCAGGGAACAACAAAGATTACCTCATTGTCTCCAACAAAGGTGATGCCTGCATTTCATAATAGGCAACAACGGTGTCAGCTGGGAGCGCTGTGTCCCTACGCCTGACTTGCCCCCAGTGTACATCACACAAACAAATAAGGGACATTCAGAGGATTTCATGAAGCCCTTCAAACAGTGGTGACTGGGCCACATGACTGCATTTACATGTAAGGCAACTGAATATTTTTATCTCACACCCCTGGGGGAAAAAAAAACCTCATTGGAAGTGTCCATCTTTGTCCAGGAGCTGGCTGTGCAGAGGCTGAGGAGAGCGCCTACATGGTGGTGACTAACCTCTCGCCTGGCTGGCAAGGCCATGGCGTGCCAGCTCTGACTGCCTCCTTGCAGAGTGCACAGGGTCACTGGCCGCGGTCGAGGGGAGCTGAGCAAGGAAAAAGACGACTCTGTGAGAGGGAGAGGGAGAACGCCCAACAAGAGAGGATGAAATAGAGCAATTAGCTTCTTCCTATGCAATCTTCAGCAGGCTGCCAAACCTTCGTGCGGCAGCACGACAGGCAGACAAAAGCCTTTTTCAGCTGTAACACATTACACAGTCCCGGCCAACAACTGCCGCTATCTCCTAGCGCCTTTTACGGGACTTGCACGCATGTGCTGCTCTGTTTGCAGGCCAAGGGAGAACCAGCCTTAGCACTTACCAAACGTACAGATACAAAATGCTTGTTGCAGTACTGCTGGCACTCAGCATATGGTTAGCCTGATTTACTTCTGTTGAAACAGAAGCCAGTGTTTCTTCATGCTGAGTCCTGCCATGGTAAAAGTAAGGGGCAGTCTGTGTCCTGGAGAGCTTAATTCAGCGATAAAGATGATATTTTGTCCTTGCCCTCTTCCATCATTTCTGGATGCAGGCACTTGAATAAAAGGAAGCCAAAGTACTCTGTATTATACCTCATGCGTTTCATTTCCTAGGAACTAAGCAGCAAGTGTTGCTTATGCAGCCTTAAAATGAAAGCGTGTTACAGGAACAGACTGTCCATTTTTGTGTTTATACTGCTCAGGAAAAGAATTTAAAAGGATTCACCCAGCAGCAAGACATTTTTTCCCGTGGGACTGCCGGAACATTAGGTTTCTATTCTGTCCATATGCACGCCTGTATTTCTCACAGACACTCATGGGAGCTATGGTTTTCAACTATGAGCAGAGGCAGCGAGGGCAAATTAGCATAGAATTAACATGCCATACTTCAGATCGTAATCCACATGAGGGGAATGACAAACCCACGCTGTCTCTCCAAACCCTGAGTAGATCCCTGAGCCTGACTTCATTTAACGACAAGCAGGAACCGCACGGGAGAAGCGAGGCTGTGACCAGAGCCAAGGGACAGGGCTCACCTCTAGGTCATCAGGGCTGGTCCTGCCCCAGTAGACCCAGTCGCAGCAGGGAGAGGGAAAGCTGACAGTTAGCTATGATGGCATCAGCTGCCCACGCTCAGACAAACCTGTGCCATTCCTGAGCCAGGCGACAGGGATGAGGCAGCCTTCTCCGAAGGCAACATACAGCTTAGAGCTTTGTCCCCTTGGGCACCCGCTACAACAAACCAGCTGCTGCCGATGTGTTATCGCAACAGCTTCCACCTGTGTTACATGCAAATACTGCTTGATAATTAATAAGGACATTGTTTGAAGCAGCATTTTGCCAAGATATTGGGCCAAATGATAATACGTTGCCTCATGTACTGCTGCAGTTCAAACCACTAAAGCATTACTCTCTGGTGCCTGACCTGAAGAATTACTGTACAATGAGAAACAACTGCTGCATCGTGCCCTTACAGAGATGAACTGTTCCCCATATATACAACATTTGAATGCCTGAGACCAATTGGGATATATGACATTATAGAAATAGTGGTTATTAATAACAACGGGACGATACGTAAAATTCAGTGACTCATTGTCAGGATGTACCTCACAATACCAGTAAAGTTATAAAATTTAAAAACAATTACATGCTAGCTGAATATATTTGCCTTATTTTGCAATATACCATATATTAAACTTTCCCTTTCGTGTTTGCATAATAAATCTGAGTGGAGCTTTCTATTGCATTCACACTTGGATGATTGCTTTTGGTTATTTTATAGCACATGCTTTGTATGGGGGAAGGAGTAAAATTAAGCTTTTATTACAAAAGTGTAAAACAAAATTAAATGTGAATGTTTGCCTGCTGTAGAAAGGTGATTAACATACTTCCTATTAATTTACAGGTGGCACTTTTTATCACTGACATGTAACTGCTGATGATATTATTGTTATTGTTGTTATTATTTTGGGATGTTTTAGTACTGTCCTGGTTTGACAAGTACCAAAACACAGAACAAAACACGGTTCCTCAGTTTCATTTTGCTGGAGGTACACATGCTTTGGTGAGGCAGCCAGCCACGAGTATCCACCATGATTTGCCCATGGAATTTGTTAAAGGAGATACCACTGGTGAAACTCTCCTGTTGGCAGAAGGCCAACACAGAGCCTGAGCAGCATGTCAACCTCTCACCAGCTTTATAGGAGAACATGAGTGGGTCTTACACAACTCAGTTGTGGTGGTGGCTCTCAGGAGGGGTGAGTTCCCACCTTCTTATTTCTATTCCCAAATTTTGCAAGCTTTCAGATAAAATTCCATATACAGCTGATTCAGCTGACAAAATGCCACACAGTGAATGAAAAAACAAAAATTTCGGTTTTTTCACTCTTGCAAAACAGGGGTGAAGAACCTGTTCTTTGCTGAGGGTCAGTTAGATCTTTCAAAGCCTTTTAGCAAGCCACATACTAGCACACCCCAAAATATACTTCACTCTGGGAAAAAAACCCCAACATTAAAGCAACACCCTCCCACCTCCCCCAGAGAAAAGCTGTCACAGCAAACTGCAGCATAAAGAAGGTATCAGAAGTAAAACATTATACTTGAAAACGCAGAAGTCTTGTACAAACGAGAAAACTGAAGAAATGTATATACAATTATAATAAGGTTGGGGGAAAAAAAGAGGTCTTAAAGAACAACTTAATAATGGCATAAAAACTGATATAAATATTTCCAAACATAGCAGGAACAAGGAATGTGAGAGGCAATCTACAGAACCAGTAGAAGATCAAGAAATACAGAAAAACATGAAATTAGTACACTAGAAGCAAAGGTCCATCCAATGGAGGGTCCTGTCTCTGGCAGCGATCAGCATCTGGTAACGTGAAAAGCAGGTTAAGAGAAGGACCTGTATATTTCTTCTCACCTTCTGGCAATCTGCTAGTTAGAGACTTGCTAAAACAAAGCTTGCATCTGCATCTCCTCAGTTTTATACACCTTTTTCATATACCCTAGTCACCTTTTTTTCAAAGCACCAAAGACGAGAAAAAGTATGAAAAGTGTAAGGATTCAGTAACTGTGATTCTTCAAGTAAGAAAAAAAAAAATTGGCTTGTGGGCTGCTGGCAGAGATACAGTCTCAGGCAGGACAGAGGTGAATAAGGGATGATTCTTTCTTAGAATGCAAGAAGTAGGGAGCATTAAAAAGAATAGCACATACATGTTTTAGAAGCAAGGAAAGACAGTATTTTTTCAAGCCATGAACACATTGCGGAGCTCACTGCCACAGGATATGCAGATGTATAAATGTGTTCAAAAAAGACAAACTCACAAAAGAAAAGCCTGTCAATGACTACTGGTTAGCAAAGGCTTCATTTCTTCAGAAAGTCCCAAAAGCCATAGATAGGTGAAAGCAAGGAATTTGTGTCCAGGGAGGTATGTCTTTATATACCCTGGATTTACCTTGTTTCTCTAAGCAACTACTGCTCTACTACTGACGCTGGGCTGGAGGGATCCTTGGCCTTTCCCAGCACCCCTAGGTTTACATAGGAGTAAGACTGTCTCATTAAAACACACATAAATGAAATATCACAGAGCTGCAGTGTTATGAAATAAGCTTGTGGATTACAGTGAGGTCTTAGACTCTATTGTCCATACTCCAACTTTCATGCACATATAAATATTAAAATACCAAAACAATGCACTTGAATTTGTAAAATGTAGGCCTGTGACCATTCAGAAATGTACCTTTTGTTAGTATGATACTGTGTTATCTGACAAAAGTAATTTATTTGCTCATCATGATTTATGCAAGCCCAGTAAAAGCTATCATGCCATTGTTTCCAAAATGGCCCTAATCTCAGTATGCAGTTCTTGGTTTTATACACATGCTAATTATTAGAACTGCAGGGCAAATCAGCACAACATGACCAAAGAAATAAATTTTGCTGGATACATAAAAGAAAAAAACCCACGCCCCGTACTGGTTTGTTCTCCAGAATCACAGTTGCACAACGTTAATACTGTACTCATGATCTTAATAGAAAATAATCCCTTGAAAATTAATTGCCACTAGACATTAATAAGCACTTTGCTAATTAAGCCAGTAAGCCAATTAGGCCCAAGGTGAACTTGAGGGCAATCAACTCCATAAACAGTGTGAGCTAAGTCTTAGAAGTGCACTTTAATTTTTAAAAAGCCTGGGTTTGGAGACTGGGTGGCTTGTGGGATTGCTCATTACAGAACAAAGCAACTGCCCAAATTCAGCCCAGGTCAGGAGCAGCCAAGAGCCATTATCACCCAGCAGCTTATCTGTGTCTGTGGAGCAGCTGGTGTAGACATCATCTGAGACCTTACCAACTTGTAATTAATAGCTTCTCTAAGTAAACTAAATCAGAAAACCAGCAAAAAGTAATTCAAAACTGCCTCCCAGCAAAGAGCCTTCTTAAGCTATAAGCTAGGGCATGGTGTAGAGAAAGCAATTTATAGCTGACTCCCTTTGACTCCGGGTAAGCATCAAGCAGCTTGCTATGCTCTTTCTGCTGGGCTTTTACAGACCACAGGGCATTTGCAAAACCTGCAGGAGCAAACAGAAATGGCTCAAGCCTGTCTGAGGAGATGCAAATGGTTAGCAGCTCTTCCATCTCCAAAAGCTGATACTGTGTGACCTTCCTTATTCACCAGCTATGAGTGGAGATGGCACAAGCGAAAATGCAGATACCTCAGAAACCATCGTTTCTGCCTTTCCTTTACCACTGAGAGGACCAGAACCATTCCTGAGTTTCCATTCCTGCTGAGAAACCTGTGTTTCTCAGGACACAGCAAACAGGAAAGCTGATGCAGAGCACCTTGCTGAAACCGCTCCTCTGTGGGCATGGCTGAAGATCTTACTCCCCCCTCAAACTCCTCCTGTTGTGGTTCTATTCTGTGCCTTTTTACAGGTCTCAGCAAGCTCAAATATTTCAAGCCAAAAGTATCAAACTTTCCTTTCTTCATAGCTGAAATGAAGGGGGTTTGTCCATACAGTTAATTTGGCACAGCAGTAGAGAAAACTCATTCATTTCTCTGATTGCGTTTGAAAAAAGACACCATTAATACTTGCACGTTTGTTGACACTTATAAATCTGCCCTGGGTTTTACGCATGTATCATAACATCTTACACATTGGGAACTCTCGCTCCACTGCCGCATGCTTTCTCGCTCCTGTGTTAGCAGTATATTTCTGATAATTTGAATTACTACAACATTTCTGAGAGCAATGGGGCAGTCCATTGGCTGGGCTCGGCTCCATTGTACATTCAAATCAAAACGCAGAGGATGGGGAATCACGGTTTCACACCTGGACATCTCCAGAGGAGCAGGTGTAGAATCTGGGAAGAACCCTGAAGCCATCAAACGGTTGGTGTGTGCTGGAGGAATAGTGCCACACCTTACAGTTTTTCTGGGGCTAACCGTGCCTGGGTTACTTCAACTTTCCCATCAGAAGCATGAACTGCAAAGCAGTGTGTCTGAGAAAGTAACACGTATGTAGTTAAAAGGCCTTGAAATTCACAGGATGTAAATGAACAGCCAATTATTCTGTGAATAATGATGAGCTGCTAAGTTGGAACATGTTCAGGTATGTGCGTAAGGCTCTGTAATCATTTTTATTAATTTTTAAGAATGCTGGATCATCTCATCTGAAGCCAAAAACATTAATACTTGCAATAATTAGTGTTCATAATACACTATATCTTTTGAGTTTTACTGCAGTCATTTGAATCTTTCCTTACAATGACTTTCTAAAAGAGATCACCTTGATGAAGAGGGTTTAGGTTTGTTTTCAGCCTGGTGAAAAATACTTTTCTAGAATAGCGGTCTGGTTTTTGCCTTTGTTTTTCTTGTCTATCTTTTCTGAGTGTTTTTTTGTCTCTTCCTGCCTTAGTAGAATATGGGAATAATGATGTAGGCTTGACTATGCATATAAATTGAATAATTTGCACTAATGCTCTAAAATGCCACCGGGATGGAATTCAAAGAGCTGTTTGCAAAAACAATTGCTTTTTTTAAAAATTAATTTCTGAAAAATAAATGCAGAAAGTGGCTAGATGGCTCAGGGGATTGAAAATGGCATAGAGAGACTTTCATCTCCCGGTCACTGCTTCAGATCCTACTTAGGCTGAAGAGCAACTGGAAGCTATTACTGTGAGAAAGATATTTTGGGTCTCTGCAAATTTTAACATAATCATCTGTGCTGAGTTTATGATCAAAGTTGGAGTTCACTGGGAAGAATAGCGGAGACTCAATTTTACTACATGTTTTGGAGAGGTGGGGGTTTTTTTAGTCATTTTACTGATGAAATATAAATCTATCTTTGTTTTTAAATAGTAATCATTTAATCACAGACATTGTGAAGCAAAACAGCATTCATATCCTTAGCCATAACTCGTTACTCTTTCTCAGACCTATATACATTTTTTGCTGGTGTTATCAGTGCTGCTGATGTATTTTCATGAAAGTAATCACAGGTTTCAAGTTGGTTCTGTAACAGAAGAAGGTAAAAGACATTTAAGCCACTTAAATCAGACTAGAAGAAAAAAGAAATTATGTTTTCAGGATGGAGTCATGGTTCAGTGGTATTAAGAACCTCAGGCAGTTTAAGATAAATGCACAATCACTTTACAGTCTTCATCTATTTGTAAAAAGATATCAACAGACACCTTTTTCCTACATAAAATTGCAATATTTGGATACATATTTCTGTCTGTTGATTTCTGGTCAGGACTGGAACTAGCATTAGAAGCTTTTAAATTATCCACCTGGTTTTATGAATGATCGATCTGGATTGGGCATCAGCTCTATCCCTCCCACAGAGAGAATCAGATGCTTCAGAGAGGTGCTTCGCCAAAAGCAGGAATGCCTGAGAACGGGAGGATGTCCAGGCCACTTTCGTGGGTAGGAATGACAGGCCATCGCCTATGGTTTTCCACATGCTATGCCTGAGTTTCACAACTAAACCCTGTGCTGATTTCCAAAGTTTCCTGTAAGCAGAGTGAAAACATCTACAGGAGCATGCCCTTCAACACTCACTAACATGTGTAGTAAACAGCTTAAGAATGTGGTTATTTATTTCTGGTAATATCGACAATAACTTAAGAGATTTCCAAACAGAAAAGGAGGAATGAACCTGTGGCCTAAACAACAAACAGATTGAAGATTTAAAGGATGTGATGCTTGAGTGTTCAAGAGCTGCCAGTAGCAGTTTTCTAGTAATGCAGACATAGTGAATGGCTACTCTAATGTCAACACAGAAAACGGTTATAGTGTTAATTTTATTTAAAGCTTGAAAAAACCTGTTCCCAGATATTCACATAATTGTGAATGTTCATCTGCTTATTTCCTACAGAGATGACCCTGCAGAGATGCATCATCAGGATTTCAATGAGGCGGCAGCAGGATCAGGCACAGAGGGAACAGGAACGTGAACACATGAAAACACAGAAAACAGGCTGGCCTCCTCGAAAGAGCCGAGATGATTGGGTTGACCTTGAATTAAATGAGATCCAGATCTGAGCAGAGCCAGCATATTCCCAAGCTTTGCTCTGCAGTTGCTGCTCTGTGGAGGTGAACGTCTATGTGCAGCACTGTCCATCCAACGCTTCACACAAGTAGAGAGGAGGGAAGAGAAGGTGGGAATACTATCATTGTCACCTCTTTATAGAGAGGATATTAGTCTCTGCTGCTTCTGAGGAGGTGAGAGCGATTTACATCAGCTTTATGAGTGACTTAGAAAGCGAGCTCCAGAGCCACAGCTCGTGGCTGCTGAGGACAATGCTACCACTGGAGCTGATCTTTCTGCTGTGGGAACAGCAACAAGACAGAAACTGTGTCTGCACAGCCATGACTACCCTCTGACCTCCCCCAGACAGAGCGATGCTCTGCTACAAAGGTGGTATAGCAAATACGGAGAGAAACACAACCGGCTCAGGCAGGTAGGAGAGAAGAGCTCAATTAACTTTCCTGAATGCCCTTCACGATTAGGCAGTGAAACACTGCATGTTTAATCATGGTGAAGGATAATAGAGATCAGAAAACCAGGGAGACTGCTCAACTAACTCCAGGCATGCTCTGTTAAACGCTATATGATATAAAAATGGTTTATAGCCCATGCAGCATACTTCCCCTGGATAAGGACCATCACACACTGAAATTAAAAGTAATTAGTGTCCCTTAAGGGTTTAAGGAGAATTGTTTTTATAAAGCATTTCCTTCAATCTTTATATTTAGCCAAAAAAAAAAAAACAGGAAAGGCATTTTTATGCAGAATGGCATTTGTTTACATTTAACACCTTAAGAGATTAGAGTTGACTTTCAGAGCAGTTATTACAGCTACAAAAAAGTTGCTGTTAAACTCCCTGAATGATACCATTGAGACTGACTGATAGGCCCACGACGCATGAATGCAAAACACATCGTAATCTGCTGGTCCCAGAGCAGTTTCAGAACAGAGGCTGGGGCTCACACTGCAGACTCCCACTTCTGCACTCGCACAGAGAGCACGCGTAACCCTCACCTTGGCAGCCCAGCGCAGCTCAGACGTGGGAGATGGTGTAGTTGTGCGAGTATGGGTTACAGCCTGCCTGTCCAGATTAGCAACCGGGAACTGTGGTGCCCATTCTAGTAGTTATTGATGGCTGGATAACCAGTACAAGCAAAGCCTTCACTACAATACGCAGAGCACTTGGAGGAGAAGGAGGATACCCAGAGGAATGTACCTGTGGAGTGGACAGTGATCCTTCACATGAGCAAGAGCTGCCCCTTATAACCCTCCTTCCATGGTATCCATACTAGAGGCTGGCACAGAGGAAGCATTTCCCATAGTCACTCTCCAGAACTAGTGAAACTGCAGGGGTACAACACCACATTTCTCAAGGTTACCCCAAATCACAGAAAGAAAAAGGCTAATATTAACAATACCACCAACAATCTGAAGCAGGTTAAATCTCATTGGAGTTTCAGAACACTACAATGTGTCCACGTATGCAGAGTGGCGCTTTTTTTTTGTTTTAAAAACACTGCAATGCTCAGGAATTTCATGTTGACTATTAATGAACTGTTTCCCCCATCAAAGACTTTGATTCAGCCACCTAAACCCAGTATTTCATCCTCTGCTTTATTTGGTGATTCATCTGAAGAACTGATTTCCATACTAACATTTAAACGAGCTCAATGCCAAGAACACAATGGCCTACATTTTGCAACTCAAAGAATGGTTGCTGTGCTTTTTTTATGAACTATTGGTTTAGCAACTTATAAAAATATCCATCAAAAGCCACAGAGGTTAAACAACATTAAGAAATGAAGTACAACTGAATAAAAATAAAAGCACTGATAGATTCCTACTCATCATTAAACCTCACATCACCCCTGTAAAACCATGTCCTCAGACAAAGATGAAGAGTTTGACAAAGTACTGAAATTTCTTTGCCCTCTTTTTAATGTTTTATTAGTTTAGATTCTACCACAAATTGCAAGATTTATGACCAAAGGCTCCAGTGGTGTATAACAGTATGATGTCTTCTAACGCTCCACTCTTGCAGAGACACCTTCTAATTGCTATGCTGTACGTACTGCCAAAGCGCTACAATGAATTGAGCTAGACCCCATCTTGCAAGGCTTTCCTACAATTACAGTAACATTTGCTGATTTTTAAAATTGTTCAACACCCAGAATCTTCTCCAAGGTTAAACCTTAGGAGCTGGCCATGGAATAACGGAAGTTAGCATTTCTATAAATGGCACTAGATTTGCCAGCGTGGGAAACTGTAATTAATCACAAAATATCTCAAGGCAACGGTAATGACATTTGCTTTACAGTAAATAAATGTGCTTCAACTTCATCTAATAGTTCAGTTTACAAGCTTGTTTGATCCTTGAGCTTGCTATTGAGAAAGGCAATACAGCAGACATGCAGCCATAAAGGTAGACAGGAGCCTGAGAGTTTACAACCCCTGCCATTCCTCTCCAGGACACGATCAGCTGGTGCCTGAGCTGTTCTCCAGATGCCCGTCACATCGTTCCTTAGCAAGCACCCTCGACAGAGACTCTACAATCTCCCCTTACACATCTGTTTAACAATGCATAACTATCATTACTGTTTCAAAGCTTTTCATCCAACATCTAACTTTCATCTTCCTGTCCGCAATTTTAGTCTATTACCTCTTGTCTTACCAACAGCGTACACAGAGAAATACACGCATGTGTGTTTCCTTTAGAGTTGTCTTTGGGCAGAAATACTAATTGCAGGACTTTGAGACTACAATATTATTTAATCTTCCTAACACTCCTCTATTCCCTTCACATTGTTATGATTGAAGAGAACCCATTAGCCAACTGCACACACACATGCACACACACACAGAAGAAGAAAGAAAGAATTATAAGTACAATATTAAGCAGCATATGGTAAACCCATTTATGTCTTTCTTTCTACGGCAGGTCAGGTACTGAATGGGACTCATTTCCCAGAGTCATTGTTGGCAGTGTGGAGACTACATCAGTGGGTAATGGCTGGAATACAGAGTGCTTTGTGACTAATTGCATATTTGATATTCATGAGATAAATTAATTAGCTGCTTATTCCCAATGAATAGCCTAGATTCAAATAAAGCTGTCAGATGTGAGGTATGGTAGATGTACATGTGTTAAAAATAGTTCCTAAGGTGTGTGTGTGTGTCTATATATATGTATATATATATCAGTCTGCTACTACAAAATTTAATTTAGCTTTGCCCTCAGCCAGGAGTTGCCTGGAGACTGGCTAATAACAAAAGCACTCAAGGTATTTTTCCTTTTTTATTTTCTTTTCTTTTTGAATAGATATATTTTACCCCTTCAGCCTTGATAGAGAACAGCTATAAAAGCTGTTCAGCATGGCATTTATGCAAAACCTAATCTAAATAATGGATGGCAAACAAAAAAAAATGCTGTGGCTTTTACCTAGGGTAGGACTAAAACTGTTCCTGGTTTAAGTCCCACTGATCTGATTTAGCTGGCTTAGGACAACAGTCTAACCTGGATTGGCTCCAAGGTTGCTTCCTTTTAAACTGGGAATAGTCCAGTACCGCCAGAGTGTCAGCCTGAAGTGGATTTAGTTCTCGGAGGCTTCAGAAATCCAGGTGGCTGCCCTCAACCTGCAAAATGCCTCTCCCTCTTCTGCTGCCTTGTGTCTGGGCTGTGTGTTAGAGTCACAGATCCAGTGACACAAAATGACCGTATCTCCCTGGCCACAGGTAGGTCATGAGTGCTTTTTGTTTGTTGTGGTTCTCCTGTCAACCTGGAGGTTTGTATGGTTACTCCCTCTGCCTGCATGCATTTCTGCTTGTATCCCTTGCCTAGTAACTTCTAAGGCTTTTGCTCAGAATCAGTGAAATCTGACAGAGGAGTTCGAGTCTCAAAGTGAACTAAATTCCCACAATTTTCCCAAAAATAAGTGGCCAGGTAGAGGATGGAGATCTTATTAATATTCTCACCCGTGAAAAAAATGCAGCTGCACTACCATGTTCCTTAGCAAATAACTGGAGAGTACACGTGGAAGACAGGCTGGTCAGTCCCTGCCAACCCAGAAGAAACATTCACAGAGGCTTTACCATCTCACACTCTATTGCACTAAGATGTAAAAGCTCAAATGTAACTAAGTTTTGTTAGTGCTGGGGCTTGTGTAATTTCCAAAGCGTTCTTGCTGATGAGACTCCACCATTGTTGTCTATATTTGGGTTGCAGTAGCTGGAGTTCACATCCAAGGTGAGGGCCTCAGGATTTGAGATTAGATGCGTGAAAAGGACTGGGAATTACACACAGGAAAAGTTTTTGACATATTAAATAACAGAATTTGTTTCAATTTAAAAGACAAGGGAAAACGTGTTATTCTCCAAGTGACTTTTCTTGAATTTGTGGACTGAAGCTTGCAGATTATAGACAGAAGTCCTTTCAAAGTCGTTTTCTCACAAGAGGAGTATTTCATCCTCAAAATGCATGAGTGGAATACATCAACATAGGATGAGTACAGGATTTTTCCTCTATAACTGAATTTCTGCACCACTGACATCATTTCACAAAACATTTCAAGTTCAGCTGTACTCCTTTTTCCAACCAAAAGTGTTTCTACAACAGTTTTCCCACAGCCCTACCTGCCTATGGAACTGATGAGCTTTGTGCTGCCTCCTGCGACTTCATGTGGCTGCCACAAAGAAGAAAAGTACTGAATGGGGCAGCACACCTGGACTTCAGCTGTGCTGCTTCGTGCTCAGCTAGGGGCATCTGAAAACAGCTGGAAACATTCATAATGCTTAAAAGTACCTCAAAATCCTGATGGTCTAGAGGCAGGGGAAAAAAAAAAAGAAAAAAGAAAAAAATTCTCTGCTCTGCCAGCCCCAGTTTCCCTGTTGCTGACATTTTACAGCAGTCTTTGCAAATCCAATTTGCCGCAAATCCAGCAAACTTCGGGGGCGCGTGTACTGGCATGAATGCTGTCGTAACACCCAGCAACCTGACGTGCTTAAATCAGATAACACGTGAAGAACAGAAACTAGCTGCAAGGATTTCCACAATGCGTGTAGATGGCAAGACCTCCTGCGGCTGTGTCCTGAAGAAAAGTCTCCTTTTAGCAGAGGAAGTAGTGAGGTAGGTATTAAACTGAAGTCCAGCGTCAGGGAATATTGTCTTGCCTAAGTGCTACTACAAGTCTTTAAAGATTATGGCAAGCATAACTAACTGAAAATAAAGATCATTACCACCATCACGAAAGGAAATCCTCAGCTTTATATTCTGCCTTAAAGCTAACCTCCAGGACGCAAGAAGGATATTGTGTGCCTCATATCAAAGCAAAAACAAGCTTGTAGCTGTTCATCTTTTGAGAACAATGAAAATGTATGAGAAAGAGGAAGGCAAAGGGATGCCATTTAAAGCTACCCTGACCCAGAGCTTCCAAGTATGAGAGAGGCACTGTAACAGCTTAGACTTGGAGGCTCTGCTTTCGTTGGTGGGTTTTGTTTGTTTTTCTTTTAAAAAAGACAAACACCAATGAGCTTAACTAAATCCTAGATTACATAGATTAATTACTCTCTAAGGCAAGTTTGAAATTATAAACAAATAGTTTTTTCATTACACTTTTATCTGGATAAACTGCATCAATTACATACCTTGCACTTCAGATAATAGTTTCCCTTAAGCTGATTATATCTTAAACAGCTTTATCTGTGAAATTCATAGCTGCAAATATATTCATCTGCAGCATTTTCCAGGTGCAGCCAAAGAAAAGAAGAAATTATTGGCTTCTCCCTTCAGTACCAGCTTTTCATTATGAAAAACATTATATGTAAACAGAAATCAACTTAGCCTTCAAAGAAAAAAAACCTAATCCAAACCCAAGGCTTTGTTTTCAAATTGTCTAATCCACAAGCTGCTAAAATCAAAATACTCTTCTATATTCATTGTTTGCGAATTACCTTCAGCTTCTTATTTCCTTTATTTTTTTAATAGAGGATTAATATGCGTAATATCTTTGTATATACGGTGAATTTATAAAATAATAATAAAACCACAAAGGCTTGCTCAGAACATTAGATTGCATGACTAAGCACAACAATATAAGAAAGTGCTAAAGTTAAGGCTGAACTCATACTTTAACTGTGCCTTCCCCTCTCTTCAGTACGAGTTACGGGATAACATTATAATCTGATTTGGACATAGGGACTGCTCAGTGCTTAACATTTTGAGTATTTTACAAATGAGATATTTAAACTTTGGTCTTCGAGATGTAACATGAAAGTTTCATTTCTTACAGCCCTGGCCTTCACAAACATAAATTGTGTGCTATTCTTTGAAATACGGGCGTTCAATTCTTAACTCAGGGAGGCAGCAGAATGGGTTGAGGTCATTCTAGTTTATGTTTTCATAAGATTCCCAAAGTCCATTCTGGTTACCTCCCCTTCTCTCCTAGCATGGGACCTATAGTGCCTGCCTAGGTAACAGTTGTTCGATATGCAAGGGAAGTCCAACACTGAAACAACCTCAGATCTTGTCAGGAATGAAACAAGGACTAGCAGATCCCACACAGAAAGAACAAAAGTGAAACCAACTCATCTCCAGGGACCTGAATCATCTATGCAAGGAATGCTTGACTGGGAGCTTTGTGTTTCCTTAAAAGCTAATAATGGTATTAGTAAGTTCTAACAAGTATTTAGGAGGGGGGGTTCTTAGAAAAGAAATTACTTTTTGCCCAAGGATAGTATGCTATTCCCGTGGTACGTACTTGTGGAGCCTAAAGACAAAGGTAATTTAAGTGTCTTTTACAAAATACTCTCCACTAGCAGCGTTTTCTGTTGTTGGTACTCTTTCAGATGCTGTGAATCAAAACACATGAAACCATTGTGCTTGGTAGAATCACAGGAATGGACCTGAGGTTTTTCCTCTATGCAGCTACAGTTTGGGCAGCAAGATCTGTGAGTCAGAGGAGGTCAAATTAGGCTTGGAAAGAGACACTGGAGGATCACGTTCTGTTCCAGTGCTGCCAGATTTCCTGTGCAGCCATATTTGTACTGTCATCTACTGTCTTCATCTTTATGAATAAACCTGTTACATTACTCTATTGCTTATGTGCAACCTTTCCTGACTGACAGCAAATCAGTAGGCTATCCAGAAATAATAGAAGTCATTGTCTTTGTGAGCACAGTATAGCAACTTTCTAAGTATTGACCAACCTTTTTTTTTTTCCCTTCTTCCCCCCCAATATTCTTTTCTTACTTTACTAAATACACTAATAAAAATAATCTAGGCTCTTAGCAAATACATTGCTTTTATTATGCCAACCAAAGAGATCAGTACCTATTATTTCACTTTCCAACACCTTCATCTTATAAACAACACGTGAATCGGAGACAAAGACTGGTGTGTCTCCATAATATTACCAAGACATGGTTCACACGTGCAGAAGTCTGCCATAAGGGGGATTTCACACTTTGCTCAATGCATACTTGGACTTGGGTTTGCTACTTTTCAGGTGCTAACAGTAAATGCCATGGAGTTCTGTTTAATCAGCTATACCTGCTGTTATCACTGTTAGCACTTTGGCGATTATCTCTCATTTATCCTGTACTCCCTGGAAAGCTGTGGGACAGCTGCCTTCTGAACACAGGCTGTGGGGGAATGGTTTTGTGTGGAACATCTCTGACGGAGGCTGACCCGCAAGCAGAGCAAACAGGGGGCCTGGATTAGAGGGTTTTTTTCTCTCACAAGGTTTTTCTGAAATGGCTCTGCTAAAGGCACACATCTCGTTATTTGCTAGCTGCAGCTGGACTAAATTCAGAGATAGCATCAGTGTTCTGAGAGCCATGGGATTTATTCAGGCTCAATTTAGGGAATTGAAGGTGGTTTTTTTACAGTGTTGCTCTCCTTTCATATCACCAAACTAAGTTATTTCCCACTGTATTTAAATTTATCAGTCCCTACTATTATTTGAACTCCTGCTAAAATGAGGAGATCCTTGAGGCACAGACCAGACTTTATTTTGGTGTTGTCCAGCTTGAGGTCTTGGCTAATGAGCCAAGCTCCAAGATACTCTCACCATACAAGCACATAAATCAGAGTGTTTTCTCTTTTTTCTTCCTTTTGCAATCAACCAAAATCATTCTTCCACTAAACCGAGTACACAGAAATACAGAAGGAAGGACAACCAGTGGCCCAAAGAATGAGCAGTTTAGTTATGGTGGACTTAGTGCTCAGCCAGTTCTCCCTGCTGATGTGAATGCAAGCATACTTTCCCTAAGGGATACGCAGGCATTTTACACACATTTTATATTTGTAGATTCACATATATGCACAAAAATAAACGTTACAGATGAAAGGCAGTCACCTGTTGGGTGTAATGCAGAAGTTGACAAATGCCACAAACCTTTTGCTTCTCTGAATGCCCAGGGTGCTCCTGCAGAGACAGAGCTAATGCTCCGCGCTGGCAGTGACAAGGCTATCCCTCTCATCAATGGGGCTCTGAAGCAAAACTCTAACCCAAGTATGAAAACTGGGTCTGAGCCAAAATACACTGTGACCAATGCAACCTCCATTGAACTCTGTGGACCCTGGCTAAAACCTTAGAAGTATTATGGTGTTTATCACTGCTCATGTTGGATTTTTTTTTCTACCATAGTTCCTTCAATACTTAAAATTACTAATTCAGTGAAACCTGTTCCAGCAGCCTATATGCCCAGCTCAAGTACATCTTTCAAAACACAGGATTTCTTCATAAACCCCTCCTACAATATCCTGACATGACGCAGAAGAGATGGCCTAGTGATACAGAGGTTAGGATGTGACTTTCATACCTTCCTAGAAGCAACTGCGTGAAAGCTGAAGACGCTTTTCTAGGAAGAATGTGGGATGTGTTACAGGGTACAGGTCTTTTCCTTAGGCCTAAAGAAACTCACAGCACTTTAAAAATATTGCAGATAAATTCATCCTGCTTTCATAGCCTCACTGGGACCTAACTCAACTGAGTATGAGTCACTTTTATTTCCAGAAGTGCTTCAGAGTACATCAGCATGAGCGGGCTTAGAAAACTGTGAGTCACAACTGACTAACAACTCATAACAGATCAGTGAAACAGCATGACATTGGCAAGGAGCCTTTCGAGAAAACCATTACTAACAAACAGCCATTCACACTTGTTATCGGAGTGATTATATCAGAGAAAAAATAGAAGCTAGTTTAATGGTTTGGGGTTTTTTGTGTAACCAAAGAAGGGTTAAAGGGGCATGTAAGGGGACACTGACACATGCTACACTAAAGCCGATGCCACACAGTACCCAGGCTTTGTCTCTCTGATCAGACTATTTTACAAGAAACAATCTGTAGTACCGGGACTGTCAGCTGTGGTCTACCTGTGTTGGCACACCCTAATCAACCCGTATTAACTACCACAATGCATATTTGAGCAACCTGGTCTCGTGGAAGGTGTCCCTGCCCCTGGGAGGAGGGTTGGCACTAGATGATCTTTAAGGTCCCTTCCAACCCAAACCATTCTATGATATGTTAAATAACAGACACACGATGTTACTATCTGGATGCACGTTCACGAGCGTGCCTGTGTTATCCTTCAGCCTGTGATAAATGTTTTAAAAAACCATCAGTACATGAATCCATGCTACCAATTCACAACCTAATAGCCAAGTACAAATATCTGGCCGAGGAGCCTGACAAACCCAGAATTTTGTTGCTGAAATTGCTACTTAGCAGTGCTTACAGTTTCAAAAGACAGTTTTCCTCTTCCTCCTGCTATCCTGGAGTGGTATCCTGGATACCTCAGCTACTTTCCTGCCACTCACAACAGGAAAACAACTGACAAACTGGGAAAGGATGTCTTAACAAGCATCAGCGAGAACGATAACCACTATGTATTCCTACACGTCCCTTTTAGTTACACATTTGTTGTTGCAAGTATCTGTAAGTTAAACATGCATATTGCATGAGGAAGCCAACATTTCAAAAATCAGACCAACTGGTCCATGCAAACTTATTTGTCTTAGGCCTATGTGTGCCATTAACTATTAATAACCAAGCATACACCATAGAAAAAGTCTAACAAAATAAAATAAATTAAATCCACTAATTTAGGGCATCCATCAACCCATGCTAGTTCACTTATATTCAGCTCTTTTTGTTAATTATGCACTTTTTTCCCATCCTCAGTCTAAAGAAGTATCTTTTCTTTTTTTTTTTTTCTGGTAACTGAAAATGTCAATCCAGTTGAAACAACAACAAAAAAATTTGAGTTTTTTTTCCAGGAGCTTGACTGAGCTGGCCTGATTGATAGTTCTGATAAAGTGCTATGTGCAACAAGCAGTGCATGTTAAGTTGTTAGCCCCTATTGGTTTCATTTAAGTAATTTTTTAAATTTTTTTTTCAATAGTCTCTTATCCTTTATAATTATTTTTTTCCTACATGAATAGGATCTGTGCAAGGTTTTAAAACTTAGAGATATCCACACAGAATGAAAAGACAGAAGACTACAACGTAGAGCAGTATGTGAAAATATCAGTGCTACTGTCCTTGGGGTGAAAAGAAAACAGCAACAGCAAAAAATATCTCCTCTCAAGCTTATAGGAAAACAAAGAATTGTATGTGTGTATGTATGTACATATATATATAAAAAACACTCATATACACCCATACACATTTCTAATCATTGCATTTCACTTTAAAGTACAGTAAATGAATGCAAACTGCTGTTGTCTTTTATGCACAGTAGAATAAACAGAACAAACAGAAAATTATCACACAGACTGTAAATGTTGCCTGAACAATAAGAACAAATAAATTTATTTTTTTCTTTTTAATCACATAATGACCACAACCAGAAATTTTAATGTATCTTATTTGAATTTATTTATCCAGTTGTTCTCAAGTCAGACACATCTTGGAGTATGGATACTTGGGAACTGTATGCTATGAGAATTTGATTTACAGAACTAGGATGGTTTTGTTTGTGTTGCGATTGCTTAATCTGTCACTAGGTGAGTTTTGTTCCTCGACTGGAGAACGTCAAAACATTTGGTAAGTGGGAAGGGTGGTGGTCAGAAATATATAAGCATATTTAGAATTCATTTTTGCCAGCACATGTGGAAACTGCACAAATCCTGCTTTTAATTTTTTTTATGTGATCCCCCACACTGGCTAAATTTGATTGCTGAACCAAAATCTAAAGGGTCAGAGGAGGATGACAGCATAAAACTGTCAGTGATTGCTGCTGGGAATCTGGAGTTCAGCATCACAGGAGTCTGGATTGGACTTTAAAAAAATGCATGGAGGTCCCTCCATCAACTTCAGTATGTCTGAGGTCAGATCTTCCTGGAATACAGACATTAGAGATTATTACAAATAATCTTCCTTCAGGCAACTCCACAAATCTGCTATTTACATAAGCAAAACTAGCTCAGTCTTAACCATGTTACCTGCATCAGCGGATTGTCCCTTGCTCCTCATGGAAGGGCTGGCTGATGCAAGTCTGTGTTAAATAAAAGCCAGTTAAACCCAGTTATGTGTTGAAGAAGATAACTGGAACAGGGACAGCAGAAGCTGAAGAAACACTCCCCCCAAAATCAAGAATTCATTGGGAAGGTAATCTGTACTCATGAGAAGTCTAGTAAAACCAAACTGGATGCATGCATCAGCATTTGCAGACTGAAGAGTTACGGTGTCATTTGCCTTTCTGATGAGTATGCATTAAAACTGCAACACCAGATTCAAATTAAAGAAAGCTAGTGTTAAAAAGACCCCCTATATTATACATAGGATAAATTAAATAAATGTTGTGCCAATTCACTTTGGTCTCCGATGCGATAGTTTTAACAGAAGCTTAGGAGATACGCACCTAAGGCTTTTGAAAAAGCAGAGATTTGCAGACTTCCTCCTGTGTGCTTCTTGTACAGCCTCTGGTATGAAAGCACGTTGGTCTGTAACTGGTCTAGCCAAGGTGCTAGCACAGTACAAGTTATTATGCTTACTACAGTTAATTTTATTTCAATAATGTAATATAAACAACAATGATAAATAGAAAGGATGTTTCCCAGCTTTTAAGTGCCTGTGAAAATAAAAAACAAACAAACAAACAAACACAAAACAAAAAACCACTCACAGCAGCTTCCTACAGAAGTTCAGCTGCACCCTCGTCCCACAGATTCCTGCCCGAGCTCCTAATACTGCAATTTGCATTGGAAGGAGATGTATTTGGAAGTTGTCTGTTGTGTTAATGGATGACAATATAACCAACATGGTTCTTCTTCTTTAGATAGTTCATATGCAACAGTAGCATACCTTGCTGCCTAAAAGAAAAGGCAGTAGAGCAGAATTCTCAGATGAAAATCTCTTTTTACTTTTCCGTTAGAAGAGTGTGTTATTTTTTGTATTACCTCACACGGAATATCGTAGATGGGATCCCTAAATTTTTATACAGATCAAGTGCTAAGAAGGAGGAAAAAGGAAGAAAAAAGTGCTATCTTAATGAAAGTATGTTGTTAGAGGAAATCAAGTTCTTTATCTAGACATCATCAGTTAACGTGATCTCGAGTCAGCTCAAAAGCCATAGCAAAAGGTAGTTTGGTGACCCATTTTTATAGTACAGATGCCAACATCAAAAGCTTCTTCAGCTCCCAAATAGCTAAACTGGTTCCCCTGCCAGCACAGAGGGTAAAGTATTTATATAAACTGAGAAACTCTTGGGAGTATTCTTTCCAAACCAAAAATGAGACCCATTTGCATCATAGAGTGGAATAAGTTTACTTCACAGCACCAGATCTACAGCTGCTCTACAGAGTATGTAAAAATCAGCCCTGAAGCCCCAAGCTCACCTTCTGTTCCCAGGGTATGAGACGAAGGGAACCGGAGGATTTAGAGAAGCACACCGACAGATGCAGTATCTTACTCCTAATACACAAGCACACATGCTATAGCCACAACCCATGTGTACATGTAGTAAAACAAAACTACTGATTCCAGGCTCTTACCCTTTGCTGTAGTAACGACGTTTCAGAACATTCTGAAACATTCTGAAAGACATTTCAGCTTTCAGAAAGACCAAATACAGAGGGCTCTCTATGTAAGGGTAGATGTTGGGAAACACACTGGCTATGTTACTGAAACTCCTGCTTACACATTCAAGACTTTGGCCTGGCTCTGCAAGCATTTATGCTCTTTGAAGTAGGTGCCTAAGAGCAAGTGCAGGCTTATCTTTCATGCATTCACACTACTCAGACACAACATGGTCATGCCTGGACAAGAAAAGACTTTACTTCCTTCTTAAGGGACTCAGTTAGCGAAGGGTGTTGATGCCTGGTGTTATACTGGGGAACAGAGCTTACCACCTCCTGACGCTCACTGTGCACTCATAACCAGGTCTTTAAAAAGCTCGAGTTGGAATGACATCTTCTGGATCATCCTGGTTCAGACTGTTATTTAGGAGGAAGAGCTGGTGGCCCGAGTCACACGCAGGCTTCACAAATTCGTTCCTCAGACACCAATTAACCCACCTGCCCTTACATTTAGACTCATCCTGAGGATATTGTTCCAGCTCCAGCTTCTCATTGACCTCTGCCCAAAAGCACCACGTGGTAAAAGGAGATTACTCGCACCTCAACCCGCAGCAGGGTGGTTGTGGGATGTGCAGCAGGAAGGCTGGAGATCAGGTGGCACACCATACAATGTGTTTGTGTGCCGCTGTGGCAACAGCATCAATGTTATCATGCTGAGGTTTGCTTTGCATGGTATCTGGAAGGAAAAGCGTGAGGATTTACTACATTTTTTTGAATCAGGAGCAGGGTTGAGACACTGCTGGTTTAGCAGCACCTGGATGGGCACGCACCACAACATGGCTGGTAGCAGAAAAGCCTGAGGCTGAAAAGAGGACCATACTTCCATCATTGCTGGGCTGCCCTGTGGAGTTGCATACTGCAGCAATTTACATACAAATCTTTGGCCAATTAGTTTTTAATGGGATTGTGAGTACATTTGATACTACATTAATGCCTTGCCTTTGAATACAACAATTTGACCCTTCCTTCTGAGTGACTTGCACACTAACATGTATCTCAACCAAAGCAATTCATTAGCAAATAAAACAGTATCTAGAATAGCACTTTAGAAGCACAGTAGGGTCTCCAGTTGACAGTAAACAAACAATGTGGGGGTTTTTTAAGCACAAATGCACACAAAACCTCTCCATGGGGTAAAGGGAAAGCAGGCCAATCAGCCCAACCACAGAGTTGGTTGTCAAAATGCACCTACTTGTTTTTCCACAAGGAACCACATGTAGTTGAGTGGAGGCAGCACGAATTTATCTATTCCACTCCAGGAGGTGTTTTCCAGTCCAGCCAGCCACTGAATCAGAGGTGCCTGAGCTGTGCAGGACACAACACTACCAGGTATTGCAGACGAGAGTCTGTGGGTGCTGGCATTAGTTTTGAGGCTGAGAGCAGAAACTGCAGCCTGGCTGACTGGATAAGTGGGTCATCTTCTTGCCTCTATCCCAGTCTCCCAGGTCCTCAGGTTGTTGAGGTACCACCCACCACATTTTCCCCGCTTCCCAGGTTGCTGTCTTCCTTTCCCTCCTCCCAGCAGTCTCACCTGCGCAGGCCATCAGTCGACGTTTCACACAGCTCTCTTTCCACTCAGGGCCACATCCCCTTTCTAGTGTGACTCCCATGGCTGGAGTTCCCCACAGCGCTCTTCTTGCTCTTCTACCTCTGTCTCAAAAACTAGACCACCTCTGCTCGGGGCAGCCTGCCTTACAGGACTGCGGTTTCTGTTCTCAGGGCAGTGGGGAGGATTCAGGTGTTCAGATTTGTGCGTTTGCCGCTTTCTATGGGGCTGAGGAATGCTCTTCAGGTTTTTAAAGCCCTATGCCCCAGACAGCTTTCAGTTTGGTTTCCTCCCACCAGCTTTCTTAAGACAGAACTTCCAAAGGCAAATTAGAGCCGTTTCTACTATTGTGGTTTTTATTGTATTTACATCAAAAGATAACTAGACCCCTGGTGAAATTCCCTGACTATTTCCCTGTGGCACCACATTTTCTGGGCTTATTTTAATGGTGTGAATCAAATATTGATTAAAGGGGACAGCCATCTGAAATGAAAACATACAGGTATGTACATATGCACACATGCACCAATATACACTGTATATAAATCAGTAAGTAGGTCTGATGTCAAGAGGTGATTGAGGGTAAGTATTAGTGGTGTGTAGGCTGGATCATACAGGTGTTGTGCAAGGACATCCAGGATTCCTACAACCTGGACTCCATTATCTGTTGATGTTAAGGACACCCTATGAAAGTACCTAGGCCAGAGCCTACTATAAAAAATAAGCCTATGAATTAACTTACAACCTCTCCTGTGTTGGCAAGCAAAGGTCATATTATTTGTCTGAAGGCAGTTTAGGTTGAAAAAAGATTGGGCTGAAACCAAATAGAAGGACAAAGATGACAAATATAAACATAACCCAGGATGAAACAACCAAAGACAGATATCTATGGGGACAGAAGACTACCGAAATCCTCTCACCTCAGGCTGCTGCAATCCTCAGACATGGATTTATTCTTCCAGTAAATTTTAAAATATGCACAAGTGTTTGTAGGATTAGGGCCTTTTATAAACAAGAGAAGGAGCTGATCTAATTCCTACTGCAATGCTACCGAGGACCATGGTGCCATCAGGTTGGCACATTGTGCTCAGCATACGATTCATTTGACAATAAACCAACTTAACATATAATCGTATTTGATCACAGTGAGCTAGCTAAGGTTGAAAAAGAATAATTATGTCTTCTGCTATCAATCATCAACTCATAAATTACCACAATTATTGGATTAACTTTGTTTATTGCTCTGAGCCCTGAGAAATATTTTTTCACTTCCTATAGGAAGGGGGAGGGTATAAGCAAGCGGTAAAGCGAGGGAAAAGGAGTTATTAAACTGTACTAGAGTCACAGATTACTGGCTACAAGCAGACCTCTGGATATGGTTTGACTCACTCTCTGGAAAGAGATACGCAGCCTGGAAAGACCAGGATGCACAGACAGCCCTCATTCTGCCATTTGCTATGTTTGGAGGCCTGGATGTGGAACCTTTAATGTTCAGTTCACATAGTTCCTTGAGATATAGTAGGTGTTCCTTAAAATTGCTGATAGAAATGAAAAATACAGAACTGAGGCTGTCTTGCTTGAAACTCTTTCAAAGCCTACAGCAGTATGATAATAGTATTAACACTTACTGACTACTGATGTAATGTACACCACATACCGTGATGATCAAAGAAATGTTTGTTGAGGGTAGGGTATATTCCGGTAGGGAATGATCACTCTGCGATGCCTAGGCATGAGCGTGTGCCTCAGCACAGAGCCAGCCGCATGCTTAATAGACATCTTTTCCTACACTTCACCTGCCTACTGCATCACTTCACAGCAAGTAAATGCACAGTCTCATATGAGAGGAGACAAATCATAAAATAATTATATGTAGTGAAAAGGCTTTAAAGAATCATTGCACGATCCGGTAATTAGAGAGGTCATCTCAACATAGGTATAAAAGCAACTGAATTAACCATAAATCTGCCTTTTCCTACATTTTTAATGCTTAACTGGGATGTTCTTTTAGCAGAGTCTAGATGTAGCATACAGCATTTTGGTTCCTAAATAATAGAGGTGAGGTTACACACAATTCAGGAGAGCTACCTTTCTTGACCAAATGCAAGGTGTAGTTTTAGCATGTATTTTGGGAAAGCAATAACAGTGCCACCTGACTGTTAAACCTGTCTTTAGAAAAGCCAAGTCAAGAAGCAATACTGAATTCATTTATCACGACACTTCGTGCAAGGCTCAGCTAGGGATCCAGTCCAGAATCTAAGAGGCCTATCTATAGTCCTGTTTTAACAGCTTGATTCCCCCTGATATTCCAAATAGCTTTTTCAAGAAGTTAATCACTCTCAATTTGCAGTAAAACACACGTAAGGTTAGAGACTTTCTAACATATCCCCGGATCAGGCCCAGTAGAACTGATACGCAAAAAAAACGAAGAGAGATCTTATTTTAATGTAAGCATAGACAAAGAGGCCAATTGCTGTATTTACGTAAAAAGGATAAAAGGAAAAATTTCCTGGCAGTAGGAACTATGATAGCCTAACTAGCGCACGGCATACACTGAGGGACTAGCATGAACAGAGAAAATCAGAAGCTGCTTATAATGGATGCTTTGCATGCCTAGTCATACCTCTGGTACATGAGCATATATCTACACATATTAAAGATGCAAACAGGATACGGTAGGGGTGCCAAAAGCTGAGGGAGGTTGTTGAAAGTAACTGCTGCAGACACTTCTGGCACATGGTATTTCTTGGTTTTGCCAAATCAAAATTCTCAAAGGAGAAATGCTGAAGCCTGGATGATACATATCAATAGCTAATTGGGATATTCTCATGGACTCATTTACAGTGGAAACCTCAGCTGCAGAAAAACGTTGAATTCTAAGTCAGGCCATAGTACCAACTTCACAAAGCTTTATTTTTCCTGAGATGAAGAATGAAAGAAAATTAGACCATGAGAGACTTCATATTCCAAGCAATGCTCTTATTAGTGGAACAAAGATTTCTAACTGTTTAAAAAAAAAAACAAAAAACACCACACAAACCCCACCACCAGCATGCGTCTGAACTGCAGGATATCTGCCAGATTTCCACGAGGGAGGAGAGTTCATATCGCTATGAGCCAGGTAATAATAGAGGCCATTGCCAAACATGCAGCTCTGGGGTGTGCCGGCCCAGGTGAGAGGCAGCTGCACACTCTGGCAGGTTCAAGGTCTGAGGTTGGACTCAGAGGAAGAGTTCAATGCCAAAACAGGCTGCTGTTAGCCTAATGCCTTATGCACATTATGGCCAGTTCTTACTGAGAAGAAGCCCGAGGGGCAAAACTGCACGAGCTGTGTGATGCGCAGGGCCAGGAAAGTGCGGATGTACAAAGACGGCAGTAGGAGAGCACAAAAACACAACCCATATACAGCAGCCACCAGTAAGTTTTCTCCTAAAGCACAAAGACTGCACCCTTCTACTCTCCCTGCAGCACCCACTGGTGAGGGTGAGCACCCACTCTTGCCAGGCTGCTGGTGGGGAGGCAGGCAGCCAGCTAAGCTTCCTCGAGCGCTACCCCAAGAACCCTCAACAGGGCTGGGCATCACCTAGCTCAGTGATCCAGGCTCTGCCCCCTCCTGCACAGGGACCAGCCCGGCTGAGCCTCAAGCAGACATCAGGTAGCTGAATATGGGCATGGGCTGGTGGAAAGCTACCTGAGCGTGCCATTAAAACTAAGAAGCTGGTGGTGGCTGCAAGAAGGGATGGGCTCACTGGAAGCCCGTTCCTTCACTCACAGGTCTGCAGGGGCAATGCAGGGCTGCTGGGCACAGGGTGCGCGACAGCACAGAGGCTCAGCTGGGCAGCAGGGGTCTGGCACGGACTGCAAACCAAGACAGATTTATTGCTTGTCAGCAGTTCTGACATTATCCAGTACTTTCTTTGGGAATTCAGGTCTCTTGTTTGCTTCAGCAAAAGACAGCTTATGTTTTTTATCCACCTTTGTTTATTTACAAAGGAGATCCTGACCATTGGCTTCTCTTCATAGCTGAAAAAACCAACAAGACTTAGACTAACAGGACAACAGGCTCTGGACAAAAAGGGGTAATGGTATTCATTGACAATGGAAATGGATTAAGCAGCATTTTAAAGGGTAGCTGGTGTAACAAGAGGCAGCACAGAGCGTGAGAGTTTTACAGTTCTGACAGTGTGGAGACTTGCAAAGAAAAAACAAAATCAAACAGGTCTTTCCATATACTATCATACAGAATAAACATATTAGTGCTTCTAATTATAATTGCAAATAAAACAAACATCCTTGGGGAAAGTCCATTACCGTCATTGTTTTTCTGTCTGCACAGGAAAAGATCAATTTTGGGACTGAAGGCAGGGGGAATATGGCTTTCTCTTCTCAGGCTGAACAGCACAGGACTCCACAGGAAGCTGCTGCCTCCCACCAACCTGCCAAGCAGGGATGCTGCAGGCTGGCAGTGCAGGGGAAGACCCTGGGGCAGGACTGGAAAAATGAAGTCAGACCAATTTCCCAATCTTCATTAAGATTTACTGCAATGGCATGCAATAGAAAATGGTAACGCACAGATCCTGCTCCTCAGTATCCCCACCTTCAGGAAAGGAAAAAAGGACAGGACCTCTCAATACCAGCTTTAGTGGAACAGAAGAAGACTTATCCCTTCCCTGATTCCTCCTTCAAGGGCAGGGGAAATCAAGTGCAAAACCCACATACTTATCGGTCAAGGTCTTTTTCTCATTACTTCTTTGGGACATAAAGCATAAGGAAGGTGTTACAGGAGACAGAGGACAAACATGCAATCACCCTTGGCTTGAAACAAGTAGAAAAGAATGGAATAGAAAGGGAGTCAAGATAGCAGCAGGAAACAATATAACAGCAAGAGAACGTTACAGCAAGTCCATGTTTAAATTGCAGCAACATAGAGTCTGGCACCAGCATATTGTATTAATATGCACACGCTTCATGCACATGTCAGGGATTGTGCCTGTGCAGAGGTGATGGAGACTAGAGAATCTGATGTAGGAGAGAGATGCAGGGGGCTCTGGTATCCGATGGAGCTGCAGAGAGCAGCCTGGGATACTTATGCATGTGCTGAACCAGTTCTGCTTTCAGATTGCACAGCCTGCCAGGCTTGGCTGTTTGGGTGCACTGAAGGTTTAAATAGAACATGACTCGCCAGAGGCAGATTATAGTTAAATATTCTTCTTTCCTTCCTCCCCTCTTCTTGCATAAAACCTTCGCCCCCGCCCCCCCTTGAAAAGGGGGGTGGGATGGGGGAGTGGGGAGGAGGGAGACCTCTCAACCTGAGCAACCACACAGTGGAATTCAAGATTTTACATGGAACAGACTTATTAAAAAGTGTAGCTGTAACATCCATACTCATTCTCGTCTCTGGTAAAGTCTAAACAACAGCTTGATGCAGCTCAGGAGAGCAGAGAAAGGGCCATGCCTCAGAGCCATTTGGTGAACATTTGCTTTGCTTTGTCATAACAGTACAGGGATATACAATGTGCTCCACAAGCTAGATTTTTTTTAAGTCTCCTAAAATCTGCCTTCTTTCAGATTCTGCACATATACAAATTGCCTATTGAAATTTGAGGGGAATGTAATGTCATATTTGTTATAGTACAATGCCTTTCTGTATGTGTTTTCTGGGCAAGGATGATAAACTGTGTTTAAAAACAGGGTAGCCACGATTGCCAGTTGAAGGTCCCACTAACAGCCTTAGTCCAAATCACTTTAACTTCTTCTCACCTCTGACCTCCCTTTAGTAAAGGGATGCAGGCCCTCCTTTTACAGCCCTTTGCAAACTATACAAAGTAAGTGCTGTAAAAAAAATCTGTAAAGAATCATTGTTACTATTTTGCTTCCTTATTATTGTCCAGAATACACTGTATAATGCACAAGTCCTATAGTTACTCGAGAAATGAGATATAACCATGTAGATGTAAATCATAATGCCTGAGCAAAGACAAAGCAGGTTTAGGGTTAGAGATGTTTACTCTCGGCTCCAATCACCCGCCTGAGGAGAAGGGCAACAGGGGCAATTGGCACAGCACTTTGGGGACATCATGACAAAGAATACACTAGGCAAGTTCTCCACCCCCACACCCTCCCCTCCAATTTGACCCACTCCAAACTGTTTCTCGGGTTTGGTCTATCACTTATATTGCTTTGGACAGGATGAATAAAACTAGGGAGTAAAGTGCTACCGTATCCATTTGCTTTGACAGAAGTACAAACGTCTATACAAACTCCAGGATGGTAAGGAAAAAGTCCTCAACTAAAATTCAAAGATTGATTTAGCATGCCTGGTTTTTAAAAAAGCCACAATATTATGCAGTTATATTATCCCTGAGGGAATGCAGAAATGGTATCATAATCTCAGTTTAGAATCTCATTTTCAGTCTTAAATTTCAGAGGGCCTTTAAAGTTAATAGTTCTACTCAGTTTGTAGAAATCCACAATTTTACTAAACATATCCTTGAAATAAAAGAGATAATAAGCTGTAAACCAAACCCACCCAGCAAACACACATGCAGGACTACGCACCTGCACAACTAGCTCCTGTAGCCTGGGAACTGCCCCTTTCCTGGGGGACCTCCTGAAATTCCTGCCCATTTCCCCTTTGAAGATGGGGACAAAGCCAGAATAACACAAAAGGGAGGAAAGCTAATTTGAAAGCACAGCTCCCTCCTTTCTGGGACCTGCCCAGCCATGTGCCTTCAGTAAATGGCTCTGCTCAAGCACCATGATTTCCATCAAGCTGCCACCTTCGCAGGGTATGCAGTGCTTTGTCCTCCCAGCTGGGCAGCAGCCTTTCCAAACACAACCCTATCATTTCATGGGGGTAAGTGGAATAGCTCATCTCATTTTCCAACGGGGATGCAAATTAAAGGCCGCTGCTTATGTGCCGCACTTACTAGACCTTACATAACTGACAAAGACCACTCTGGCTGAAAGGAAGCCGGGACAAATCATCTGGATAGCAGGAATTATCTATTATAAATAAATCACATGCATGCACACAAAGAGCAGTTCTCACCCAGACTAAACACTTTTCTCCAAGCGAGGTGCCTGCTTTGTGCTCTGTGAACAGGAAAATCACATGTCCCGCACCCTAGATAAAAATGCTCTGCAGTAAGGGAGACGGGATAATCACTTACTCCAACTATCACAGTGAAAGCCTTGAAAATTAACCCAATGGCTGAGTTCAGCTGCATTTCTGGGAGGTCTAATGCCCATCCACTCAGACAGAAACAGAACAGCATTTTGTAAAGCACCTTTTACGCTGTCTGTGCTTAATTTTAAAGGGCTCATTCACTCCAAATTACTTCACCACCGTTCTGGAATTGTTGCATATCGGTTTCTGCAGTCATCACTTCCCTGCCTTAGAGTCCGTGAGGACCCCATCCGGCAGCCATCCACACACATCTTCTGCCACCTCCAGACAAGCGAGTGCTCTTCCCTGGCAGTAATGGTGCTCCTGAGCAGTGCAACTCCTGACTGTTTGAACTGTACATGGGATTAAACCCTCCGCTTAGTTTAACCACTGTCGTTTTACTGAAGCAGCACCACTTTGACACAGCATTAACAAGAATGAAATCCAACCATCGATACAAATTCGTACTCAACCCCACCACAACAACTCTGTGGCACCAGGCTTCAGCAGCTTACTCCTGCTACAAGGGCTTCCTACAGATTCAGCTTCTGGTGCTAGCACAACATTTAATAATTCTCCCATCAGAGAGAAAACTCTGCTTTTCTGAGAGTGATTCAGAGGTAACTGCGTTATTCCCAATTCCCTAGCCCAATTCACTTCCCCGGCGCTGGCTCTCTTTGTGACCTTGGGCACGTCACTTTGGCTATACCTAAACAGCAGAATGACAGCGTAGGTCGGTGCCTGCTTACTCAAAACCCCCTGCGTAACTGCAGTAGTGACGGCAGCTGGCACAGACTGTCACACACAGCTGGCGTGGCCTTTAATACACACCGTCTACCCAGGGCCCGCAGAGGGTCCGCACGCTGCTTGCCAGCACGAGCTATTCTTACCCTCGCGAGTGTGGTACAATTAACACTGTAGCACATCACATCTTTATTCTGCAGTGTAGCCAGGTCTCAGCCTCATCTATAATATAGCAGTAACTGTACTTCCTACCCCAGAGGGATACCACGGGGTTATATTCGTTCAGGGCAGTGCAGGACTCAGATAATATGGTAACTGAGGTCATGGGAACAATCAACTTCATAGATGCAGAGACCCACTATATAAAGAGCAGATATAAAACAGTCTGGCAATGGTGATGGCAATGTTGCTGCTGTTTAAACTAGGTGTTATTTAAGGAAATAAAGTCTTTGTTGGAATCCATGAGACTGCGCCAAACATAGATCTTTTAGTAGTCCGTCAGCCTTTCTATCTCTCACAGTGTCACGATTTTCTTGGAGACGAGTGTTTTGAATAGGAGTCCAAAGGAGAACTCACTGTGGGGAAGAGGAGTTTTCAATACCGAGATGTGACAACAGCCATGAGTTCCTCCATCTCCTCTGGGCACTTCTAAATAAAAACTGGAAGCAAGGAGCTGAAGACTGACTCACTTTTCTTGTGACTGCATTATCCCAAGAAAAATGAAGAGTTTCTCTGGAGACATTATATATACAAACAGCTTTCAGAAGCTAGTCACAAAGGCAACAGTGGCATTATGGGAACCATAAGGCCAAGCCTGTGCTGAGCAACACTGAATTCAAGAGCAGGTCTTCCGGTTAGCCAGGGTTCTTCTGCAGAGATGCCTTCAGGTAGCAAAGCTCCAAGGCAAGCAAAGGTAGGCAAAGGGACAACTTACCAAACTTAGGCAAGCTTTCATTATGCATTAGCTTACTGAGACATAATACTGAATTTTGCCATGCTCTGACTTTACTGGCAATAAAATACACATTACATTATTATCCAGAGCATAAGAGTGCTTATCATTGTAATTTTATCTCTTGAGTTTATAAAAAAAAAAAAAAAAAGAGAGAGAGAGAGAGAGAGAGAAAGAAAACACAACCACCCAAGGGCGAAGGGGAAATAGAGACGCATATTAGTCCAAAAGGATATCATCTTTGAAACAAATGGCTCAGTACCTGTTGTGAAATCCATTCAGAAGCTCAACCAAGTCCATGCCAGGGCTCAGGTCAGTACACAGCACCACTTGGCTTCTATTCTCATGTACTCTCCTCCAGAGGAGGAGGAGGATTGCATTCCTGGCTATCAACATCTGATCCAGCCTCATTTCTAGACCAAAGAGGCATTTGGAATGGTTTCATGTTTATTGGATCCTTACCCAAAATTAACTACTTGAAGCTGTTGGTTTCCCTCCTCCTAATAAAACAGCAGCAAAAATAGTGCTTAATGCTACTTCTTTAAAGCAAATTACACTTACTGTCAAGTAAGTCCAGTTGCCATCACAATAACTTGTTTAATGAAGGTCATGCTAATTATTATTACACTTATCAGCTTTTAAGTTCTTTCACTTCTAACAGTGGAGCGATGCTCTCATTTCTTTAAACAGCCTCTGGGATTCACAGCCATATTTTCCTATCGCTTCCTTTAAAACATAATTTTACTGTCATCCTCAACATATCAGTCAGCCCAGGAATCAGAAAAGAGACAAGTTATTCTACATGAAAGTAGTAAAAATGAAACACTGGCTGAAGTCGAACTGCCGGGAGATGAATTAAAGTCAGAGCTGCTACTACTCACAATGTAAACTTCATGGGCATTCCCTTCCTCATAAATCAGATGAACTGGTAGCCTCCAAAGAGAACTGACGGTAAAATGATTAAAGCATTTGATCATATCACAAAGTCCGTTTTCCAACCCAAGTGCCCTAGGCTTCTAACGTATATGTTGAGGAATGGGAAGAGAGCAATGGAAAGTCCTTAATAAGATTGGAAGAAGAGACTATTGGGGGAAACAAAACCAAACCAAACAGACAAAGAGGCAGCTGGAGGGGTACAATGTCCCTTTTCTGGTTTGCTTTCTGTTTGCTGGGAGATTCCTCCCTTTTAGCACACTCCAACACGGAAGGAAGCTTTTGCTGGTCTCTGGCACCTTTTACCCTGCTGCTGTTCCCACATCCCATTCAGTTATCCCCTGGGCAGCAGATGCCAGTCTGGTAGAAGCGGAAGATTTATCTCTGAGAGGCTTCATCTATCGCATCCCCTGAAACACTGCCTTTTGGTAAGCGGCAAGGAGAAAGCTTCTTCTCCCTCTCAAAAGAAAGATTTCCATTTGCTATTTGGCTTTCTTTCTACCACATTCTTGGAAAACATTGCTCTTTTGTGACCATTATGGTATTTTGTAGAATGAGCAGCCTAGATGGAATCCTCTGCTAGGGTCTTGCTTGTTATTCAATACAGTTGCATAGATCAGATTCATGGCAATGCACTGGCTGTCTCACATTGTCTAAAATGGGGTAAAACAGATGGAAGCACATGAACGAGTTACAATGAACATCAAGAAATACCCTAAGTCAGCTTTATGGCCACTTTGTATTAAGGGAGAAGCAAAAGTCAGCTTGGAGTAGAGATATGCAAAGGAAAGGAGGGGGCGAAGAGAGTGGCTCATTAGTAGAATCAAAAGCAGAGGGGGAAGTCTTCAGTGTTGACTGAAATAGTTTGTGCAGTCCGAAAGCAAAAGCTGCATTTAATTTTCATGTTCTTCAAAACTTTTTGCCCAATTCCAATTTAAAAAAAAAATTTTTTTTACACAAAAATGTTTCATTTTAAAAAAAAATCCTTCTAAATGAAACATTTTTGCTTTTTAAACAATTCTTCCATCCCAGCCTAAAAAACCTCATTGTTGAGCTAGACCTATATGAGTAAATATTTTTAACAACTCTGAAATGCATAGCCTGGATTCACTAGAAAGTATCGCTTGTTCAACAAGGAAGAAAGGCGTTAGAAGTGTCCTGGGATAAGCCTGAAATACAAAAAATATCATTGCCACAAAAGGACTTCTGAGCTGGTAGGGATGAAATAAACTACCAAGTGAAAGTTACTTAAAATTTTTCATTAAGCTGACTAACAACAGCCTTTCTTTGTGCCCAGAGTGATTCAGGACACAACATCATAATACAGTAAGGGAAATTTTCATGTCTTCTTAAATTTTTAAGGTAGGACCTATACAAAAATCTCCCAGCACTACTGTCGGCAACAACAGCTATTTATTTTGTAATATTTTACAAGAAGAAGGTCCAAGTAATGAGAAGCAGATGACAAGATGAAGACGTGAGTGGCTGGAAACAGCAAGCATCAGGAAATTGGCAGCCACAGCATCTGAGATAGCAGCCTTATTTCCTAACACTTAAAATAGGATGCAATGGTAGTATTTATGGAGTTACAATGCAGCAGCTCATTGCAAACGTTTAACCCTTTCATAGCAATCTCCACATAAAAGGTGTCAACCGTGGACTTGATTTTTAAAAGGACTAGATGATCACAGACCATACCATCTGTTCGCATTTGTCAAGACTCGTCCCCTGAAAGAAAAGCACTGGGGCCAACAAAGCCACAAAGCAAACATCTTCCCACCTTCCCCAAGGCTGTCTCAGATGTACTGCAGCAATGAAGCTTCTGCTGCAACCTAAGCAGAATTTTCTGCCTATTTAAACCTTATTCACAGCTTTATATTCAAGCTGCTCACCCAGTACGTGTGAAGTGCTGGTTTATTACCTCATGGGTGTAGTAGACTAAAGATATCAAGAGGAGCCATGAGAATGGCTGAGCTGCACACAGCACCCTTGCTTGGGCACTCACCATGATCCTGGCTGCCATCTGCCACAGCCTGCAGGGTGCTGCCTGGCCCAAAATGACTCGTGCTCCATGGGAATCTGTCACTCTGTCTCATCCTGAGGCAGGTATTTGCAGCCACCTCGCCCAGGAGCGCCCCAGAAGGCAGAGGAAAACCTACCTCTGCTAATTCCTCCGAATTCAAGAAAGTATGTACCTTAGGTCAGCAGGCAGTGGCACTCAACCAGCATCACAACACCTCTGGGTGCTTTAATGAGCTGGCCACTACTGCTATGGTCCATATGGGCAGACCTTACGTAGACCTCCATATTTACACACACACAGAGACTGGTCATATATTTGACCAGTGTATGAAGAGCAATACAGGATTTAAACGAGGGCAATATTCACGAGCACACAGAACTCAACTGGTTCAGCAGCTCAGCTGAGACCCACTTCTATTACAGGGCAAATTAGAGGGCTATCAGCTGCACTGGGCTCCAGTGGCACAGCACTTATCCAGACACCAGAGCAGAGATCAGTATCAGAATCCACCAGTAAGGACAGAAGACTCATAACTAATTGAATTAAATGCAAATAATTTATGTAATACATCAGATAATTCCTTGGTTGTTATTTGATATAATGTTACTATATTTCGTAATGCTAGTGTTGTTTTATTCATTTGCATTTTCAAAGCAGTATGTTCCTATTTAATACATTGCCAGATAGTTTCCCATCCTACTGTGTGAAGAAATTACAGTAGAGACTTTTTTTTATTTTATCAGGTTGGCAATATCAGAGGAGATAATATGATGCCCCTGGCACCATAAAATATTCAACATCGTGAATAAAGTTCTTGATAAAAGAGCAGCAGAAAGTAGCATTTTATTAAAGCAGTGCGCTTAAAAAAAGCATGCTTTTAAATGATTTAATTTTAAAATTAAATTGCTTTTGAATTATTTGATTACTGTTTAATAACAATGCATAATTTATATCTAAATGACTGCTTTAAAAAAATCTGATTCTACTTTGCTATGCCAATAAAAAAGAGGATTAGGAATTAGAAGTTTTCCCCTCCAACCAGGCAATTCTAATACTGTATCTTCATCCTGGAGAGCTCCTTTCTTGAGTTGCATCTTAACGAGTCAGAACTTTTGCAGCTCTAAAAAAAAGTCATAGTTGGGCGCTGTGACCTACCTTCTGCCCCGTTGGAGCTCAGCTGTGCACCCTCACTGGGTAACAAGCTCTTGCCTCTGCAAGCAGCAGCAGTGGCTCTGCCACCAGGAAGGGCAACAAGCAAGCCCTGTCTATGAGGAACATGAGAACAAGCCAACACTTTCAGCACTTGACAGCAGTGAGTGTTTGACAAGCGGTCAGACACTCTGTACCTAAGACCACGCTGCCTTCTGTGGCTGCTGGTGAGAATGGATGCTTTCCAAGGACAAGCATCTTTCACTTTGGCTAAAAAGAGCCTTCCTTGCCTTAGTTGCAGTAGTGTAAGATTTTTTACATTTAGGACAGTTGCCCATCTTCCACCTGAGGGGCAGGTTAGATGCCCCAAGCAGAGAACTGCATCGATGCCTGTGCACCAGGGCATCACGTATCAAGAGACTTCTAAGGGGAATCACTCCAGTTTCCAACAAGGAGCAAGTCAGCCCTGGGTAACCAGAAAGAACCAGGAAAATAAAAAGATGCTTTAAAAACTGCATTCTATTTCCCTTCCTCTTATTTTTTTTATAACAAGTTCATCTGACAGTGACAAATGTGATATTTTAACCTGTATTGAAATTAGTCCTTTTTTGGTCACAGTACAGAAAGATAAACAGGTGGTGGACTAGAGGAAGATGTGGAGCTCAAAAAACTAGGCAAAGACATTCACCACTTGGTATGTGTTTCCCAGAGGCAAGGAACTGTCAGACTTGCTTCACAAGAGCCACCATGAGATTTCTGTTACAACCCTTCAAAGAACAATTTGTATTCATAGATAATATTTAAAACCAATCCAAAGCAAAGTGCTATGTGAAGAGTTTCTTTGATAAAATTTCATATAAAGTTTTGGAATGCTACCATCTTAAAACAGGATATAAACCCTGGGTTTGTTCTTTTACCTCTACCTACAGGCTGTCTCTTTTCCTCCATTTCCAAAAAAATGGAGTGGAAGAAAAAGGAAGAGAAAAACAATTAAAATATCAAATTTAGAGGTGTGGAGGGAAGAAGGAACTTGATTTTTGAATGGTCCAGCTGGCTTCTAATGAAGAAAATATTAAAACCCCCTATAAATATTTTTGTTGGGGGGATGACACCACACACCCCATTTAATCCTAGAAAACAAAAACTGTCTTGCTGTTATCTGGACTAAATTAGACTGTTTCCCTTTCTGACAAATATCAGCGTCTTAATCTCACCACTTGCAAGCTTGAACCATAGTTTATCTTTTAGAGGTAACCTGCTACACAACATAACTTCATAGTTCCCACCAAAGGGAACAACTCCAAGTCACATAACACAGAAACAACTATGCCTCCAGGCACTCGATAACCAGTGTTGTTAAATATTAGCCAGCCAGGGTTATATGAAACTTCACATTTTTTCCCCCCACTGAACTAAACCATATGTAATACTATAACTGAAAGTGCAACTTACTTCTCTTTCAGATTAATTAAAAAAATTGATCTATAATCAGACCAGCTGTCTCACAATTAAATGTCTGTCCAAAAAAGTAAGTGTATAAATCTGTGGGGAAAAGCTGTCCCACAAACTATAAACACATGCAAAGAGCAATACTCAGCAGACTGTCAAATAACAACAAATGCTTGGGAAGGGTTTTAGTTTAATCCACTTCTAAATGCGCAGGCAATGAAAACATTGTACACTCAAAAGTATGAAATTTAAAGCAAGCCTTTGAGTGAAGAAGCTTTTGGCCACTGAGGATATTTGAAGACCAAGGTCATCCAGTCTGTTCAGCTTTTAGAGTTGGTTGGTCTACATGTGTTTTACAGTCACATCTTTGGAAAAACTCAGACACACTAAATAGGGATATAAGACTATGCATTACAGATCCTTTCCTTCCCCCTCACCCCCCATGGAAAACAGCTTCTTGCTTTCAGTAGATGTGGGCTGATTTATGCCTGTCAGGATTCAGACTCTTCATATTTCTCTATCCTAGAAGGCAGTTGTACACTTAGAGATGCCTTGTGCCATGTTGTAAGTTCTTTAATTTCTGGAAGTTTCTGCTATATTTTCTTTATACTCTCCACTTGAGAACAGTTTTATGAAGAAAACATCATCTTGCATGGCTCCATGTGATTTTTAATTCTCCTTCTCAAATATCAGATAATTTCCTAACGGCACACTGTGCATAAGGGTGTTCCCCCCCTTCCCCTTAATTAATTTTTAATGCTCAAAAATTGCAATTTTCAAAGAAACCAATTAAAATGAATCATCCAAAAAAAACCCCAACGATGCCCTTTCAGGATGACTCAATGGCTTGCATTTATTTTATTAGCTCAAGTCAGTGAGGGGAAACTATTTTTGAAGCTGGAAGTCATGGAGTTATGAAACAGAACAGGGATACCATACCAAAACAGGACACGTTGCTCAGCATTTTTAGAACCAGGAAAAAGAGTGGCCAAGGCGTGACATTCAAATTACCAAGAAAGCTAAGGGATCACTGAGAAGGCAATAAGCAAGGACAGGCATAGAACATGGGAGCCACAGTGGGAATGAAGTAGAGGCAAAGGGCTAAGCCAGTATTTTGATACTTCCTCAGGAAAGATGAAACCAGGAAGCTTTCCTCAGATATCTACCCTCACTACCCCTCTTAATGGGCTCTCTGGGCACTAACTAGACTGCTCCTTTCCAGCTGCTGCTCAAGTTGCAGCACCTAGCTGAGAAGGATTCTCGCACCAACTCCTACTCTTCTTCAGGCCACTGCAGAGTCCCGCTTAGGTCTGAATCCTTGTTTTTTACTCCAAGAACTAATAGGCACTGTGGGAAAGTGCTAGATTTGGGGAGTTCTGCGGTTCTGCCTTTCTTCTCTTTGCCCTTTATTTCCTCCCTCCTCTCTTTCTATTTTTTAAAATAGGATCGTCTGCTTGTATAGTTTCACAGTTGAGTGTAGCTAATCAAGCGTGTGATAAGGACAGACTTGATGAAGGGGTTCCTTGAAGGTCAGCAAAAAGTGGCCCACATAAAAGAATACTGTACCCATTTGAATCCCTATAAAGTTAATCCAAGCAATCCAAGGTAATTTCAAAAAGCCTGACATTGGCCAAAATATGATATCATGCTGTGGCACTGGTTCAGTGCTGGCTTCAGGCAAAGCTGCCACCTACTGAATGATCAAAACCAATTCAGGTATTTTAACCATGTCTCCTTAATCACGCTCCCCTTTAGTCTTCAAGGGGATGCTCAGAACAGAACTGAAAAAAATCCCAGAGATTACCATGTACCCAACCTACATACAGTCACTTGCATACTTATTTATAATAGAGGAAAGCTTCATCTTTGTAGGTTTTTTTTGAACCAGTATGTTATCAAAAATCACTAGTAAAATCTTTCATTTGTGGTGGACTTGTGATTTTCAGATAAAATTTTATAATCTTGCAAAAAATTACAGCACCCTCTCGTCATGCCCCCCTTACATAAAAAGGGAAGCCCTAATATGTTTACATAGTTCCCCAAAGACACCTAGCTGAAAGTAGCTTAATGAGAAAGGAGTGGTGGACACCAAAGAAAGGGTCACCTTCAGGATAATGACTGGGACTGACAGTGTGATCACACCATCAGTGGAAGAGAAAGGATTGCTCGCTCTTCAGTACTAGCAAGCTAAAGACCTCACGTGATGTCAATTCTTGTGTTTTGGGCAAGCAGGAAATCACAGTTCTCACAATCCAACTGCTCCACAATAATTTACACGTACATGGCAATAAGTAAATGACAGTGTATGACTAAACAGGACAAAGTATCATGAAACAGAGAAAAGAGCCTGCCGCACAGAAGCCAAAAAACCTAAAAATCCAGATTTGTTTAGAAAAGCAACATGCTGCTTTGATATTATGCTTCTATTCCAATCTATTCTGATTAGTTATATCAAGGAGAACGTGCAAAGATTTCATATAGTACACGTTGAAAAAAATTCATGGCACAATGGCCAAAGCATCAAAAGTTTTCTAATTGATTAAAAAAATGTATCACTGCTAAATTCTTTTAGAGCAATATGCAACAGATCCAGTTCCAAAGTCTTAGTGAAGATGACTGCTCAGCTCATTGATCATTACATTTCCTTTCATTTTGAATGAGAATATGAGGTTAGCAGAGGCCGGAAGATTTTGCTTAGTTGCTATACACAACCATGGCCAAGCCAAGTACTCTTGGTATGTGGTTCACAAACTTTCTTTGACCCTTAGTTTATCTCATTATAGTTTTTAGAAAAAAATTATTTTAATACTTCACATATATTCAGGTCCAGAGGTTGGGTTTAGGCCTATACCAATGAGATGCAAACAAATCTTGTTTTGCATTGCATGGTTACAAATGTTGTTAGTAAGCATTAAATTATCCTCTTAATTAAGCAATTATTTTAATTGCAGTATGGATGTCAATTCTTAATGCTCATTAATAGTCTACTCTTTAAATAAGTAACACTGTAAAGAAAGTGGTATTCAATGGGGCATTGGAGTCATTAGAAGAATTTTCTAAATATAGGTATAACTGTCACCTAAGTGCCCCAATTCCTACATCAGTTTCATTAGCATGATCCAGGATAGATCTGTAAGCTAAATATAGAAGCAATGAAAATAAAGGATAGGAATGAGTAGGCTGCAATATAGGTGGAAGAGGAAAGCAACACAACTGTCTTTGAAATGTCTAGCTCTCTTATATTTTACTGAAATCAATTAATATGCCAGGGAGGGGGAACAGATATGCAGTGCAGTTTACAAGCCATATATTCTCAAGGAAACCACACTATTATAATGCACATACAAGTAATACACGCATATACACAAAGGGAATATCATCACTTCATTTTTAGTTCCTCTCAGAGCCAAAGAATGATACATAAAATACCCCAAAACAACAAAACATACAGCTTCTCAGAACTTCAGAAAAGTTGCAAGAATTACAGCAGAGACTCTTCTCCACTAGTGTTGGCAATATTGTCTGGCCGGGAGCAGGGTCAACTACCTGGTAGTTGCAGTTGCTCATTGCAGTGGAACAAGTGGTTTAATTGATGACAACAGTGGTAGCAGGAGCTACAGGAAGACTAGAGGGGTGATATTTCACCATCATCCTCTCCTGCCCATCCCCAATTGCCACAGGCTGTTTTTCCCCCCTCATCTCGAGCACTATGCTATGACAGAGTTGCACTAAAGCAAACCCAGAAGGATTTCAAAAGCCTTTGGATCAAGTCTTAACAGAGAAAGGAATGAGGCCCCGTACATCTGATCATCTGCCCTAGGTATGCAAACAGCCCTGCCCATCACCGTATTATCACAGCACACCACATGCTCTTGTGGGAATCCCTACCCACAACAGCTTTTGATGTAAAGGAGGGTTTACTCTGGTGCTTTTATAAATGCTGAGGCCCAGAAAGACTGAGGTGAAGACAGCAACCCTATGATGCAGCATCAGCATGAACCTCCTGAGAACTAGGCTAGAAGTCTTGGAATGTGCTCGTGGGATCTCATCAAATAACTGCCAGACAAAAAGGACAGCAGAGCTGTCAGCAATTTATAGCAAAGTGCTCATAATATCTTAAGTCATATATATTTAGCCTTCTAGGCAACACAATGGAAATTAGGAAGTCCAGAAAGCCCATATAATACCCATCCCAGTAGTTCACCGGACTACAAAATCCTAGGTAACCACTTATGAAAATCTAAGACCTCAGGTACAAACAAGCAGGAGCTGCAAACGACAGCACATGACAGGGAGATAAGAGAGACCATGAGTATTCCAGTTCAGCTGAAACCACTCTTTTCAGTTAAGCGCAGTTTTCTTTTATGGTCTCCTGGCAAGATTCTGTAGCACTGGTAGAGAAACAATGATTGAGAGCTTGAAGCAATGTCCACAAAAACCATCTATGGAAAATCCCCCATGACATTAGAGCTTTGGGCTCAGTCCTTATCAAAAGACATCCCTATGGTGCTACACAAACAACACACAACTGTGCAGAAAGTAGCCAAGTTGCTAACAGAAAGCAGTACTGGTAGCAGCAGTACAAAAAATATTACCAGGATTAACATAACGTAGCACAGCATAAAAGCAAGCTCAGTTTCATATCAAACTATTGATGCTATTTCGGATAACATCTCTGATAGTAACTCTCTTAGTTTCACAAGCCAACAGCGGATGACTGCTTTCAGCATAATGCTGACTTACTTCCTCACAGACTAGCATCTGGCCACAACAGGAAAAATCCCGGCATGTTCAGACATGTAATCAGCTTTGGTAACACAACACATTTTATGACCTGTCCTAGTGCATACTGTCCAGTCAGACTAGCTTAATCAGCTCTATAGGCTGAAAGAGAAACCCTCCAAAACACTCATTACCCCTTTTTTGCCCTCTGCAGTGCGGTATCTTTCATCTTCCTTTGAGCCAAGGTGTCAAATCACCACATCGATAGTTAATACCAACTCTGTCTAGGAGCTTCAGTCCCTCAATTAAGAGCATACCTGTAATACCAAACATGCACCCAGCTGTCGACGTGTCTGGAGAAAGAGGTCTTTGTATTAGTGGTTCAGTTGGCATCTGCCCAAACTTCATGCAACATCTAGCAATACCATTTTCCTGTTATGAAGCACTCCTTATCTGCAGATCGCAAAGTGCACAGAAGGGAGACTCTTCCTTCCCATTTCATAAACTATCCCGGATATGGTTACCGAGGCATGGGCCAGGGGAATAACTGAGATTATACCTTAGATATCCCACCACTCCTCTGACAACTAGGCATCATTGTCCTCTTCACCTCTCATTTACCAAAAGCAGGCTCAGAAACATATTTATTAGTATGGATAGAGGCTCTGCCACAGAACAAAAAAAGTGGCACTTTCCTGTTGGCTCTGTATTTTGCCTAAATATGCCTCTTTCTTACCTCTCATCTCAACATGCTCAGTAAAGGCAAGCTAATAGAGGAAACGCCTCCAAACTAGTCCTTAACTATCAAGATACATGACACAGGAAGACTTGCAAGCTGTAGAAGAAACTCTGTGCTAAAAAAGTGGGGCTCTGTCCACAGTGAGGGGAAGGTTGTCTGAATTTTAGTTACAGCTTCAGCATCTGCTTTACAGGGCAGGAAGAGAAATTTGTATAGTGCTAAAACCCTCAAGGAGACAAAAATCTATACCACTGGCTTCTGTAACATTGGCTTTTGTTTTCTCTTTTAGCTCAACTGTTTCAGTGGTCCTTATTTAAATATATTTAAGCCAGAAAAAGAAAGAAAGGGTGCATTTTTAAATAAAATCAAGCATACAAAGCACACAGTAGCCTCTGAAATCCCTCCTGCTGGAACCGCAATTTCTTTTATAGGAGAGGAAAACCGCGTGCATGTGTTTCCGCAGCGGCTATGCCAGTTGTCTTAGCTCACAGGACTCAGTGCACCATGTAAAAGGGAATACTGAAATAAAGCCAAAAATGCCCTGGTCTGTTGGTACCCCAGTTTCTGTTGGCAGGCAAAACAACTTACAGGCGCTGCTAGAAGGCAGTAGGCTTGGCCTGGCATTGCACTTCCATACTGCCCCACAGCTTGTCAGGATGCTGAATATGGGTAACATGCTCATTGCATCACTCCGGGCTTGTGAGCAGTTTCTCAGCAACAGGACATCCCGGCACAGCACGCCTCAGAAGGACAGTTCCTTTGGGAGTCTAGTTGTGTAGGTCTGTCTATCCAAACACAGCCTTACATTATTGCTTCTTCTAGCACTGAAGAGCTGAAGCAATCATTTACTAGGTGTCTCACACACAGATTTATAGTTTCATCTCCTGACCCCATAAGCAATAGGGGAAAAAATAAAAAGCTTGGACTTTTCTTGGGAATGAGTAAAGGTCATTTGCCTCAGCAAATTTCATCCCTTAATAGTATGCTTGTTCCCCCAAGGAAATTTCTAATTGTTCCTCAATAATTTCAGTCTTTTGCTTCAGTAACATTACTGAGCAGTTATGCTATAGCTCTTATGAGCTTCTTCAGGAAAGAGTCCCTAGTTTGCCCTGAACAAATTCAAAGAGTAACCCAAACAAGTGGAGACTCTTAACATGCATCATTTGCCACTGAATATATGACAAACACATAAGATGCAGACTGTGAAGACAACATATGTACAATGACATGCTACTATAGTGTGTGATGTATCTCTCACAGTACAGGGAAAGGTACAGGTGATATATTAGCTAACAAAATCCATAATTTCCAGAGAAAAAGTCTCTGGATATAAAATTGTCAATTTCATTTATTGGGCCTCTTGCTCCATAAGCTGATCTTCTCCCTTACACATCAGCATCTGCATTCATCAGTTCTACAGAGTCTAACCTCTTGCAGGGCTTTCTGCAGCCAAAGGCTAAAGAGAAAAGATGTTTCCTCATGAGCTGAGCTACCAAAGCCAGTGCACCCCACACAATCTCCTCGTTCTTTCTAGAGGGAGAGAATTTGGAGTTATTACATATTTCTGCCAGTGGAGTGCCAAAGCCTTATCTCGGTCAAAAGCCCAGGACTCACAATGAAGAGGCAAGCGCTCACCTCATTCCACAAATAGCCACTCACTCAGGTGCTCCACTTCAGTGCAACACCATCAGTTGGGTTAAATCATAAAAGGACTCAAGCGTTTAGGTGAGCTATGTGAATAAGTGTCTACAAGACATGGCTTGATCGCCCACAAGGTGTAGCCTGATGTCCATAAGACATCATGGCAAGTTATATCTGGCATTTCACAGGCACTGTATTACTGAAACCTCTCTTTGACCACTGGGGAAAAGGATTCGTTTAGAAACAAAAATTAGACCAACCATTAAATTCAATACTGCAAAGGGAAGAAAAATCAAGATATTTTACCACAGTAAGACTCCCGTAGCTATCTATCACAAAGGACTCAATGGAAAGAAAGCTGCATAACCTGCAGAACAGTCGATTTGTTTTATCCAGCACTCATTTTTAATCATAGGACAGCCTAAAGGCTAATAACATAATCAAGTCCTCACCGTGGTAGACCCTGGATACTCATATGTTGTATTGATTCTGCCTCTCCAGCAATGGGGACAGGATGCCATTTTGAACACCTCTTCTTTACACACACTTCACACACTTATTTCACTGCCATGGCTAACAGAGCTAAGAATACAATGACCATGTGTAGGAGAAGGTGCTTGGCTGCTAAACTTCATGCATGTCACTGCCAAGATGAAGGCAGCAGACTGGGCAGAACTGCCTCGTGACTCCCTTCTGCAGTTACACAACTGCGTCCTCGCTCTTCGGGAAAGCTCACCAGGCTGAACAGATGCAAGCAGAAGAAGAGCTGGGCAGGAAGAGATTAAGCAGTTTGCCCAAAGCCAGCACCAGGGCTGTGAACACAATCCACGTTTGCCGCCAGCCTACTTCCCAGCGCCCACACTAATGCTTCAAGAAATTTTATCCTTTCAGTTGAATGATTTGCCATTTATGCTAAACATGTCCTTGCCTTACCTATAGGCATTTGCTAATGCATGAAGATAAGTTTTCCTCTTTGGAAAAGACTGACTGGCTTTGTTTCAATTCAGCATCCTCTTGTCCTCAGCCCCTTTGCTGCAAGAGCCCACTGCATCTGTACATAGACTATGTATACGTCAGAAGTACTTTAAATGTCAGTGCTCATCTCTTGTAAGGACTTTCAGGCAAGGCTATGATTAAAACTAGATATTCAAGCAGAAGATGACTATATTATGTCCTCAGGCTCCTGAAGTCATGATCCATATTTATAATGCAAGACTAAGGCTTCTGTTGAATAATTATATCTTTTGCCTCCCCCATACGTACATATACATGCACAAACGCACATATAGCATTGGGGTGAATAATTGCTCACTTTAAAGACAGAATAACTTCTTTGAGTATATGCACGTTAGAGAGAATTTAATTCTGTAATTATTGTGCAAGACTTGCTGTAGCAAACCTAGTTCAGATGAAGACACCTTCCCCTTACTCAGCATGAATAAAGGTGAGAACAGCATGTTCCAGAGGGGCTAGAACACTGTAGTTAACAAAATCAAGCCCAATGGAAAGGGCTGTAGTAGCCATGCTCGTTCCAACTCCAGGTAAATACTTTCCTTCCAAGCAGAAGTCTCTGATTTGAAGTTCCTGAGATACTACTTGGTCAGTGCTTCCACTTGGAGTGGAAGGTACTTCTTCATGAATGAATGAAAGCTACTTTAAAATGTTTGGCAGCCACTGAATTCAGAAATCATATAAAAAAATATAACAGGATCTCAAATACTACTTTTCAACTAATGTTGATCTCTCCCTCTCTTATTTTAAGTCATCTTTCTCAGCAATAAGCTGTGCCACTGGATGACAAAAGGTCAGACTGCAAGAATCAGCTTGCCATTAAAGTCAGAAATTTGACTAGAAGGACATTTTGACCAGTATCCTAGAAGCTTAAGCCTGTATTTTTTCATGGATCCTCCTTAGGGCTACAGATTTCTTCACAGAAGAGGAAGAGTCACAAAGAAGGATTCCACACAACGAAACAGACAAGCACAGCATTCATTACAGCTAGCTGGGAAATGCAGCTCTCGTGCACAAGTGCATGTATGTGCACATACATGCATGCACACAATTCTAATTAATCAGAAAATTAGAATCTTTTTTCAGTAAATTGAACATTGTCCATCTTTTGTAACCTAGTTCTGGAAGTGGAAATGCTGTCAGCAACATCAATATAACATGCTGTGAACCAAAATGTTTCTTGACAGAACCCTGTGTTTTGCCAAAAAAACTTTATTAAAAAATTCCTAGCAGCTCTTATCACTCTTTTCACCTTTCCTAAAATTTGCCTTCCAATATGCAAAATGAGCAGAAAGCACTGGAAGCCTGCATACGACACTCTCTCATGTTCTCCAGTTACCCAAGAGCAATTTCTGTGGCAACTTTGTCACTGTAGACCTAGTCTCAGATAACCAAACACTGTCAATGAAATGTATTTGGCTAACTGAGATGCCTCTGATGAGATTATTTTAAAATCCAAATCTGTTAGTCAGGTGGAAGTATAAATCACAATGACACTGGTCCACTAAAAAAAAAGTCACAGCTGCAACAATTGCTGTCACATATTCTGGTTGTCGACAGAGCCGGACAAGAGGAACACCCATGGAGCAGTCTTTCATTTGAAAATTAAGCACTCCAGCCCTGAAGAGATCATCAAGACGTCACTCAGAAAGTAGAAGTATGGGAAATGCAAGCGATATCACACATTGCAAGGTGGGGCGGGGGGCAAGGGAAGAGCATCATGGAAGAAGCTATTGGCTTCTTGCTTTATTCATACCATTGCTCAAAAAGACAAATGAAAACTCCTGCCTTGTCCCCGTTGCCTTGCTTGTGGCTTAAGCAATATCAAAGTGATTTGTCTTTCCTCTTTTTCCCCATCCACCTCCAAAAGAGATAAAGTGTTACTTCCCTTCATAAAGGGCCAGACGGAATTTTACAGTATGCCTTGATCAAGCAGCAGGGTGTAACCAAGCTACCCCTGAGCTGTCCTCCCATCTCTCTTGTCAGCAGAGAGAAGAGCAGAGAAATAGAGGGACTTATTGGTCTTGACCTGCAACAAATTAGCTCAGCTCTGTAGCAGATGAAGGAAGTCAAGGCTACACCTATAGCCTCTGTTGAGGAGAGACAAAAAAAGAAAAGTATTCCTGAGACTGTAGCCTAATTTCTCCCTGAAAGAGCTTTTATTAGTTCAGAGAGGCTCCAATTTTGCATCCAAGCATTTGTGTCTGCCAGTAGGGCACTCAAGCCACAAAGAGAATTGTTGAATTTTCACAGGGCAAAGTTAGGCCCCTAGAATATTTAGTTCCTCACCAGCAGGGTTTATATATATACACATAAGGTGGATGTATTGTCTTCCACTGCAATCCAAACAGTAGTATGAGGTCTATCCTGCATCATATAGCACACTGCAGTATTTCACAGCAAGGATGTCTCATTTCTACTACTCACTGCAATTGCAGCTGAAGAATTCAGTTTCTAACCACAATTTACAATAAAGTAACAAAATAAAAATTTTAGTAACTAGTATGCATTTGTTATGCTATTTGTACCTTATCTCAGTTAGAAATTGGGCTATGTTCCTGGAATATTTTAGTATATTTTGCTGCTGGGAAAAAAAAATCCACAACAAAATGCGGTCATTGCATTTCTCCATGACATGTGTCCTCTTGTTTAGTCCTAAAGATGATTGCATTTGTCACCTCATGACACAAAGGACGTGTGCTCTGCATTTCACTCATTCTGCCAGCTACTTAGTGTTTTATGTTGCAGGTTTCCTTACTGCTGCATGTGTCTAGTTCTTAAAGACTAGTCTTAAATGATGCTCTATTTGGTGTGGCAGAAACAGGATGCAGTCCCGTCAAGATACAGGAGAGCATCTGCATCCAAGAATTGCTTCTGCTTTGTCATTATGAATATATAATATCACAGCCTTGGGAAGGAAGAAAGCAGTAGCATCCATGCAAGTGTGTTTGATGGGGCAGGTAAATTTTACTTACAACAATAAATAAGAAGCAGATGTACTTATGGCATACTAGTGTTAATTTTTGGAGGCAGTTTAGCATTTTAAAAAAGTCAGATAAGATGGGGTAGAAGCTCACCAAGAAAAGGAGTGCAAAGTGATGACAGCTAAGTTACAGTGTGCTAAATTGAACAAAATATTTGCAAATCACCTCTTAATAACCTAATTGCATCCAGGCTATCATCACAAAAACATCAGTAATAACTGTGGTCCCATTCTTGCCAGCTGGTTCATTCACGCATTTCAGAGTCCCACTGCTCACGAACCAGCCCCATGTTGACTTAACCAGCTGGGAGCAGCTTGTCTGACTGATGTCTCCAGGACTGTCCTCAAAGCAGAACAGGATTTGTTCAGCCATTCAGGTCTCCCCCTTGGGAAAGCCTTAGGCACTCTAGAAGAGGAGCTTCTTAAAGGGTGCTACTGCTTTTGCCGTCTACCACTGTGAGCCCCGGCACTGCCAAGGACAAAGCCTTGTTCCTGTACCCCTGTCCTGGCGTGGGTCTATCCACCTGAAATGTAAACTTGGGGGGGGCTGAACATGCCTCTGGCAGAGCCTCCCGGGGGCTGCCAGAACCTTTGCTCACATTAGAGCAACTCTGCTGCCACACAGAGCACACACAAGCTTTACAAGGGCATGCAGAAATAGGCACCCAGAAACATATGCCACAGAAGAATAGCAGAAGGAAAGCATACACAGGTAATTCACAGAACAGTTACTGAAGGTTCATATCCAAGATCAGTTCCCTACATACGTGAAACTGTCAGTGCATTACACATTTGTGACTCACTGTCTGTTTCCCCACCCCAGATTTGGCTGGCAAATACAGAGAAGCATGCATCTCGTACACACACCCCAAGCCCATCAGACGAGTGCAGTAAAAACCAAGTGTCCTTATCCCGAAAGAAAGTGTATGACAGTTGTAAGGACTGTTTGACTTCAAAATACAAATTTAAGTGCAAATAAACATTAAAATGTCTCAAATTCACCCAGAGAACTTTTAGCAGCACTTACATTAGCTTACATTTAGTAAAGGCAAACTAGCTCAGCTGCAACACAAACAAATCCCAGGCTGGTTTTGGAGCTTTAAGGCTTAAAACCCACTTCTACTCACAAAATGGCCAGTCCTTTCCTGGCTGATTAGAGTAACGAGATACCCTGAGAAAGACTGCTTATATATTTCCTGAACTTCAGCAAATCAAAATCCTATCAGTTTTACTGATATTTCATGCTCCTTCCCCAAGTGAAAAGATGAAATTCCAGTAAAAAAAAATCCCAGCTACAAACACACAAATTATTATTTCAATACTTAAATTAACCCATATAAACTGTATGCTGCTTTAGAAAGCCTTGTTTTTGCCAGGAGCATATAAAATTTGCTTTTTACCGTATCAACTTCTTCAGAGGCACCACCGTGAGGATGGGAGAAATCCATTCTGGAAAGCTGATGGATTTTCTTGCCATATATCAAGGTGTATACAGTAAGTGACCTTTTGTGATATCTGCACCATGTTTCCAGCAGAAAACTGACCCAAGTGATCTCGTATACCATGACGTCACATTCACTGTGACATCAGAGCATAGCAACACCTTTGCCAACACAGGTTATTTTACCACACACTGTACATTGTCCTAACCTGGCACAGTCCTTTACCTGTAAGATATCTCAAAAATAACCTATACTTTTGATATGTTGACTTAAAATATACTTCTCTCTGATTTTTAAGTCATTACTGGATTGTTTGGGCAATTCTGCTCTAAATACTGCTACAAAAAATTATTTCCCAGATTCAATTAGATATTTATTAAAACAAACTCAAGTATATTTTAGATTAAAATAATTTAGTTATTTCTATTACTTTTCAGAGTTGAAAACATTATTTTAAGAGAATCTGAACAATAAGGTTAGACTATCCACTGAATCACATATTAAGATGCAGCCAGAAGACTCAAAGTTGACTTCTGAGAGTACCTGGGCAAATCTCACCTTCATCTTCTTATGAGCTTACTTTTCACAACACCATTCAGCCAAAACCCCTCTAATCATCAGAAAAACTTGTCAATGCAGTTTATCAAGCTTCCTACAAGACTCCTTTATTTTGCTTTAGACAGACATTACACAAGTCAGTGTCCCTGAAGCCCTTCTCCATGCCCACTGATGAGTCATTTTGGCAGCTGTTTGTCAACACTCATGTTTGGCAGTATTAGCAAACATACGCCTGGGAGGTGTTGCTCATGAGCTTAACCCAAAACTCAATCCTCACAGGGTCCAGATAAAGGCTGAGATGGATTTCTCGGTACCTGTCTCCTTGCCTTGGTACTGATCCCCCTGGGAGCAGGGATTTGCAGACTTGCATGGCAAGGATGGGGTTCCCTGTAACCTCTTCTCTGAATAAGATGATGATAGAGGTGCCATTCTCTTACTATAAGCCCTCAGTCTGAGGGGTGTTTCTGATAGTCATATGGTGTTTGTTGGGGAAGTACTTTTAAGGGTCTGAGATCTTTGAAAGGGATATTTTACTCTCCGTCTACATGAAACTGCTTTTGCATCTATTCTTCATACACACCATACGGCCTCACAAAAGACTCGCGTCACAGGAGTGCAAGGATGACAGAGAAGAGCTGTGTATGGACCACAGACCTACCATCAGGGGCTTTGACAAGTAAGGGAAGAAGGTTCTGTAGCCAGCCTGCTGCACTTCAGCCAACTGAAGCTGGAAGGAGAGTTCATATACTTCGGCGCAAGCAGCAGAGGCAGAGCTTCAGCGCTGGGGAGCAGCCCTCCTTCCTGCTTCAGGCTGCCTGCGCAGGTCCCAGTTCTGCGACAGCAAGTAGCGACTGATAGCTTGCAGAAGCAAGGAGTGCTTCACTACGCAGTGAGCATAGGATTGCCCTTCTGCATCAAGCACTGGCCAGCTCCTGAGTCAAAGTACTGCTCTGCCTGCAGGAAAATAAAAGATTCTCTAGCAAAGGAAGAGCGGAGCAATCTTTGAAGACACCGTGCACATGCATTTGCAAAGGCTACTGGTGTCACAGTTCCTTTAACATTCATTCCTTTAGTTGAAGGCCCCACACAGAAAACTAGTAGAAATTAGTACTTTGCCTTGATGTTTTTCCAACAGCCTCCTTTGATTAGCAAATCAATCTTTTTAAACGGTACTACACCGTCTAGGTAGAGCAGCCCAGATATTTGCCTTTTATTTCTTGCAATTGGTAGTAGAAACCCAGGAAGCAGGTATGCATGCCTCAGCCACGTCCTCAAGATGGAGAGAGCTCAGATTGTTCTTCTGCACTCTGATCTACTCTAGCTGGAACATTTAAGTATTTCATCAGCAAAAAGCCAAGCACAGTATCAGAGGTCTCATTTCCTAGCTATGCAACAAGCATAGCGACATCAGACTTGATGGGCATCCAGGGTTCAACTTCTAATGAACTGTGAATGCAACCTGGAGACGCAGCAGCTGACACTGCTATAGGACTATGCTTGTAAACAGATACAGTCAAAAGCCTCTGATTTTGCAAACATCATATTTATACTGAAAGTGTCTTTTTTAAAAAAAACACCACCAAACAAACATTTTTAGGTGCTGGGAGTACTGAAGACATTTTTAATGAAGGAGGATTTTTTATTAACAAACAGATTCAATAAGCTTGTACTAGGTTTGAGAAAAATTGTTACAGTTCTTTTGCCATTTACATGGCTATATTTTTCTGGGTTGCCACACGTACCTTGGTTTAAAATAAAGACGTTTAAAGATCAGCCTCTTTGTTTCTGCCTTGCCCTACAAAAATCTAGTATGTGCAGCATAGCAATATTCATGTGGGATTCAATACCCTGAGTATTACTTTACTGATAACAAAGGGAGAAAACTTTAGTCCAGTAGGCTCAAAACCTGTTTTTCAGTTGCATTATTGCTTCCAAAGAGACAAACAGAACTTTATGCACTCCACAGATACTAATGTAATTTCTGGATGTCTTTGATCTTGTCCAGACCAAGATTAAAGGCATCCTTTAAATTATACTCATTAAAGTGTGTTAACCCACTTTAAAACAAAAGGCAGGTTTTGCACAATCTAACTTTAAGCATCTAAGGTACATGCATAAATTAGGAGGACAACATCCCTAGCTACCTCCTCAAGAAGCTATCCTCACTGGACTGGGGAGACTGGAGATGAACATACTTAACTTGAACCCTTCCTTACTCAACTTCAACCCTCTGGTCATTTAAGTAACCTCTACAGTCAAAGGGGAAGTCCCTCCAGAGAATGATTCCTCTTACATTCCAACAGGTAGCTGTGAAGTGACTTGCCACATCTACCCTTCCAATGACTAATGAGAGGACAGAGAAAGCTCCAGGAATTTTAAATTAAGAGAGATTAATCCCACTGCATTGATTACAGAGGGAGGATAGACATCCACCTAAGAACCACTTGGTTTTTAATTTTTTGGCAAATAAATTTAGGGAAGATTAAGCCAGCCCTGGCCTTTTAATACAGGCACTTACCTATCTGACCAAAATTGACTCCCCTCCTGCTGCCAATGCTTGGTCTACACACATTTCACTCATTAAGCCATGCCTTAAGATAAGAAAGTGTGGAGATGGGAGAAGCAGGAGCAGGACCCAGCACTCCGGCTCCAGAGCTCAGCTTTGGAAGAGAGACACTGTGTAACCAAGGGCTGCACTTGATCACGTGCAGTCAGATTTCCCACTGGCACCTCTATCTTCCATTGCAACACACAATTGTTGCTTTTCCAAAAATCTTGAAAATACAGCCATTTGTTTGGAGTCTACATGGATGTTTGCCACAAGCCAAACAAGCTGCAGGAGTATCAAGAGTCTAGATTGCTGAACAGATGAAGGACAGCCTTCGGCTCTTCCACTGTACAAGGAAAACTTAATATTGAAGCACTTAACACTAACTGCCTATAGAGTACTCTGTCTCCAGAGACTTAGCAAGAGAGAATCCACAACCTCTTGATACATAGCCTCACCCAGAATCAGGGCACCTACATTTTAAGCAAAAGGCATAGAACAGCTGATCCCAAAAGGCCTAATAGCAGCTTGGCAGTTAGAAAGGTCTCTCAAGGGTGGGAGATAGGGTTCAAATCCCCCTCACTGAGATTAACGGAATTTCATCCACACATGCTACATGCTAGGTGAATGCTGGAACCACAGAGCTCTCGGATAAGAGAGGGAACAGCGCTGCTTCCTCCTCTCTGTGTTTCATGAACCTAGCCTTGAAACTATATTTCTTTCTCCAGCTGATGCTACTGAGCAAAGTCGCAACCAGTTTGAGGACAACCCAAACTGCAGTTTGTGGCAAATTATCCCATGGTCTATTTTTTATTACAGGGTCAGCCTGCTGTAGAGATAGATGGTGTTACTCATCACAGGAGATGAGATCCTCAGTTTAGAGTCACACTGAAGGGCATCCTTCTCCCACTGTACAGTCCTCCACACAGCTGTGCTGTGGCTTTGATCAGACACCAAGGCAGACAAATCCCTCCAGAAGCATGGAGGCCAGCAGGGAGGACACTGAGGGGTGGGCACATGCGAAATAGCCAGCCACAGAGAACAGAAGGCCCGGGGGCAGCTGCCCACCCCGCAGCCTCTCACCGTGCACCCTGACCCCAGGTCCAGCACTTGGGGCTGAGGCCCATCGTTCACTTGCACTTAACGAGGGCTACAAGAAAATTGAAGCATGTGTAAACTTGGCAGTATTTCATCCTTATTGACCATTCTATTGATAAAGGACTCCATACACAACACACCCTACCCATACACTAATCTGACTGAAAACAGTTTTCTTTTTGGAGGATGGGGGATAACTACTGCCACTTAATGCAACACAATGAGGTTTCATACATTTTGTAGCTCACGTTTATGTCAAGAGGTATAAAAACTATAAGCATCCATAAGCAATTACTGAGAGTTTAGCCACACTGTTTGCATAGGCTTATATTGTACCAAATGAATGTATTATACTATTACTGTGTGAATGCAATTTATTGAAGCAGTAGTGATAAAGAGCAGAGGATATTTTATTGCCTACAACAAAAGCCGTTCCCCTCCTCCAGCCATGAAAAGGTCGAGTACCTCCCCCATTTTAAGTAACTGCTTAATAATCTCCTTTTAAAGAATTAAACTGTATCAGACTTCAACTCCTTTTAAAAGAAACAAAACCAAACTCACAGTAGTTTCCCAACTGCCCTCTGGACTATTCTAGGTACAGCGGTGCAAGACAGTTATGGCAATGTTGCATTTGGAAGCTTTCCAAAAATATGCACGACTGAGAAGACCAGGTTATGTTTTCATAATATATTCAAGTAAATAGCATTACGATGTTAGTCACACAATGAATTATGTTCTGAAGCACGCAGAAAAAAAAACATGCCCATACAAAACCTCAATGGTATAAAAATCAAATAGTGGTTTAACCTGCTTCCAAGGCTCAAACATTCAAACAGCCTCTATTATTCTTATATTGATCTCACCATTTTCTGCAGTGCCATAAACGCAGCTGTCAGACTAGCAACTTGCTGATTCAAGCGCTGGTTCTCCTCTTGTATTTGTTCCAGCCTGACTTGGTCAGCATGTAATCTGATTTGTAGCTTGTGAAACTGCAATAAATAAACAAACATACAGACATGAGGGACTTGTCAAGCAAAGCAAGCTGTATAATTATCAGGGTGGAAATCAAATGCCAACATTGATTATAAGATGGGCCACACCTCAGCTGGCAAATTTCAAACACACAGCATGATGGGAGGGAAGAAGTAGCTCCAAATTTCTCTATATTAGCAGTGACTGTGGGAGACAAAAGTCTCATTAAAAACAAGCCTGGAAAGCATTTAAGGAGTAACACGTGTGCACACATTTGTATTTCCCTTCACACTGCAGTGCATTTTATCGGAAACACTGTCTTTCAGCAATTTAATTCTCCTAATAGAGCTTCTAATTAAGCAGTATTATTACTATTTTTCTCTTACAATACATGAAATTTTTACATGTTTAACATTTATTTCACTTTAGTTTCTTTTTCTTCTTCTTCCAATATGTTTTCCCATCAACACAAGATTTGAGCAGATTAGTGAGCTGTACTATTAGTAAAGCAACACACTGGGTATTCATTATGATGGGTTTCATAATTTTCTTCTGTATACAAAGAGCAACTACAACTCAAAGATTTATTCTAGATTAAAGATGACATCAAAGGAAATAAAGACAAAGATGGAAGGTGAGAATAAAGTAACCAAGATATGTTTCATATCAGCTAAGGGATTTGTTCCACAGGTACAAAAGCCACCCAGGGAAAGGACACAGAGGTAGACTGAAAACACAAATGAAGGAGGAACAGTCCCAAGCAAATCCTTGGGAGGTAAAAGGGAACATAAGAGGAATGCATTTTTCAATTCAAGTCAGCAGCACTGCTGGAGGAGTAGCCTAGGATACCAGCCTGCTACCCGTATTTGAGATGGTAATTATTAGTTTTAAGGCTTTTTTCCCAACTATAAGTGTATGGATACATAGATAACTGGAAAATTACTTTTTGTAGGACTAACCAAAGCCATAATATTCCATCCATGTACCATTCAACGAATTAAAAAAAAAGCTCAACCCAGTACTGCTAGTTTATTTTTTATGTAAACAAGTAAATCATCTTCTTATTAACATGCTGCTAGTTAACAAATGAAAATTTGTTATTTAAACTGTGTAATGATGATGAATGAAGTCAATTTTGGACTTAAGAACAGTGTATTAAGGGAACCCAGTAGGCCAGGCTTTAACTATCACTCCTAATTGGTTAGAGATTACACCTCAGAATTCTTAAGGTCTGAGCAGGCTTCTTATGCTACTTTCAGACCTATAAAACACCCAAACCTTCAAAACCTGAGTTTAAGACACAGCTGAGAAGCACACGGATATTGCATTGGGCCTCTGCCCTGGTATGAGTTTCAAGTCATTGTTTGTATTTCTGCCAGCATGCCCAAACACCACACTCAGCGTCTCATTTCTTGGGTAACCAGTCTGAGGTGACATGGACCCAATGCTTTGGGAAGTCTTGAAATCCCACCCGGAAGCAAGCAGGACCTGCAAACCACTCCTCACTCAGTGACATGCAGGCTATCACCCTGTTGACACCCAAAAATAGAGGCACTCAAAATGGAGACATGAGATCAGACAACACATTCGAAAAGTGTCTGAACAGTTCCAGCTGCCCCACAATCAAACTTTTTCATGGTAAAAGCTTTTTCTTGTGACAGATGGTCTGATAAGCCACTAGCTGCCCTAACCTTCCTCATTTCACATTGTGTTAGCTTTTGGAGTAATTTCACCACTAAGAGGCAGATGAGGTGAACGCTAGCCCATTAGCTCATTTTAAGGCAATGTATCTGCCTGGCTGTATCAGTCAGTTTTGTCCCTGTGCTATTTACTGTAATTGGATACTGTCCCAAGACGTGGTAGAGTAAGTTTTAACATCATCTGGAAAACTACAAACGTTGGGTTTGTGTACATACAAAAACGCTTGACCTCAAAAATCAGAGCATCAGCTGACAAAACCATGTGGCAGTAATCCTTGGATGTTGAACTCTTCAGATTTAACAGGGCTCAAATGTAAAGTTTCAAACAACCAAAACTGCCATTGTGAACTCCAAAAACTTGGGGTTTGCTCCAACCAGGAAGAAAAATCACTCTGCCTGGAAAACAACAGACATCATCACAGAGCTAGAGCCATAGCTGGAGCTGCAGAGTACCGTTAAAGGTCTAAAGAACACCAGTCCAGCAGCTCCAGACACAAATCCGGAATCAAATTATGTCCAGCTTCTCTCTGCTGCTCTTTTGGAGGTATAGATAACACTGGGCCCTATTCTCAACTCTCCTACAGTCCCACCACAATGCTTTTCTCCTCTCTACCCACCACGAAACAGACAGGATGTTGAAAAGGACTGTCAAGGGAACAAGCAGAGGACTGTCGTTGAATATATTATGCTATGACTTATCTGCTTCCAAAGACCCACGGGCACATAGAAAGTAGAACAGCAATCAGCTTTGAAATTGCTCTTTGATATATTATGAGCCATGCAAGCTCCTGGCTGTCCCCAGACACTGGGACCACAGAAGACAGCTTAGCACCATCTTTTGTCCTCTCAACTCTCACTTCCCGCTCCTTGTGTGGGAGAGAAACAGCTGAGACAAGGGCCTTCAAAAGGACAAGAAATGGCCAGTCCTTGTATGAGTAGCAAGCACACTAAAAATGCCAAATACCAAGGAATTGTTGGTCCCATTAAGATCTAGACTTGTATTAAAACAATAAATGAAGCTTTAAAAGTGGTAAAATATACTAAGGGATTTAGCATCCAGTCAGAACAGCATTTGCTCAGGACCTACTTTGCAGGTGTGTGAGAAGAAATAGCATTAGGTGCTGTTTGTGAAGGCCAGCTTCTCCCTGGAAACAGAAAAGCTTGTGTGTTCTTTGAATGTTGTTTTCTAAAGGTTAGAAATATTTTTGCTGGATGTTTTACTGGTCTAGGGACTACATTACCACCAGGGTAAGATAAAATAAGAACTATACATATTAATATTAAAATGAACAAAAATATTGAGACTTTTTTGTCTGAAGTCTTGCACAGGAAAAAAAGAAAAAAAAATCAGACATAAGAGAAATACTTCAAATCAAATGCCGTTTGTGTTTGAGGGAAGGTAAGGGGCCTGGGGGCTACAGCAGCAAACGAACAGCCTGACTCAAAGCCCTCACAGCCCCTCATCCTGCTAGTTGAAGCCAGTCCTGGCTGCGTGTCCCAGGAGTGCCACGCAATCACTGCAGAGCATGCAACAGGCCGTGCCTTGGATTAAAGAGTTGAGTAACAGGACCATACACCATTACCTCTCCCAGGGAAGGTGGCCATAAAAGCTATGGTGCTCATGCACCACCTTCATCCTTTGACTTAAAAACATGGGGAAAGTGAAAGGTATGATTATTCTTCAGTGTCGTATCCAATAAAGTATTGCAAAGCCCAAAATTAAGGCATGGAGAAAAGCATCTACAGAACAATTTTCTCTCCATTAAAAATAAAACATTGCTGCTTCTCACAGATTTTAATTTACTAAAGCCTTTTCCAGTCATGCATCCTGGTGAAAATTTAAGATCCTTTCTGTCTAAAAGGAGTCATTTACTGAACTTTATGAGCAGAATAATGCTGTTACTGACTGATTCTAGAAACTAATAAACAATATTCTAAGTGATAGTCTGCTGGATTTATCGGGGAGGGGTCGGGAGGGGCAGGGGGAGTGTTGTAGTCTGGGGGAAAAATACTACGTTGTAGGAATAGGGTTGTTTTATACTGCTGCTTAAAAGAACAAAAAAATTCCCCCACAGCAGAAGGACCTTTTACTACATACAAGATGCACCATGCCATTAACGTTAAGACTCTTTAGTCTTCCAATATTATAATGGTCCCAGCCACGCCATAACCTGTTACGTATTACCTTTAGTTGCTTTGCATGATGTAAGCTCATTGTGTATGAGGAATGTTACTCACATTAACTATACCATGTGTTTAAAAATTTATAGTTAAAAGAGCGATGATGCTAGAACAGAGCAAAATGAAAAGGAACACCTGGGTTCTGTTTCCATACCGTACTGAGCTCAATCCTGCAAATCAAATTTAATCCTCCTCACCAGAATTGCACTCAGACTTAGTACAGTCATCATGAAAATTAATACTTCTATATATAAAAATAAATACACACACACTTTGAGAAGTGAAAATGCACATACAACTAAATTGCTTTCAAACCTGGGGTGATAGTTCACTTTTAATGATTAATTATTGCAATTTAAAATGGAAACCTATAGATTCAATTTGAAAAGGGTAGCCCAATTCTCCAATTCAGTCAAGGAATACTCAACATTTTAAAAAAAAAAAAAATTTCATGTCTTCTGGATTTGTCTTTTAAGCAAGGTTTTTGATTATAGAGTCTAGCTGAGTTCTCTATCTGTCCCTACTGAAAGTCAGGGCAACTAACAGGCCCAGAACAAGCCTGAAGGTGCTGAAAATCCCAAGAAGGAGGTGAGCTGATACTGGATCTTTCACTGGGTGCATCCCTGATGCTGACAGCCTAGAAAAGTGAATGGCATGGGAGCTACCATGGCAACCTTACCAGGCATAAGATCCTCCAACACCAGGAGATACTCTCCAGTGATTACTTGATCTACTATAAAGCCATTTTGTACTTTCAGAGTGCTAAAGAACAGCTTTAATATACTGGTGAATCAGACCGAGAAGCTATTTAACTGTAGAGAGTACTAGAAAGCACATATAAATCTTTTCCCAGGGAAACACGCTCTCAAGTTTTCCATTTTCCCCCCTCACATAGGGATACTCTCTTGGTGGTTATTACACAAAAACCTCCTGAGCACTTCAGTATTTGAAACAAGTATAAAGGAAATAAAACACAGATAACTAACGGACTGCTAGTCTATATATCAGTAAGGTCTGTGGATAAGCTACAAGCTAGCCAAGACCATACTGCTAAGGTTCAACCCCATGCCATTACCAAACAGGAACCAGGTGAGGGATGGCAAAACTACTGGCCCAGTCTTGAGTTAGAGAAATCACACAGCAGTTTCTACATCTGCTTGTTCCTAAAGTGAAGTCAGTCTTGTGTTGATAACATCACTGGTTGCTATGGAAGCAATACAACTTCACAACTGATGGTATGCAGTGAGCATCAAGCACTTCACAGAGATCCTTACTAAGACTTTATGGACTGAAGGGAGCATGCCCCTGGGGGCCCTATTTTTCCTCTGATGAGAAGAGGGGGGTGGGAGCAAAGACAACTCAAACACATCTGACCCTTCAAATAACTTACCACAATTTTGAGAGGACTTGAACTGATGTCAGGAGTACCCAGTCCCAGGGGAATAGTCAGCATGTAGCCTTTCAACTCCACAAACTGCCTCCTGGGTAAGTCCTTGTTTTACTGAGCATGGGCAAAGCAAGCTGCAAAGGCAGGGAGGGAGTGACATTGCCCTCCTTGTCTGCTTGCCCATCATCATGGTTGATGCCCTCCTCCAAGCAGTCAAGTCAAACTCCACCCTGTTGCAAGAGGTGGCTGCAAACCCCGCTTTGCCTCTGTCAACAACAATACCATGGGGGAGATACCGCTGCTGTGCAGTCCACATGCACCACCGCAGAGAGGGGAGCCAGGCTCTAAAGGCATTCACGGCATCTCCAAAAGTAAAGTTTGGCCTGAGGGCTTGAATCTTCAACAAGACCTAAATCAGAAGAAAAACAGTTTGACTTTCAACGCCCAGGGAGAATCTGTGGAGTCAGCAGTTAGGGAAAAACATCTCTGCAGGTACGTGGAATGATTTTGTTCTGAAAGTCAATAAACAGAGCACCCTGGGATGCCATTTTCTAAAGAGCTTCTCTTCGGGGAAGAGGGGAAGTGACTCACAAGCTCTGAAGTACGGGTCAGGAACAGAGAAAGGCTTCAGAGAGAGCAGGCACCAGCAGTTAACCAGCTTGCCGCTCATGTGTTCCTCATCAGGAGCACAGCTTTTAACAGCCAGCATCTCTCAGTGCTCTGTCTGTCTCCTTGCTGTATGTTATTGGCATTGGTAATGTTGACACTAAGTGTGTTAGTTATGCTACAGGAATTTGAATTGCTGTACTTTTTGCTGAACAGTTACTTTATATCCTTTACACTAAATCCGTTTCACATAAAGCTCTACATTTGGGTTTTCTTAGGTCCAGGACTAGTAGGAAAACTCAGTAAAGGCAGGGAATTAAACAAAACTATCACATATGGGGTATATTTCAGGGCAAGGTGAGCAGGGACAGAAATACAGTGTTTCCCTTAGAATTAGCCAAAGAAATAAAACACCTATTTTTAAAACCAACAAAACACTATTTCTCATACACACACAAGCATCTCTATTTTCTCTCCAGCTCTAGGAGGTCCAAAAATATAGATATAGTTCTGCTTACACAGCATTTTTGACCCTTTGCCAGCCTACAGAAGATAAGAAAACGTATTCCCCATGAAAATTGGTTCCCTGAATGCACAGGTACACTGCATAATGCAGCAGGAGGCAAAGGACCCTGAGCCACTCTACAAGATCTGATTCACCTTACTGCCCACAGCAGTACCAGGCAGAACATCTCACTTGAGTCCTGGAAGTGGTTATAGCTGGGGGTGAACCACATCACAGGCTTAATCACCACAGCCAGAGCACCCAGTGACACAGCTTGCTTCTGGTGTCCAAGCAGGGTCACTCAGCCCTAGCTTGAATACATCTGCCTAGTTCTGCACCATGCAATGCAGACAGCCTCCAGGGCATGAGACAAGGCACACCTATGTTTAGAGGCCACAAATGGAGAGTTTGTTGGTTTTTGGTTTTTTTAACTATGACCAAGAATTTTAAACAAGTTCCCTAAAAATTAAAACAAACAAACAAAACAAAAAAAACCAAAAAACACACCACAAACCACAAACACACTCTCATGTGCACAGGCAGAGGAGCAGTTTTTCAGAAAGATGAAAAATAAAAAATGCTCCGTTCTTGTTGGTATAGACCCAAGGCAAGAACACTTCAGTGTGAGGAGCTGGCACTCTCTGTTCCTGTCTATATCACTGTTTGCAGATCAAAAACAGTAACAAGGGCATTTCTTCATACATACAGTATCTCAAGTTATAAGAATACTCCTTGGACATAAGTGGGTCCCAATAACATTAACTACATACAAGTATACCACATATATACAGAGCCAATCTGCTTAGGGCCCAGGAAGCCACCAAAGAAAGCGGGAAGAGTCTGGAGAAGAGTTCACCGACCCAAAGACATGCCTGTAAAATGGCTGTATTTTACTGTGACAGGTTGTACCTACTGTCTTGTTGTATCTTTTGCCTACAGCAAAGAGTGGTACAAACTGTAGTAGGATGAGGAACTGGGCTCAGACTGAAAAGCAGTAAAAGTTGAGAGAATTACATAGAAGAGGTGTAAGGAGAAGGAAGGGCAATATGACCAGGCTCTGAAAAACCTACTGAAGGTACCTAGTAAGAGGTGGTTATTTTCAACTTGCAAAGATTCTAATGTTTTGGGTTTGGGATAACTAAAGAATTTCTTCTCTCCTGTAGGAACAGGAACATAGATGTCTCTAATAAGCATTTAAAAAAAAAAAGCCCCAGATTTGTCCATTTACCAAGAAGGAGCTCCAAAGCAAGCACTCCTTTTTTTACCCATCCAGATACTCATTTTAAGTCTGAGAATGTTTAGTGACCTACAGGATATGTTGCAAGTGCTCCCTATTTTTAGGAAATCCCCTCATACGTACACTATTCAGAAAAAGAAAATTCATTAATGGCTTATTGTGGTCTGGACAGTCACCATCAATTGGTTTTACATCTATTAATGCACTTAAAAGACTTGGAGACTAGCTTAGTACCTAAATCTTTACAGCAGGGACGTACAAGATGCTTGGAAAGTAATGCCCATATTGCATCTTAGCCTTTGACTTCACAAAGGAAGACACTGATGTGGTAGGAAAATGGAAATCTCGTTTTAAAAGATCTGCCTGCTTTTGTTGCCTTTTTTTTTTTTAAGCAAAGAGCATTGAGTAGTGAATGAGAGGCCATCAGTTGAGACTGAAAAAGGCAGTATATTTAAAACCTGTTGCACCTATAGAGCAACATTGTTAACCTATAGAGCCCATGATTACAGGTGACAATTAAGATATACAAACAGCCATGAAGACAACAATATTAAAGCGAAATAAACATACTGTTAAGTATAGAAGGAGTAAATCCTCATGTTTCAGCAAAGAGCCAACCTCCAGCTGTCAGAGAAGAGCTTTCCCTGAGGCTGTTTACTCAGTCAGTGCCACCCATAGGGTCTCTGCCATTTCCCACTGAAGCAGCTGGTAGGGGCCACTCACAGAGGCCATGGTCCAAGGTCAACAGACCATTGCTCCAGCCAATTAAGGAAAACCCTGTCCATTACAACTGAGACATGCTGGTTATAGAAGTGTTGTATTTATTTGAGGTGGGCCCATGCCAACCTCATGAAGTTCAACAAGGCCAAGTGCAAGATCCTGCACGTGGGTCAGGGCAATCCCACACACAAATAAAGGCTGGGCAGAGAATGGATCAAGAGCAGCCCTGAGGAGAGCGACTGGGGGTGTTGGTGGATGAGAAGCTCAACATGAGCCGTCAATGTGTGCTTGCAGCCCAGAAAGCCAACCGTATCCTGGGCTGCACCAAAAGAAGCATGGCCAGCAGGTCAAGGGAGGTGATTCTGCCCCTCTACTCCGCTCTCGTCAGACACCACCTGCAATACTGCATCCCATTCTGGAGCCCCCAACATAAGAATGACATGGACCTGTTGGAGCAGGTCCAGAGGAGGGCCACAAAGATGATCAGAGGGTTAGAGCACCTCTGCTCTGAGGACAGGCTGAGAGAGTCGGGGCTGTTCAGCCTGGAGAAGAGAAGGCTCCAGGGAGACCTTACAGCAGCCTTCCAGTACCTGAAATGGGCCTACAAGAAAGCTGGAGAGGGACTTTTTACAAGGGCATGTAGCAATAGGATGAGGGATAATGGCTTCAGACTGGAAGAGGGTAGATTTAGATTAGATCTCAGGAACAAATTTTTCACTCTGAGGGTAGTGAGGCACTGGAACAGGTTGCCCAGGGAAGTTGTGGAGGCCCCATCCCTGGAAGTGTTCAAGGCCAGGTTGGATGGGGCTTTGAGCAACCAGGTCTAGTGGGAGGTGTCCTTGCCCATGGCATGGGCATTGGAACCAGATGATCTTTGAGGTCCCTTCCATCCTAAACCATTCTATGATTCTATTTCCTCAAGCAAAGTCCCCCCTCTTAAAATATCATGAGCCAAATTCCTTTCTCCTATACCTGTGTTAGCCAAGAGAAACACTTTATAGTAGTCCTTCTAGCTTGGCACTTGGGCAAGCCTAACATAGGATCAGAATGAGATGCTGTAGTAGAGGGCAACAAGTTTAAAAAATGGGAATTACTAGCTTGCAATAACAAACCCATTGGAGTGCAAAACAGACTCCCAGAGGAAGTCAAAAGCTCTACATAGCTGGTAAGTAAAGAAGCAGGATAAATGACTTTTTTCCTTATACAGTATCATCAATTTTGGGGCCAGCCTTTTTTAATATCTTTATTGATGATCTGGATGAGGGGATTGAGTGCACCCTCAGTAAGTTTGCAGATGACACCAAATTAAGCGGGAGTGTTGATCTGCTTGAGGGTAGGAAGGCTCTGCAGAGAGATCTGGACAGACTGGATCAATGGGCTGAAGCCAATTGTATGAGGTTCAACAAAGCCAAGCGCCGGGTCCTGCACTTGGGTCATAACAACCCCAGGCAATGCTACAGGCTTGGGGAGGAGTGGCTGGAAAGCTGCCTGGCAGAAAAGGACCTGGGGGTCCTGGTGGACAGCCGGCTGAACATGAGCCAGCAGTGTGCCCAGGTGGCCAAGAAGGCCAAAGGCATCTTGGCCTGTATCAAGAATAGTGTGGCCAGCAGGAGTAGGGAAGTGATTGTGCCCCTGTACTCAGCACCGGTGAGGCCGCAGCTTGAGTACTGTGTTCCGTTTTGGGCGCCACAGTATAGGAGGGACATTGAGGTGCTGGAGCATGTCCAGAAGAGGGCAACAAAGCTGGTGAGGGGTCTGGAAAACATGTCTTATGAGGAGCAGCTGAGGGAATTAGAATTGTTTAGTCTGGAGAAGAGAAGGCTGAGGGGAGACCTTATTGCTCTCTACAACTACCTGAAAGGAGGTTTTAGTGAGATGGGAGCTGATCTCTTCTCCCAAGTAACTAGCGACAGGACAAGAGGAAACGGGTTCAAGTTGCACCAGGAGAGGTTTCAGCTGGACATTAGGAAAAAATTTTTCACTGAAAGAGTTATCAAGCATTGGAACAGGCTGCCCAGGGAGGTGGTTGATTCACCATCCCTAGCTGTGTTTAAAAGTCATGTAGATGTGGTGCTTAGAGACGTGGTTTAGTGGCAGACCTGGTAGAGTAGGGTCAATGGTTGGACTAGATGATCTTAAAGGTCTTTTCCAACCTAAACGATTCTATGATTACTAAAGAAATAATTGGACAAGATGAACAGAAAGACCATAATCTGCTCTGAATAATACTTGTAATGAAATACATTGTCTTCTAGATAGCAGAGCTATGAGTCACTGATACAGGTGCTAGATTTAAGTATTTAGAACAAGTAAGAACCTGAGTCTTACCTAGACTACTTCTTATGCTATATTTTAAATACACAGCATTAAGTGCTTTTCTTAAAGAGATCCCTATTGATAGCTTTTGAGGTAATATGTTGCTGTAAATATATCCTTCATTTGTCTCAAGTAGTGTGGATAAAAACAACACAGTGCTTCTGACTCAACAAATTATTTAGCTATCTTCCAAATACTGATCATGCATATAATATCAGCTGACTTTAACAAAATTATTCCCTAGGTTTAAGTAACATTGGGCTTCAACACCTCTCCAAACCAGGACTAGTATTTCTATAGCTTCATAAACAGAAAAGATATACAAAATATTTCCTGTAACTGGTTTTAAAGAAAATTTGGACAAGTTGAGGAAGAATCAGTCCATCAGTGGTTTTTGAACGCAGTGACCCAGAAACAACTTCTGCCTCAGGAAGGCGCAAAGCAACAGCTTGCCTGAAAGAAGGAAGGTATTTAAGGGAAAGGATGGCATGCCCTCTTGCTTTAGCCTTTGCTGAGCATCTGCTACTTGGCAACACCAGGAGAGAGTTCCAACATTTAATTTCATCTGAATCATTTAGCATTTCTCTAGCATCTCTGGAGAAATTTATTGTCCATGTACTCTCTCCCCATCTCTCCATGATCAGAAATTCTTACAAATACACCATTAAACACAAAGAATTTGTTATTTCAGCAAACAAGTATCTTCCAAAAAGACAACCTGTTGAATGTGTGCTGACTTGCTCTGGCAGAGAAAGCAAAAAAAATTGCAACTCACCTTACCTCAGCCACCCCTGAACTGATGGTGGCAGGTGCCTCATCATGAATACAACAGAGGCGAACTAACAATAATCAGCAGGTAATAAAGACATGCAGCAGCTGCATTTTTAGATTTTGTGACTAGCAGGTATAAACAAAGTAGAAGCAAAAGGGAAAGGTTGACAACTGCTGCCAAAATTGAGCCTTCAGCCATGTGCCTGAACGGTGGAACACAAGAACACGACTTAGCTACTTTTTCTTCTCTTTGCTATTGCCTAGAGACAGTAGAAGCATAGCAGGTGGGAGACTCAAAGAAAACATGTGATTTCTTTCCTTAATGCTTAGATGTTGATTCCTAGCACTAACAAATAATTACTTAGCTCTGTCTTGGCTACAAGGCAAAAAAAAAAAAAAAAAAAAATTCACTTGTTATTCCTCAGTGGAGTGCTTTTCAATTATTTCTGCGCTTCTTTCTTTACTTGACCCCTGTTAAGTGAGGTGGATGCAAAGAAAGAATACTGTTGAATGGAGCAAACTGACTAGAGAAAAGAGAACTGCTTGCATGTAAAAGCCTTTTCATCTTGCTCTTAAGCCCTCCGTAAAATATTATGGAAGTAAAAGTCAAATGCAAGTTTAATTTTCTTCCCTTGTACCCGTTAAGCTTATTCCATTCAAAGCTCCAATTAGGTATTTTTTCTTCCAAATTTCTGCCCTTTCTCTCTGTTTCCCATGGGCATCTGACATCCAGGTACCTTCCCCTTCAGACTGCAGGAAACCTAGTTTACCTCCCCCAGTACCAGAGCACAGTGCAGGTTTTAAAACAGCAACTACATCCTGTGCAAAAAACCCCACCCCAAACAAACAGAAAACAAATCCTCACATTTTTATATTTAAGACAGATCTGGTGTGCTTATAGCCACTAGCACAGGATACAGAAATCTATGAGCTTCAGGAGCTGCACCACCTTTGGAAACAGCCCCATGCATTATTTCTTGCTGGCAGAAACACTGTTAGGATAGAAAAAAAACAATCCAGCTGGGAAACTGGGGAAAATCCCAGAAGATTATTGCTGCTGGACTCATGGGTACTTCATACTCCTTAAGCCAAACACAGAGACACACAAGGCTGTTTAAAACACAATTTTAAGGGTGGATTTCTTCAATCTCAATTTGTTTCACATTTTCTTGCTCTCCCATCCTTACCCCTCTTCTACTTCAAAGGCTTTCTTTAATTCAGACACCTAGTGAGGCACTTATACATCTCTCCCACAAACTCTTTTCTGGTGCTGCTGTCCCCAGCACAGAGCATCTTTCTTTTGATACCCAAGACAGATGGCCTGAAGGCTGCCTCCAAGTTTTCTCAGCAGAAGAAATGCAGTTGCAGAGCTTCTCTTCTTCTCTGGGCAAGTCTCTTTAGAGAACTGCAGAGAATTCAGTGTTTTCTTGCCTTTTTGTTTTAGTTATTTGGTTGTGTTGCTGTGGCTCGACTGTCCCCCTGGGGAGCCTGGATGCCCAGGGAATTTGCAGTGCCAGCTTCCCCACTGAAGCACAGACACAAACACAGCTCTGCTCCAGTAGCAACAGCACGTCCTTACCATCAGCAGCTGCACTGGAGCTGCTACAAAGGAGATGGTAGTCAAACTTGTTGATACATATCAGAATAAGCCTTTACAAGTGGTACCCATTAGTGGTTTTGCTAGTGGCCCCAGCAAGGCCAAGGATTAAACAGAATCAGCAGCAGTCTGGTCCCATGGGAGGCCACCCTGCAGGTCAGCACTGAGACGGAGAAGAGAGGAGGCCTCCAGTACTCACTCCTGGCTGTAGATTTAACAAATGTCTTCAGAGCTGTCAGCAGGCCACCTTTCATCAGCACTAAACCCACAGATATGCTAGTTTAGTGCAGCAATTGGGAGCATGCAGTGAGAAGGTGAATAAGGACTCTAAGGGGAATCCCCGACCGACAGCATTTCTGGGGTTGGCTGAAAACTGATCTGAAAACCCTTGTCACAAAGAAGAGCAGCCTCAGTGCTGCTTTAAATTGCAGAAATTATCACACCCACAAAGAGTGCAAGCATATTCTTGTTTGGACTCACCTTCTGCCATTGCTCCTTTTACTCAGGCCTATTTTGGGAGACTGTCACAGACGTGTATTAAAATGCATGAGTGGAAGGAGGTTCTCAATGCAGGCCTCAGCAGCTGCACAGTATTTACCATTTGATCACAGGCAAGTCTCACTGCCATCCTGTAGCTTTCAAAATACATTACAAGTGTGCCAGAAAATAATGTTGTCATAGAGAGAAAGAATCACTTATTGCTTAGATAGCTCTCCCTCTCACTTTAGCAAATAGTTATGGGCTGCACCTTCATGCCCCCCATTACAAAACAGCATTTGCCACTCTGCACTCTTTACTGTAAGTATACTACCCACAGAGACACTACAGACATAAGTCTAGAGCCTGACTCCACATTAACATGTCAAGAGTAATTTTATTTGTAATGAGGAGGAGTAACGTAACTGCAGACAGGAGTAAAATCATTTTTCCTTTCAATCTATATCAGGTTTAGAAATAACATATGCTTTTGAGTGTCTCTTAACCACTGATTAACTGATTTATAGAAATATTAATGACTATTTATTAGAAAGTCTAATGGGTCAGTAGTTAAACTAGCCTATCAGTAACATCCTTATAAAAATCTCTGAAACACGTAATAATCTTTTCATTTGAAGACCTTAACACACAGCATTCCTGTACTACTTTACAGATTTAATTACTGCATCACATTACCAAGTTCTTAGAAATATCCCTCTTCTCTCTCTTGAGACAGATTTAATCATTCTGTGATTTCCTTTCACTCAAACACACAAGTGTCCTGGGAAGCATTCTTATCTTCTTACACTACTCTATATGCTCTATCATTTCCCACTTTATCTAGCTAGATGATCTTTCTATGGACTATTCATTTCTCATCAGGTCCGTTTCCAAAAAAACCTGAGAGTTTGCTCCTGCCTGCGATGCCAAATGAACAAGCAGTGTTGACCATCATTTCAGTCTTTTAGACATGGCAGTCCACTTCTGGCTCAGCAGCCTTCACCTGACCCACCTGGGCAGCAGCCTGGCTCTGGCTGGGGTGGAATTAAGAAGAACCAGCTGCAAACACCAAACAGAAAAGCTGACCCTCTCTCCCAACCCCATAGATGCTGAACTCCTACCATCCCTTAAATGTACTTAGCAATTCTCAGGCCAGTTTAAATATCTGCAGCCAGTAATTAAAGCCTGTTCTCACCCATTTTACCCTGAAAGAAATGAAGTACTGCAGACCTCTAGAAGAGCAGCCACGTGATTCAGTGGCACAAAGCTGGCTGAAGAAGTTTGTGCTTTTTCCCCCTTCTCCCTCCCCACAAACGCCTAGTGTTCCAGCTACTGATTCTTATACCTCTACGCTTACTGTTTACTACATCCAAAACTGACAAATAACCCAGGTCAAAAAGAAGCCCAAGATTCCTGAAATATCTCTTTTACAGTATAGTATCAAACTGCTGCACTGTAAAATAACAAGATGTCAGTGACATGCCACATAGGGCCAGTAACATTACAGACCCATTGCAGCTAGTGCTGTACCTCTGTCCAAACACCTGGGACCTCTTTGAATCATTGCAGAACCCAGCAGAGATCAAGACCCACTATTTGGGACATACTAGCTTAGGTTTAACAGTGTTGTCAGGGCCACTGTCCTTTCTCTCTCCCCCCTCCATTAAAGCATCTGAGGTCCTGACAGGTTCATAGTAGACCTCTAAACATCTGCCTGAGGGGTGACAACCTACCACTTCTGTTACACACCAAGATCAAGCCAAACAGCCCACTGCAGTGCTCCGGGATGCTCAAAACACCACCATGGCCGTTCACTGAATGCTTACGCATTCCCAAGACACATACATTCACATCCATTTTTCTTGTGCTCACCATTTTCCTCCTATTTAGGCAGCAAACATCCACTTGACACCTTGTCATCTCTGCAGTTGCTCAAGACGCACATTTGGTAAGCACACACTCTGTTCCTGGAGGGATATAAGAATTTGCTGCTAGCCTGGAATGTGGTGAAACACCGTTTGCTCATAACTAATCCCTCCCGCAGCATTAAAACAGCTGACTGCTGCTGCAGGGGAGCTGCTGTTTACTTGGGAGCCTAATTCACTTTACAGTGAGGTCAACAGAGAAGCTGTGGGCTTTGGATCAGGCCCCATGCTCCCTCCTGTAAGCACACTGTCATTTCTACAGTTAAGTTCCATTTCTTGTTACTGCCACAGAGACGCCAGTGTCATTAACTGGGCTCAAGAGTTAAACTGTATCTAGCCTGCTGAACTTCATCACCATAAAAGTATAAATCCAGAGAAACAGGAATCTGGGTGTTACAAAACTAACTGGCAGAGTTGCTGTTGTAAATCTCTTATGCTGTCAAAGAGAGAACGAGGAGAAGAGTGACACACAAAAGGAGGTTTTCATTTTCTCCTCCCAAGCAGATGAGCAGACTGACAGTTCCAGGAAGCACCGAGGGGTCTCTTCTCTCCCTGTGTCCCAGGCAGGAGATGGGACATTCAGAAGAGGAGATCCTTCACCTTGCTGCAAGGAGATAACAGTGGCCCACCAGTCTTCACAGGTTTTAGGTCTTTAGGCTCCAATTCATGCTTATAACAGAGCATTAAAAGCCTGGACCTTCTCTGGATCCTAGAAAAGTAGAAACACTTTCTCCTCTTTGAAGAAGAATTAGGGGCTAGAGGGGGAGAATGACGACACACATGCAGACATATTCATCACAGTTGATCAGTGTTTTAGGAAAGCAATATAACATCATAAAAGTATTTGTAAATGTTTTAATAAGGGTTCTTTTACACTGAAAAAATATTACTTTTTTTTTTTTTTAAATACAGAGTAATGTTTGAAGTGTTCTGATCTTACCAGGGAAACTGTTGACTTTGGGAGTTAATAGCTAATATAATATTAAGTACACATTTGCAGCTCATCAGGAGGAGCACACCCGCTGATCAGAAACATGATGTAAAAGAAGAGTTGTTGATGAACTGTGGTCATTTACCTCCTCAAATTTCCCCACTGACGCACAACATCAGAGCCCCTGCAAAGAGAACCGAGGCTGCTTCCCCTGAATCAGATAGCAAAGAGGATTTTATTTGAGAAATCTAACCAACTTGGGAGCATAAGCCTTGCAGGCTATCCCCCCAGGGTCGAATTCGTTTTACCTCTGCCAAAGCTTCACACGCTGGGCTCCCCCTTCATGGTTAAGAGAGGAAATTAAGTGCTATAGTATGCAGTTCATCTCACCTGAATATACATGACAGCAGATCAGAATAATTTCACCTTGCAACACCTTTGAAATTGCCATTCAAATAGTAACAGATTACAGTGGGAAGAGAAACTGGACTAGAGCCTGTTTGTACTAAACTAAATTTGTCACTAGAAAGTCCACTGTGAATTTCACATAGCTGCAGTGGCCACAAGTAAAACACAGTCCTTGGCCATGTTTTATACTAAAGATACATCTGTAATGAGCTAGTATCACAGAATGGTAGGGGTTGGAAGGGACATTCGGAGATCATCTAGTCAAACCCCCCACCAAAGCAGGTTCACCTAGAGCACGTTGGACAGGAATGCATCCAGGTGGGTTTTGAATATCTCCAGAAGGAGACTCCACAACCTCTCCGGGCAGCCTGTTCCAGTGCTGTCACCCTCAAAGTAAAGAAGTTTTTCCTCATGTTGAGATGGAATTTCCTGTGTTCCAGCTTGTGCCCATTGCCCCTTGTCCTGTCGCCAGGCACCACTGAAAAGAGTCTGCCCCATCCTCTTGACACCCACCCTTTAAATATTTATAAGCATAGATAAGATCCCCTCTCAGTCTTCTCTTCTACAGACTAAAAAGACCCTGGTGTCTCAGCCTTTCCTCATAAGAGAGGTAACTCCAGTCCCTTGATCATCTTGGTAGCCCTCCGCTACAAAAGGCTATCTCCAGTAGCTCCCTGTCCTTCTTGAACTGGGGGCCCCAGAACTGGACACAGTACTCCAGATGCGGCCTCACCGGGGCACAGTAGAGGGAAGGATGGCCTCCCTTGACCTGCTGGCCATGCTCTTTTTAATGCGCCCCAGGATGCCATTGGCCTTCTTGGCCACAAGGGCACATTGCTGCCTCATGGTCATCCTGTTGTCCACCAGGACTCCCAGCTCGCTCTCTCTGCAGAGGTGCTTTCCAGCAGGTCAACCCCTAACCTGTACCGGTGCATGGAATGATTCCTCCCTAGGTGCAGGACCCTACACTTGCCCTTGTTAAATTTCATTAGATTCCTCTCTGCCCAGCTTTCTAGCCTGTCCAGGTCTCGCTGTATGACGGCACAGCCTTCTGGTGTGTGAGCCACTCCTCCCAGTTTTGTGTCATCAGCAAACTTGCTGAAGGTACACTCTGTCCCCTCATCCAGGTTGTTGATGAATATATTGAACAAGACTGGACCCAGTACCGACCCCCGGGGAACACTACTAGTTACAGGCCTCCAACTAGACTCCGCACCACTGGTCACAACCCTCTGAGCTCTGCCATTCAGCCAGTTCTCAATCCACCTCACTGTCCACTCATCTAACCCATGCTTCCTAAGCTTACCTATGAGGATATTATGGGAGACTGTGTCAAAAGCCTTGCTGAAGTCAAGGTAGACAACATCCACTGCTCTCCCCTCATCTACCAAGCCAGTCATTCCGTCATAGAAGGCTATCAGATAGGTCAAACATGATTTCCCCTTGGTGAATCCATGTTGACCACTACCAATAACCTTCTTTTCCTCTACATGCTTAGAGATGACATCCAGGATGAGCTGTTAATAGATGTACTAAAGCAATACTTAGTAGATGTTATATGCATGTCTCAAATATACACAGCTTGTAGAGCTGGCCAGAGAATAAAAGTCACATCAATGAGCTTTTGGTATCCGTTATGGTTTCATGTTGGAAACAAAACAAGAGCTTTATATAAATTATTACATGAAAGTATGTGAACTAGCCATTTGTTGACAGACTGGTTGGTTTTGGCAGTTCAGGCCACAGCACATCCTTTGGACTCAAGAACCTTTCCATTGAAAATTTCATAAAAGCAGTAAAGTCTTACATCTTTAGTAGAAAAAAAGCATTACAGATGCTATCATCCCATCAGTAACACATTACTAAAAAACAGAAGCACTGATCTCCTTCTTGGAAAAAAATGAGTAATTATTAAGGTATAAGTAGTTTAACAAAAGATTTTATATAAGTGAATCAAATATGGTTTTCATCTACATACACATTCATACGTGAAAAAGCAAAAAAAAGTTTGTTGAAATGATCCCAGTTCCATGGATCTGTTGGCAAAACACATATGTAAGGTGTTTCCAAACAACATTACTCCACATGATGGTAAGTTTGGACATTAATCAATGACCTGGATGAGGGGACAGAGTGTATCCTCAGCAAGTTCGCTGATGATACCAAACTGGGAGGGGTGACTGACACTCCAGAGGGCCACGCTGCCATTCAGCATGACCTGGACAGGCTGGAGTGCTGGGCAGAGAAGAACCTAATGAGGTTCAACAAGAGCAAGTGTAGGGTCCTGCACCTGGGGAGGAAGTATACTAGGCACCAATATAGGCTAGGGAACTGCTGGAAAGCAGTTCTGAGGAGAAGGATCTGGGGGTCCTGGTGGATAGTAAACTATCCATGAGCCAGCAATGTGCCCTTGTCGCCAGGAAGGCCAATGGAATCCTGGGCTGCATAGGGAAGAGTGTGGCCAGTAGGTCAAGGGAGGTCATTCTCCCCCTCTACTCAGCACTGGTGAGGCCACAACTGGAATACTGTGTCCAGTTCTGGGCTCCCCAGTTCAAGTGGGACACGGAACTTCTGGAGAGAGGCCAGCGCAGGGCAACAGAGATGACTGGAGCATCTCCCTTATGAGGAAAGGCTGAGAGAGCTGGGACTCTTTAGCCTGGAGAAGAGAAGGCGGAGGGGAGACCTTATTCTTGCTTATAAGCATCTAAAGGGTGGGTTGAAGGAGGATGGAGCCGGACTTTTTTCAGTGGTTCCCAGTGACAGGACGAGGGGCAACAGGCACAAGCTGCAACATAGGAAGTTCCATTCAAACATAAGAAAAAAACTTCTTTATGGTTAGGGTGACAGAGCACTGGAACAGGCTGCCCAGGGAGGTTGTGGATTCCCCTTCTCTGGAGATTTTCAAGACCCACCTGGATGCAGTCCTGAGTAATGTGCTCTAGGCAACCCTGCTTTAGCAGGGGAGTTGGACTAGATGATCTCTAGAAGTCCCTCCCAACTCTGAAAATTCCGTTATTAAAATCAGAGCCTGTAATAAGAGCGGGTAATTAGGATTATTGCAGTTCTTAGTTTTGCACACACTTTTCACCGAGGTATGTAAGTTAGGATATACATAGTCAAAAAAACACAAACCAAAACACAACTGGATGAAAGCTTTGAGCAGGCACACAAATCATAACCTAATGTGGGAAATAACAGTTTCAGTGCTATTAGTGGAAGAGGGTTCTGATCTGTTCCCTACCATCCATCCTCTAATAATCTTTCAAATCACAAGGATTCATTCATCTGTGAAAAGGTCATATACCATTATGCATTTATGGCATGTAGGTTGCTAATATATGGCAACTGCGTGGGGGGCACCATAGGCTGCTTAATTTATCATTCAATATCTGTTTCTACAGCTGTTCCAAAAAATTTTAAGTTTTAGACTGATTTTCTTGGGTTGTTAGCTTTGTTTCCTAAGAAAATTAAGCTTAAGCAGCTTATTAACACATGCACACGTGTGGATGGGTATGCACACAGACAGTCCCCCTCACCACCAATAGCTTTTGGACTTACTGGCTAATTTCAAACAAGTTTTATAGAGCAGCAGAAATTAAGCTCAGTGCCCAAACAGAACAAAAAAAAGCAAAATTAGCGCCTGACTGAGGGAAAGGCTACAATTACTCATCACCAGAGAATCAGCTCAGGGGTGCGTGACAAGAAAGAAGACTTTGTAAGTTCTATTGCTGTCTCCCATATGTAAGTTATGACTGAGGATAAATTTGAGAGACATGATGAGTTCCTTATAGACAAGACCAGAGTTATTTAAAGCACTCATTTGAGACTTTTTTTGCATTTGTGGATCCTTGTACTTTTTCCAGTGGAAGTGCAAATCTGTTTAGGGCACTTAAGCCTGTTGATAATTATCTTTTATGGCCTCTCAGAAGGAGTCCGTGGATCCTCCAAGACTGATGTACTGCAAGTTGTAAAATAACTCATCTCATGCAAACTTCTTGTATCTGCAATTTGGGGCTAGAAGTTTCTGGAAAACCCAAGGACATTTGCAGTATTTCCTAACTCTGGTTGAACTAGAAATACAGCTGAGCAACCTCTTTAATAGTGTTTCAGTATTTCTGATCATGGCTGAAACAAGAAAACCAAGGGCAGGAAGCAACCTTAGCTTTGATTCACATTCAGCATGATTCTTCAAAGAAGCTTCAAGCCCACTTTTTAATAGGTATTTTTAATGAAAGCCCTTTCCTATATCTTGACCAGACATCTCTTAGTGCTCTGTTGTGGGATAGGTTACAGCAACCTCTTTCCCTCCTCCCTATCCCAAAAGGGTCTGGTAAGCCTGGGCTTAAGACTTCATATTGTGGCCCAACTCGATGCAGTAGCACACCCCTTCATATACAGAGAGCCCTAATGACTGTTGCTCCTTAAAAAGGTGGAAGTCCTACCTTGATTCCTTACTTTTTTTGCTAAGCTAAAACCAGAAGAATATACAGATTATTTTGGGCAGCATTTCAAAAGACTTAACATAGTTATTTGTTTGTCAGATGCTCTCACTTAGATTTTCTTATTAAGGTTCTTTTGAAGAGAAATAACATTTCAAATGAAGATGCATCTATTAACTTTCAGAGGCATTACTTATTTGATATCAGAATTGATGCTTCGCTAATCAACTGTTAGCTTTTTGACTAATACATTTTTGGTGTCATTTTTCAGAACATAGGATTTTGATTGGGAAGAAAATTGTAATTATGCTTTCTCTTGAAAAAGGGAACTACAAACTATGCTTTATGACAGCACGTTGACTAGTTACGGCTTTTTTATAAAAAACATCAAGTCCATCAACTCTGCACTGTATTAACAGAGTTCTGGCCCTCAGAGCTCGGAGGGCACCTGTGGCCTTAACGGCCCTGGCCAGCCTCACCTGGGATCCCACACACTCACTCCCTGCCCATGGGCCCCATTGCAGGTCAGCCCTAGGGCTTCAGTCCTTGCTGGAACCATGGTGCTGGCATACCTCTGCCTAGCCCCACCCTAGGCCTCTGACTGGGCTTCCCAAAAAAGCCCCAGACCTGTGCTGTAGGTAGCCTTATTTCCAGTCTTGTTCCTGAGCCTATATGCTGGATAACTCTTGTACCAACACTCTAGGTAGCTCCATCTCCAGTCTGGTCTCCTGCTGTTCCCAACTGGACTCTCCTGGACACATTCCAGACCTGATTCATCACCTCACCTTCTTTAGGTCTGTCAATGGAACCTGCCATTGTCACCAGGTACCACAACCCTGGGCTCTGGGGAAAGAGGGTCTTGCATAGTCTGTGCTGGCATCACCCTTGGTCACAGCTCATCACCCCCATGTAGGGTAGCCCTTATCGGGCTGCTCCATTACATTAGGTTGAGACAAAACCACAAGAATTTGTGTTCTGACCTGAATAACAAGATCATGTTGGAAATCCAAAGAGAAGCATCTTTCCCCTTGATCTACTTGCATGCTATGTATGGACAGCCCGTCCTGCCTGGGCACAGCTAGCACAGTGCTGTAGCAAGGCAAACACTGCCCATTCCAAGCATGCAAGAGAAGAGATCAAAGACTTGCGTCAAAATGCTTAACTGCTGCTTTCAAAGGCTTGCAGTCAGGAAACAGGAAATACTGCATGCAGAGAGGCAGGTAGGACACAGGCTATAGAAGTTCAGACCAGAATTTCACCCACTGACTGCTATTGCTACTTACAGATAAATGAACTGGACAACCCAAGATACACAGAAAGCCAACTGAAAAGTACCAGCGTACTTGGAACTAAGGGAACAGCAACGATTTTAGAGTGGAGGAAAAAAAAAAAAAGAGGAGCTGATATCTCAAAATATCTTAAGATAGTCAATTATTCATATGCACTAATGGAGAGGGCGAACAGCAGTATTTCCAGTTCAGCATCAGCACATATTTAAGGTGCTGTGAAAAAACACCAGAGGTGTGAAACAGCAATCCGTCATATTGTGAAAGGCCAAGATTAAATACCCCTCTCACCCAGCAGTCTTAGTCTAAGGCTAGCCATCACGAATCAGTCATTCAAAGCCCGCAGAGGGCTTATTCCTGGAAACCGCCCTTAAAAAGGGCCAGGATGGTTTGGAAATAGATACAGACAAAACCACATGAACAATCTACCCACAAATGGATATTAATAATCTACAGACTATACATACACAAACAGACTGCTCCAAGCCACACTGGGTGTGGGGCAGGGAGCATATCCTCCTATTCTGTCTTCTCCAAATGAGCAACTGAGGATCTCACTAACGTAGGAAATGGAGAGGAAGGAAACCTCCTCATACCTCATCACAAAGGGCAAGTCCAAGAAAAGTAGGGGTTTATTCATAGTATTCTAAAGTCCCTGCCTGCCAGATGGTCCTTTAGGGCTCCTTGGTTTGGCACAGCCTAGAGCAGCATTAATGCTTCCCAGAAGCTGACCCCACAGCAGGACGGAACGGGGAGGGGGGTGGGGTTATACCAAGTGCCAGCAACAAGATGACACCGCACTGTATCAGGTGCGGATGACCCCATTTTCTGTAGAAGATGACATGAAGAACAGAGCTGTGTTTTTTTTTCAGGGGTGGGGTAAGGAAGAAGGTTACTTTTTGGGGAGGAAAATAAAACTCAAAAATAATCCTGGGAAGCACTCCCGAGGAGGTTACACTAGATAGAAACCTACCTAACTACCTTTTGTTCTTCTGGAAATACCTTCCTCCGCCCTTAGCAACCAAACGAGGACCCTATATTACCATTCTAAGTTAAACATGGGCCCTGTTGACTCTTGGGAGGCCGGGATTTAAGCCTCTTTGTTTTCGTAAAGCAAAACATACATGCTTGCAGAAATCACTCTCATCTGATTCATTTCCTCTGGCATTGTATTGTTAAGTTGTTTAAACAAAATGTTCAGTTTTCTCCTCTTCCTCCCTCTCTCCTTTAGGGCCACTTTTTCCCCCAGCCGGGAAAAAGTCTAACTTTCTTAATAAGCCGTTACTGTAGCTATTAGCCTAGAGGGAGAAAAGCCCCCTTGTGAACCCTGAAAATACTGTGTATTAGCTCTTGTAAAGTAGACAAATGAAAGCAGGAACACATGTTATACATTAGAGGCTCAAATTTTGATGGTAGGCTGCTGCAGCCTACTCTTCAATTCATTTCGCCCCTGCTTCATTGGCTTCTCAAGTTTTCTGAACTTTAGCCATTAAATCCGGGTTTGTATCACTCAGTTTCTGAAGGTTTCCTTCTAGGTGGAGGAAGAGAGCTTCTGACCACGAGCCCCACTCATCTGCTGGGATCTCTAGTATTTTATGAGATGAGGGATGAATTGAGACAGTCTTATGGACAGGCTGTAAAAAACTAGTCAAACATCACCATATAGCATTTATTACCACAAAAAATAAAAGAAAAATAAACTCACTCAGGTTCTGTAGGCACGTGTCTGCTGAAAGAAACCAATTATCTGATTGCTAAGCCCAGTTTTAAAGGAGTAACCTGTAACATGCCTATGCTTCTTGTTAGGCTCAATTACAAACTGCTGTGGGCAAAAGGGCAGAAAACAGGAGAAAAACAAACAAAAAAAATCCAGCAGCAAATAGAAGATTTACTATACTTTTCAAGTCAACAGAAGAAAAATGTTTCAGTTGCAACCTACTGCTTCCCAAGGAATAAATACATACATTAAAAGTAATGTAAAACCGTTCGGCCCATACCTTTCAGCTAATCGTCTATAAAAGTCAAGGGTAGGCTTTAACCCCAAGTAATGAAAACATGCCTTAAAAATGCTTTTATCATCATGGCAAGTTTCCCCATAGCTCTGTCCTGTGCAGCATCTCTTGTTTTTCAGAGTAAGGGATGGCTTGTCACCACACACATGCCAGGCCACATTAGCCTTAATAACTCGATGCTTTTAAAAATAATGGAAGACCATATCACACCATCATCTCAGTGCACAGCTGCAAATTACAAGACAAGCCCATGGCCTCCTTTCTACCATACATTGTGATAACATGCATTGAAAAAAACAGCCACCAAAAAAAAGGAGATTTGGGATTGAACTGAAAAACAAAAAAGCAGGGGAAAATATTGGGAGTTCTTGGATAACCTTTCATTCATGCAAAAGCATCTTTGTTTATGCAACAATACCAGATATTAATATTCCAATAATTATCTTTTAATAACAAGCTCCAGCTATTTGTTTTACAGTGAAAAACCCTATGCAACACTTGTTGCGTGATGTTGTTGAAGAGCTGAAATTCTACTCCAGTGAAAAGCAATTTTATTCATTATTATTACACACAAATACATATGATATGAATTATATTGAGTAGCTAGGTCAAGTGAATCGTTGCTCTTTCTAGCTGCCTCAAAGCTTTAGTTGGGCCTAACTGCAGGTAATAGTTTATGCTTCAGATGGAATCACTCTTCTGGCGTGATGGTAAGCACTAGCAGGGATTCAGACAGACAGCCTAAGTGCTCTGCGTACAGTGTCAGAAGCTAATCCCATCTCTGCGAGGAAGGGGCAAGGGAGAAATAGCAGTCAGCATTAGAGAGAGGGCATGCTCAAACTGCCTAGCTGATGAGATTCACAGAGCTCTTTAACACATGTTGGTCAGTTACATCATACGTATCGTTCTGGTTCCAGCAGTCTGCTTAATGCATCAAGAGCCGCTGTGGGGGAAAGGAGGCAGAAGAGCAAACAAACTCCTCAGAGTGACCTCAGTTAATGCTGCAGCCAAGTCTGTGAGGTTTGGATCCAGAACATCACCTCTCAGCATCCAGATCTAGAGCCTCAATTACTGCCATTACAGAATGAGGGGCCAACGAGGGCAATAAATAAATAAAAATATCTTCAGCTGTGACCATCTCCCTCACACACAAAGCCTAATACACTTTGATCTGTGTCCATCTGTCCTTGGTACAAGAACAGTCCAGCCAGCAGCAGCAGACTTCAGGAAGATCGGCAGAGACCTTCTTCATGCCAGAGGAAACATTTCTTGCCTTTGGCACTTTTTCCTCCCACATTAATTCACCTCACTTCATGCTTGAAAATAAAAAGAGGGGAAAAAACCCATCATCATTCAATAACAGCAACATCAATTCACTAGGGGAAACAACAAAGGCAGGAGAACACAGGGAGGAAATGTTTACATATGCATAAGAACAGCCAAGAAAACCAACTAATGAAAAGACAGAAAATAAGCAAATCCCACCCTGCCCTACTCACCCCCCCCCAGCTGCAAACCAGCCAGGATTTTGTGTCAACCTGGTGCAGGTGCCAAAACTTCCTACTGGCAGCCATCCAGACAGCCGGGGGATTTTTTGCTCACCCCAGGCAGAGGGAAAGCAGGCAGTTGCCTTGGGCAGCAGAATAGCATGGATGGTTAAAATAGCCATGCCCTGCTATTTGCTTTGCTTGTGGTCCACCAGGCTTGCTGCTAACAACTGCTAGAGAGGAAACTGTCCCAGTGCACGAGGTTGCTCTTGCTGTGATGGGGTGAGCAGGAGGCAGAGCAGGCAGCGGAGAAGGGCAGGCTATAATTGCCAGCAAGCAGGCTGTCCTGCCCCAGCTGCAGGAGGAGGCAACAGCAAGCTTGTACCTCCCTCACACCTACAAGCACACGCACCATCCAAGTGCTGCCCTAAGCCTCATGGAAGGTGCAGCCAGCTCACAGCCTGTCCCTAAATACGTTCCTCTAAAGTGATTTTTGTTTCTGACACTGAGAACCCTTCATTTCTCAATGCTCTGTTGTACTCTAAGGGCTTTATCATAATTTACGTAGAGTAAGTACCTTGGATTTTGCATGCCCCACACTAGGCAATACTGTCACAAGGCAACCGCAGAGCATCTCCATGTTGACAGCCATTCAAGGGTGGTGGCAACAACTTTCTGCAACAGCCTTCTAGTAGCATGTAGTCCATAGCTGGTGACAGCTTTACAAATAGACCCAGGAACTGATTCCAGCTGAGCTAAAGCAAATCCCCACCACCCAAACCACTTCATATCCATCCAGGCTCTGATATCTCCTGCAGGCAGTCCCCAGCCTCACTACCCTGCACACTTCCACTGGGAAAGGCTAAAACACCCTAACAGGTCATAAGCAGCAGACTTTGTCCTCTCATAACTAAACCTCTGTCTCCACACAGAATGATGCAGAGACTCCAGGGATGAAAGCTTTGCTTCTGCTTTTGTGTTGTATTATAGAAATTCCAAGAGGGATGGAGAGAGAGAGGAAAGGGGCACAGGGCAGTGGAACACCATCTGGGAACAGGCCTATAATAGTGATAGTCACATTTTATCTACCTGCTTGTAAGGCTAGAGTGTTAAGAATCAGCTCTTTTCTTTTAGATGCGTGTTTCTTCTTCACTCTGCACACAGGCTGAAGTCATGTTCTTGTTGCCGTTTCTACTCCTGAACATACCTGGAGTCAAATCAGTTACTGAGGAGCAGAGTTTTACCACAGGAGATAGGAAAGAGAAGAATAAAGGCATACTGCATTCAGACTAGCAGCAATTTCCCAGAAGGTTTGCAGGGCTATTCAAAGTTACCTAAAAGACAGGACTAAGGAACAGAAGGAACTCATCTTGTTTCCTATGCCTGAAGGAAGACTCCAGTAGTCTTCTGTTGACTTCTTCATTCTATGTATCTTTAATGTCACTGGTGTTTGTGCAAGGTATTAAAACCATCAAATGCTAATCATTGCCTTTGCTGTTCCCATTCAGATCATTAACTTAAAGTCAGTTGATAGTCCTGCTTTTGGCACTAGCACATAACCTATGCGTCTGAGGGCATGTTGAAGACTTCTTACTGGGCACTGGCTCCTTTGCAATGTGCATACAGAACAGGAATTCCTTTCTGGCCAATAGCAACAGGTTCCTAATCAACAAGTTTAGCTCTCATCTCACCTCACAGTTTCAAGTGTGCTAGTTCATAGAGCGGTCCCACATAAAACAAACCACACACAAAAAAACTCCAAAAAACCCCTAAGCAGTTACTGGCATGACTCTTACGCTGTTCCCATAGACAGTGTCTTCTCAAAGTGAATGGCTGTACTAATGAAAATAAATAAAAGGAAACGTGTGTAGACTGCCAGAGTAAGCTTAAAAGGCAAGTGAAGTTATTTTGAAATTAAAAAGCCTCCCCTGGGGCAAGACAATCCTAAAATATAGTCTCGCATTTTCTTCCCACTTTCCAAAAGGCTGTGCAACTCCAGCAGCTTCTTGTCCATCTACACAAGGAATCTAAGTGACAACCATTATCAGAGCATTCAAGTTATCATTTTAGCCAGCAACCATCTAAGGCAGGGAGCATCTCGCTTCTAGACAGAAAACACAAAAATATACTAAATATAGGACACAAACATTCACAACCTACCTGTCCCCAGCCTAAGTCAGTCTGTGCTAAACATCTAGGCACAAGGGGAGACCAAACCATAGTTCAGTAGCTGTTCTGGAGATGTCAATGGCATTTAAAAAACAGCTTACAAAAGCCTCATGTGAGGATTCAGGCCTACACGGCTTTCCATGAGCTTCATTTCTTGCAGAAGCCACCAATGTTCACCTACTAATGAGACCTCATGGCTTCACAATTGGCTTTTCCTCACCCAGCTGTGCTCTAAAGCTGTTCTTGCTTGCCTAAGGGTAAAGAGATGGAGAGAAATACTCGCTCAGGTCTCTAGAGTACAAAGCCAGAAACCTAAACATAGAACCACTCCTTTTCCTTTTGTTGGGCTTTCATTGTCAGTGTCAAGAGTGTCATTATGGATCAGCAAGGTGACTACCAAAACACACAAAGGGCTTTTTGTCTTATGACTTTGACATCATTCTCTCAAGTGCCTCTCTAATACAAATGCTAATTGATGCTTTGTTTGTTCTTTTTAAATTCATGCACAGGAAAGATTTCTGTTGCCAAATTGTTATTTTAGTGGTTTCATCAGAAAATAAAGGCAGGCTAAACAGAAAAATTAACGCCGAGGTTTCAGGAAAACCTGAATCTGGCAATACTGATCACAACTAATGTAGTTTCAAGAATGCTATTTTTGGCGTAGTATCTGCAGCTTGACTTGCTGACGTTTTGAGGACCTCTCTTTCACTTCCCTTTGACCTCAGGTTCTTATTCTTGGGTATATTCTCTTCCAAAAATGAAACAAAACCGATCCCAAGTGATCTCAACTCTCTTCTCCATCCCCCTTCCATTGTTCCTCCCTCGCCAGCTCCTGTGCCTCAGCTGTAGTAAGTTAACTGACCACAACCAAAAATCATCATCTCAGCAGGGAAGAAGTTCTGCTCATTTACAGGACTGATAGAGGCAGTTCCAGAACTAACAAGAGCTTAAACATCCCTCAGTCCTGGTGAGCTGGGAAGCCATCAGTCCAGGTGGAAGTATTCCCATGAGGCTCACCAGGAACAAGATTTAATATTAAAACACATTTTAATAATCTAAGTGCTGACAGACCCTTTAATGAGGCAGCTCTAGCACTCAGTTTATAGCAAGCTAAATAATAATCTAGCCCTGAAAGCTTACAGCATGAGACCATTAGTAATCTCTACAACTCTCAAGTAACTTCTTCACAGAATTTTAAAAACACTTAGCAAACATTAATGAATTAGGTGTCACATCACCTTCCAAAGTAAATGACTGAAATCACCATGATAACACATTGGCTTTTTCTGCCTGCACTTCAGGTTATTCAAACAATTTGCTTTCTCATCATTTTCCTCAGCAACAACACCCGCTCTTCCCTTAGCAACAAATGCAGTTGAAGCCACTATAGATGCAGAGGCATGCAGACATTTTGAATCAATGAGTTAAAAAGGGATTTTCACCTTTTACAAGCTCAGTCATTGCAAAGTCCAGCATTATTTTCCACACCGTCAGCAGGTGGGCTCCAGGGAAGTAATACCGCATGCTGGCCATAAAGGTCGATCTATATTAGATGTTGTTAGAACGGAAGATACGCTCCAGAAAAGCGGGCTTCCTATCACCCCCACTCACTGTGCTTCGGTTGATAACACAGAGAGGCTGAGAGCCCATAGGGCAGGCTTCTTTTGAGTGAAGCTGAACAGAATGATCAGCTCCATTTGCTAATGGACATTCAGTCTGCTGGATGACGCTAAGAGTAGCTCAAAAGTAGATATACTGTAGATATCAGGTCCTAAGTAGCAGTTATTTTCTGCTACAAGTCAGTTCATATTTGGCCACTCAATTTATTAATAGAGATACAGCCAAAACCAACCTACTCCTGAGATGTAAGTGCTGAGGCTTTTTAAATTCACATCTTAGCAGGGCAGGAAAGTCGAAGCATCAGAATGGAGGTTTCAGTTTCTTCCTTTCACACAGCAATTTACAGAATAAAAAAGCTTGCTTAAATTCACAAAGAGGCAGAGCTGGCTGCCTAGCAGCCAATAGAGCCATGGCTTTCTTAGCACTTTGAGGTCTCCAGAGAGCCAGCTAGAGTAATGCCCTTGGAGGGCAGGGCCTAGATCTATAGAGTAACACCTCCTCCAGCCCTGGCAATTTTCTCTCCTTCATGCAATAAGACCACCTGCATCCTAAGCAAATTTGAATTTGACATATAACGCTAAGAAGTTTTGAGCCACATCTACTCAAAGGATATTTATTCCTCTTGTAGAGGACCTGTGACAAGCCACCAATGAACAAAATTAAGAAGCAAAACAGAGCAGAATTGGCACATGCAAGCTGACACTGTTCACTGGACAAATACACCTCTGCAGATAACTGCATAAAGTACAAAGTAACAGCAACTTCATATTCAGGCAAAATTATTCACTATCTTGGATCACAAGAGTTACCTAAGGCCTAACATACTCACAGAGAAGGCCTCAAAGGAAGCCAGCTCCACACCACAAGCAGACTACAAGACCAGACCCAAGATCTCAGCTTTCTCACGCTACCTAAAAGATAACATGTGACCATACAAGGGAGGAAAAAAGGAATGCTACCAGGAAGCATCAGCAGCTGTGATTGATACAGTAATGAGGCACAAGGGCTTAATCTGGGCCAGTCAGCACCAAAGATAGCTTATTGAGTCCCAGTAACGCAGAGGTCCAGCTGACAAAAATGGTGAGAAAGCCTAGAGCTAGTACAAAATTGTGCATTGTGGGGAGTTTCTTGTATCTTAGCATTTAAGAGTGTGGCTACTTAAATGCTCGCTTGCACCACTGCTGCAGTTTAGTTACATTAGAGGCCATTCAGTTCAGTTGCGTTAATCTGTGCTAATCTGCTTTTGAAGGAAAGTCAGCTCTGTGGGAATAATAGCATAATTAAGAGGCACTGAAGATGCATGTTTTAAGGGCAAGGTTATTTTTCTTACCTGCAAACAACTTTGTCTTTGAACTTCCAGCTGGTGTTGGAGTTGCAGTACCTGGTCCTGAAATTTCAGTCGCTGGAAAAACTCTTTCTTGTGCCTAATGTTTGGGGGGATAAGGAGAAATAAACTGATATTGGTTTTGTGCGGTTTTGTGCGGTTCTTTTTTCTTTTTTTTTTACAGTGAATCAGTTCCCGTGAGTACTGTTGTGAAAGCACAAATCACTAGCATTGGGAGGTGGGGGTAGAGAAGGCATTGCAATTTTGTGTGCCGGTGTTGCTTTGTCTCTCAGATACCGCAGTTTGTGTCTGTTGAGTAGCAGCCATGGTGGCAAGGGGGCAGATTCATCAGGACAAACACGTTCTCTGGTCACCTTCCTGCATCCCTGCTTCTCCTGGTGCCTTTTGCAGCACGTGCCGCTGATCTCGGCGAAAGCAGCGAGGCTTTCCAGGACAGACTGTTGTGAACCTTTAGGGGGGTCAACGTACCCACTACAGGTCTGCTAGCCTGTAGATTAGTTTTGATTATTTATAGAACAGATGCGACAGAAAAGCAGCAGGTTTTGCTGTTCTTCTAAAATGCACCAATTTGACCATGCAAAGAGACACCAAGTGGGTGCGAACAGACTTAGATCCTCCCTCCTTTGTTTCTTAACAAGGCTGTTGGAAGCACTCACTTGGCTGAGAGCAAAACAGTTATTTGCATTCGGACCCTCTTAGTCACCGCTTCTTCACTCTGAATAGATCATGAGCCATTGTTTTCCTCCTCTCTTTTAAACTACTGCTGGGGGCCCATTTTGCGTAAGTGACTGATAGTGGAGGAGGCTTTTGACTTCCTGGCTCAGCTTCTGGCGAGGAAACTACTTGCTGCAGGGTGGTGGCCTCAGGTAGACACCCGTGTAAACTTTGTGTACATAAGAAATGTAATTACACTGAACCCTGATTCAGCAAGAACTTAGGGAGTCCTCCCTTACCAGACTCAAGCTCTTCTTTCTTTGAGTTGCAGAGAGACAGAGCGTAAGCAAGTCACACATTGTCACTGAAGATTAAAAACTGCTGCATGTTTATTTTTCATTTTAATGAGTGGAAACTTTTTTTAAAAAAAGCTATGTAAAACATTAGCCTGAGGATCACAGAATCTGGCCCAAGATCTTTCAAAATTTCACTGGCATGGTTGAATACACGCTGCAAAAAGACAACTGTGTCATATATCGTAGCCCATTGCTATATAGAGTATCTAACCAAAGGAATGATTCAGATGCTGAAGGCGCTACAGAGGCAAGTGAAGTTCACTAGGTAGCGCTTGCTTAAATCCCTATTGTGCTTCTTTTTCTGAAGGGGAAAAAGTGTTTTCAAATAAGGAAACATTTTTCTCAGAAGGCATCTAGTTTCTTCAAACACATTTGGAAAAAAAATCCCTGCTTTGTAATACATAATCATAATTTTTCTTCTGCTGAGCTATGTTGTAGGAGAACTTGTTTCTAGCCTTGTTCTTGAATTGCTCTTTGGATTGGCCTCAGACATGACCTTGCTTTTCCCTGGGGTTCACTAGACGCACAGGACAGGACCTGTTGCTATCACTGCCCCTGCTCTGCTCACAAAGCTCGGACCCAGTGCGTCTGTGCCCTGTGCCACAGGGAGCACGTGGTTCTGGGGTCACCCTTGGCTCTCTGCTTGCCCTCCCTGCATGGAGCAGGCCCCTTGGGCTGCTCTCTGATGCTGTTCAGCTCACTACTTTGCCCAATTCTTGGTCATGGAGTTTTCATGCTCTTCCTTGTTCATTGTGTGACCGAGATGTTCCACAGTTGTGCAGTAGGTTTTTCACTGGTAATATTAAGGCAGAATACTTAGCAGAGAGGCTGGTCATCTCAAGAGGTTACAGCAAAGAATTCAGAATTCTTGATTTCTGTTATTCATAACACTGTATTCATACCAAACAAAATTATTGCTTTTCCTGATACCTCACTCTTGCTGTCTCTTGGTAGGAGTAACAGTGGTTATCTGCTAGTTGGCTTGTCACAAAGTTTAAATATATTTTACATTCTTTCAAGGTTTCTAGATTAAACGAAAGATTGTCATTGTGAAAATAATTATTTATACCTGCTGCAGTGCCATCACACAGTCAAACCGCTGTTATTATACACAAACACAGAGTATATTCACATCTGATGTCTCCAGAGAGTTGAGGATGTGTAGAAATGCCTGGGGTTATGCTGACAATGGATACTTCAACACCCTGCTCAACGTTCTTGAAGTCCCAGGACATTCAGCAAACAGTGATACCTGGAGGCAACTCTTGATGGCTTGTTGACAAGGAGAAGGCTTATGAGCTTCATGAGGCTTTTGGTCTTTTATTTTTCTTTCTTTTTTTTCTTTTTTCTTTTTTTTTTTTTTTTTTTTTTTTTTTAGTAAGTATGAAAGGAACAAAAAGCCAAGCTGAGGGAATTTTATATTTACCTAGAAACGCACAATAGCTACAAGGCAACTCCAAGCCAAGACTGCTGTTGCCCCAGCTCAGGTGATGGCTGGAGTCTTGGATGAGTGACATTTTGTACCATACCAGTGTTGTTGACTCAACAGGAACTGAATTCTCCATGTGTCACTCAGACTAAATGCCCCTTGACTCCAGAGCAAAACCTGCCTGATCAATGCCTGAAGGATGCAGCCCTGGAGTATACAGTTCACTGCTACTGCCAATTAATTGGGAATACCACCCCCATCACTGACTGGGGACCGTTTCCACGATATCGTTATTAACCTTTATAGGTTTTGCCAGTGCCTAGAAGGCTTAACTGAGTTTGGAGAGACAATGTGCTAGGCAGGGTCTCAGTAAAGAGATAGCATCCGTCTCCAGGAGTCAAAGAGCAATACCTCTAGGAGCAGGGCAAAGAATAATATGCAAGTCCTCTCACTTTCTGCCCTGGGCCCTATCCATCACAATGCATTATCTTCCCCAAGCTCAAACCAAAAACCAAGGTGCTTTACCTCCCTCTGTTTAATATGGAAACTGCTAAGTCCAGTCTGCTACAAACACAGAAGACAGATTTTAGTCAAGCTGGTCCTACAACATACGCAATAGGTAAAAATGCTTCTTGGCATTCCAGCACGGAAAAGACAAAAAGTCGCAAACAGAAAGGGAAATACAGTGTAGTAAATTGCTACATTGCTAAAACCTGATTTTTAAGATTTTGCTTCCAGCCCTAGAGAACTGCCAGGTTGCTTTACAATGCAGTGTTTTGCTTTCCTAATACAAGGTGCTAAACTGGCTAGGCTTCACGCTTGCCTCTCACAGAACAGTCTTGGATCTTTGACGTAATAATACATGCATTCAGGTGTTGCACAAATAACCATGTCATGTTTGCCAATTATACTCTGCTTGTCTGTTAACAAACCATGCAATTTCTAGTTTCCTGTAATAAATTCAAGCATAATTATCTTGTAATCTTACAGGTATAAATGTAATTAAACCAGGGAAACATAGTAATAATTACCAGGTAGATACAAAAGACACTATGTTGATCCTAAATGCTTCTGTATGACGCTAATCATGTCACATGGTATTTGTATTTCTTTGATACTTTCCTTAATTTCTTTGAGAACAGCCATGTGAAACTGATTGTCTTGTACATTATTAACTGGGGCTTTCAATTTAAATTGACTTTCCAGTTTGCAAGGCAATCACATATCTTACATGGGACAGAGATGTGACAATTCCATTCCTAGATAACAATGCAAATGTGAGACTAAGCTATGAATAACAATTGTAGTTGCTCATGCCAAAGTAGTTTCATGTTGAATTGCATTGCTTGGTGAGTTTTTTGAGATTGCAGAGATTCCTATGTCCTATGTGGACTTCCTGAAGGGAAACGTCATCTGCCAAACTTCCTGCTTGCCACAGCGGGGAAAGAGAAGACAATAAACATTTTCTTTACTAGGGCTATTGCATGGCACAGGACATCTGTGAGGAACCGCTCCCAGCTGGGCAGGAAGAACAGTGAATAAACAGAAAAAAGGGATGAGAAGAGACAAGTACAGTGAGGAGGACAAGTTCAAAACACGTGGGACCTCTGAAAACAATTCACCTGGATACCCCTTCATTTTCTAATACAGTGTGAAGCTGAGACCAGCATGATTTTGTGGGTGTCCCTGTACTTTCTGAAGACATAGAACAGTTCAATGAATACTAATTTTTAAAGCCCACAGAAGGACTTATGTTTTACAGGGAAAAATAAGGTCTTCTCAAATGTATCCTAAGGTACAGTAGTAATATGTCTTCCTAATAGGCAAAGCCAAAAGGTCAGAGTTGTTAGGTCACGTACTTTTCTCTATAGAGGAAGTACAGAAGGTGAAGGCTCAGTGCATCAAAAAGCTATTGCTCATGCAAATGCATACATGAAGGCAGCAGTTTTGTCTAACTGTTAACAGAAGCTCTGCTGGCTTTTCATCTCCCTGGGGCTCATTCCCACTTCATCTGCTAATATAGCAAGTTATATTGAATTGATTCTCGTCAAAGTTTGCTGATCAGGATCCAGACTTTCAAGCTGGCAGCAAGCCTTAAGTATGGATTTGTCACAATCATAAGCAAGGCTGGGATGTTTTGAATAAACATGGGCTCCCCTGGTGCAGGGCCAATTTGTCATCTGAATATGAGAAGTGTAGTTATCGGTACTAAATGCCAGAACACTGAAAGCTTGGAGACTCCTGAGAACCCTACCGTGAGTCAGCTCCCCTATCCTGTGAGCCTAGGCAAAGCAAAAGAGAGAAAAACCCTGGATGGTGTTTGCATTCCAAAAGCATTTACATTTAATTTAATAATATTTGTAATGCATTCAGTGAATAAGCTGCAGTGAATTTCAACAAACTCTTTTATACCTAAGCAAACCTGAGCTCCCAAAGGAGCTGCCAACTGAAGTTAAAGGCACAAGCAAAGCAGACATTTACATGAGGCAGCAGACTGCTGGGGGCAACAGTATGGTCCTGCTGCCTACTGCTTGCCATGCCAGGCTGCTGCCTGCTGTTGCCCACAGCAAGAGAGGGCTCCACTTGTACCAGGCAGCTGTAACTGCTGTCTGGGAAGAGTCAGAGGAGGGGGATTCCTTCTTCAGGAGGAGTAGCCACCCTCGCACGCTCCCAGGGTGAGAAGGAACAGCAAACCCAGCTTTCAGAGACTTCTTTTTGCGTCCTCCCCTGTCTCCGTACCCCATGGCAGCTTTGTTGGCCCCTCTCCCAGACCATGGCCTCTCGCCCCTCGGGCAGCAGAATTCAATGCTACCTGACCAGCCAAACAGGAGGAAGTCTCTTTAAAGGTCAAGCGCCCTCACACTGGCATAGGTGCTGTTTGCATAGCCATGCAAATAAGATTGAGCCTATACAGTCCGTGAGGAGTGCATTAGGCCCAGGCTCCGGTTGCTGGGGTTGCTCTGTTGGCAGCCAGCCAGCCAGCTGGTTTTTAAGGGCAGCAGATGGATGCCATGACAGCATGGCTGACGCAGGGTCTGGGGCAAGGGCAGAAACGGGGCTCTTCAAGCTAGCTAGTGTTTCTTCTCCTGTTTTGGCGCCGAAGAGCTGGTGCCTGAACCCCAGCCAGCCCCCAACACACGCGCTGCGCCTCCCGTAAGCACCAGCTGCAGAAAAATGTCTCCCTGTGCCATGGGGAGCGTAGGATCCACCCTCACCCAGAGCCAGGGATGGGACATCCCCCCCAGCCCTGATGGCAGTGAGCAGTAATTTACATCCAGGGCTATTACCAAACCCAGGAGGTGGCAAGCACATATGAGAGGAGGCTGGACATCCCACACTTGATGGCGCCTTGCCCGTTAGCAGCTTTTGGTGAACACCCCAGACATCAGAAACCCATGTGCCTTTTTCTGAAAACCCAGCTTCGTTTCGTACCTTCTTCGAGGCATCACGATGTGCTTATTTCGCTGCTTAAACTCTTTCCTGGCAAGACCCAGTGGCATGGAGGGTCCCCTTCGGGCCCTTGGCCTCCACAGGTTTCCCTCCTCCTGCACTGAGGGCAGTTGCAGGCGCCTCGCCTCTTCATGGCTCTCCAGAGCTCCAGCGCTGAGCTCCCCCACTCTGTAGATGCACAAAACACAGCATTATCTTATAATAGACTGGGATTTTTCTCATGTGTAGGGACAACATTTAACCCCCATGCAAAAAGTCCCTCCCGCTCCCTGAAAGCTGCTGTTTACATGGGGCTACTGCCCCAGGCCTGACTGGAGCCACGCTGCAGCCGCATCACAGGCCAGCCCTTGCCTGGCCCCATGCCCGCTGGTTGGGACCTGCCCTGGCCCCACAGACGGACCCCAGCCAAGCCCACTGCACCCCAGGGTGCCCCCTCACCTCGTGGGGCCGCAGGCCTGGTATTTGGGGAGGGCCTGCCCTCATCTTTGCTCTGCTTAGCCAAGAGAAGCAACTTCTCCTTAAGGGGGAGGAAAGAAGTGACTTTTGTCAGGAAAAGTGGCTTTTCCTCTGTAAAAGGGAGCAGGGGACAAACCTGGGTTGGTACATCATTTCCTCTGGGGTTTTGTTGCTGCTGCTAATCACTCTTCTCCTCTTGCTGCTTGTCACAGGTAACTGCTTTTTGTCAGGATCAGCAACCACCTCATCTTCTAAATGGCAAGCACTGGGCAAAGGATTCGCCAGCCTGGGGAAAGTGAGTATATGTGACCTTTTGTCAATCCTAGAGGATAACTTAGAGAAGCTAAGCTACCGAGCCATCAACTGTTGCTTTCACAGTGCCTCAGACCTGGCCCTGCAACGGCAAGCCTCTCTGACTGATGGGGTATAAGATCATAGAATCATAGTCAGAGAATAGTTTGGGCTGGAAGGGATCTTTAAAGGTCATCTAGTCCAACCCCCCTGCAATGCACAGGGACATCTTCAAGTAGATGAAGTTGCTCAGAGCCCCATCCAACCTGACCTTGAATGTTTGCAGGCATGGGGCACCTACCACTTCTCTGGGCAACCTGTTCCAGTGTTTCACTAGCTCCCCTTTCTCTCCTGACATCTAAACTACCCAAACTATAAAGTTTTATCTTCCCTTGCAGCACCTTGCTGCAGCCTTCATATGCTTGGCCCAAAACAATCCTATGCCCCCTGATCCAAGACTGCAGACTGGTCTGTCACCTGGACTCAGGATGAGAGACTGCTTCACTCATCTCAGAGTCTTCTGTGGTATCTGCTCTTGCTCTTCCTTCCCGTGTGGGGAAAGGCTAGCTCTCCCCAGTACTTCAAAAGCTCATTTATTAAGCTCATTGAATAAGCACAGCACAAAGCCTGCAATAAGAACTTTCACTAACATAATGCAATCATTTCTAGCAGTAACTAGCCATACCTAAAAGCACATCATGTTCCCCACAATCATCAAGCAAGAACAGCTCTCTGCTGCAAGGTAGCGTCTTGTTTCACTTTGAACAAAATCCTACATCACTTCTAATATAAGACTCTCCAGAGTAGAGAAAGCAGAGCTTTTTCTGATGTAGAACAGCTGCTCCAACTCATTGATTCATGTGGGACATCCAGAAACCTGCACAATGGTGCTTTGTTACAGATGCTCTAACACAGACTGTTGAAAGCAGTTGCGACATGACATTAGCACCTCAAAGCTTCTACCAGGAACCAGGCAGTGTGGTGAGCAGGCTGGTAAAACACACATTAAGAGACAAACTCTTTTCTGAACAAATGACAAACTAAACATGCAAGGCAGACATTATATGGAGTTATTCTGATGTTTAACTGGAGGACAACCAAAGTAGAGTTCCACAGGAACACACGTAATGAATTTTGTTGCACATACCTGAGTTAATGTACACTGATGCAGCTCTTGTGAATTAGATGCAAGATGCAAGCCTGCTTTCACCTGAAAAAGAAGTATATGGAACAAAACCTATGTCTTCAAGCACTGTTACGCACTGTTACTGAGTGTTCCTATCTTGACATCCCTGACCAGCACTACAGCAAGCATGGGCAACTCACAAAGAACTAATGCCACTGTCTCATGTATATGCAAAGGGAGTGAAATTCACCCTTAAGCAGAACGGTCTGGGTATCACATCTCACTTAAGCCTTCAGAACACACTTAGCTGATACACAGATGTTGTGAGTGAATTGCACCCCAAGACAGCAGTGTATCAGTACCAAAATCTTGATCTAACAACTTCATTTCTCCAAAGGAACCCCACAACCCAAGAGGTCAAGAAGCAGCTCTTATTCTTGGCTAGGTGTAGCTATGAGCATTAGAACATGATGACAAATCTAAATCCTGATGAAAAATGGCCAGAGGCCCATAAAGCTGCCAAAGTACAGTAGGCAGGCTTTCACATAATTGCGAGTCTTCCTTTCTCAAATGCCCAACCTGATTGACCAATTAAAGTGTTTAATTCTCTGAGAAAGAGTCTATCATTAACTGTAATTTGTTCTAGTCTCACCGGTCCTTTCATGGCTGCCTCTGGTGAAAGAACCATTATGTAAGATCTCAATCTCCATATTATAATGTGGAATTTTTGACAGTTTGCTATAAATAGGAATTGATTCATAAGGAGAATAATGAATTCATTGCCAGTCCTTTACCAACTACTTAATGACTGTCAAGATACATTAAACATCCTTTGCTCTACACTGGGGCCTGAGCTTATTCTTGGCTAACGTATCTGACTGTATTCTGCACTCAGTGCATTAATGCTAAGTGAAAAATAGTCTCAGTGACTATGAATAAATTTTAGAGTGCTTTATTTCGTCATAAATGTTGACACTGATCATTATAAATGCCTTCCAAAAGAGGTGATCATGATCATATTGACTAGACAATCTGTCATCATTGAAAATTAGGTGAAAAAGAAAAAAAAAAACCCACCCAACCCAGTCCAGCATATCATATTCTTACCAAGTTCTCCTGGTTATTCTCACCTGAAAGCGCTGTCACTGTCCTAGGCCCTGTACAAGTTAAAGGCATTTCTTAAGCTGTACTTTATTTGGGCTAGCTGATTAGCGAAATAGTATAAATCCACATGTATCTTTGCTTTCCTCAAACCATGCTTTTATCCCATGTCCATGCGTCAGTGTAATTACCAAAGTGTATTGACCACTGCATTTAACTTCAGAATACAGCAGGTCTTGCCCAAAGGTCACAGATCACATCCCCTGCTCTTGCCCAGCCTGTCCTCCCAGAACCAGCTGCAAAGATTGAGCCCAGGGCTGAGAGCACACACAGGCTCCTGGGATTTTCTGTGCTATCCAGGTGCTCCATTATGGCAGGCTCATGGTTCCCCAGGGAAAAGGTGCTGCAAAGATGTCCAAACAAAGCCTAAGATCTGGCCATTGGGATGAGGAGAGCCAAGGGGACAGGAAAAATATTGTTGAGGGTTGTGTGTCTCTTAAACCAGTGTTCATTTCCAGCTCTTGCATTTACAAGGCCTGAGGAGGAGTCTCTGTTATGCTACAAGAACATAAATCCATAGTATGTATTTTTAAAGAAAAATGAGCAGAGCTACGCAATATGGTCTACAGGGAAGGTCTATGATGTGCAATTACACTACAGAACATTAGCCTGCATAATGTATATCGGTACTGGGAACAACCTGGAGGCTTCTCTGTGATTGTTTACGAATTCAGCATGAGACCTCATTATTTGTTATATGCACTGGGTACATACAGTGTGCTAATTCAATAGCATGTTGCCAGGGACAGCAGGGAGGATGGATGACTACAGTCCAGGTTACAGTCTCTCGATACACCTCCAGGATTACTAGTTTGCTACCTTTTCTTTTTCCTTTCTCCAATCACTTTAAATAGGCTGAGAAAGCACAGAAGAATTTTAAAGTTTGTGCATAGCTTCAAAGGCATTTCCTAAGAGAAAACCGAACAAACCCAAACTTTAGAGTCTAGACCAAATAGGAAGTTAGAGCTAGCTAAAGAAGCCACCCCCAGAAAGGAGATGATAGCAACAATTGACCTGTGCCTTCTTTGCTGGGAGCCAACCACTTGCTCCCTTGTTGTTCCTAACAACATGCAGTAGAACCTGGTTCCTCACATTTCTTCTAAGGTCCCACCTCATCAGGTAATAACAGCATTAGATCTGGGCAAAGAAGAACATCTGTGACTTCCATATACTCATGCTAATCCCTGCAATACATTTTCTGCTGTGGTACCTAGTCTCCTACTGATCTGATCAATGTCAAAGTAAACTTTGCCTTGCAATTGTTAATGAAATTCATCCATGACATTTGAACGTGGTACGGACACTTGAAGCTTTACTTCTCTTAGTTCTTCAATAAATCATGAAGAGATGGAAATAACAAGCCTTGTAACCTGGAGAAAATATATATACCGATTACCAATCAAATAGAAAGGAAAGTCTTTAGTCAATATTCCTGAGGCAAAAGCATTAAAAATATATATTACCTTGTATATATTGTATTACATACAATAAGGAGCTGACACAGCTTGCTGGCAAGCAACATTAAAAACATATACGTTAGGAACTACAGTCTCAGTTTACTGAAGCACTCACCTTTCCCCAGATGCATTCACTAATCAGTGACTATCCAAGAATATAATCCCAGTAAATTAACACTATTTGCTAAATTGGAGAGTATCACATTCAAAATATGTTCTTTTCTGGCTATAACAGGCACCACGTCCTACAAAAGCTGCTTGCATGTAACAGCAGTACAAACAGGAAGAAAAGATTGGAAATCCAATTATTTAAATCCTGATTCAAATGAGGTTGAGGAAGCCACAGTAATAAATCATCTCAAAGCACAAAATACACTTTTATGGAAAATCTGGAGTAGCAGGTAAAGAAGAAGCAGTGTGAAAATAGACCCTTCCTGGTGCCCCCAAAGCAGAAAGTTATACAATAGACAGATAGGGTCTAATGTTTACACAGGTACTGAAGCATGATGTATTCCAATTAAGTCCAACCACTGTTTAAAATGTCCAGTGAGTCAGTGTAGCAAAGATTCTGATTGCTAAGCGCCGTTTATCTGACAAGGTGATATGTAGGCTTCAGTAACATGATTTACATTTCCTTCTCCTTTGTATCCCTCCTTAAAGGAAGTGTTCAGTAGACAGTAGCAGAAGAAAAGACATATGACCCTAAGTAATATTCCTCACAGTCACAGTGCCTCAGTCTGCAGCGGAGTCTTTCCAGAGGATGCTTAAATCCAAATAATGTCAGCATTTATCAGCAGATATACTATTATCAGTCCAGTTCTCTATTCCGAGAATAAGGACTATTCCCAATATTAGAGCTGTCTCAGGAGCACTGATGAATGTCTGTCTTCCTGCAGAGAGGTGTGAATGGAGAACAGGCTCAGGCACAAGAGTAGATGTCAGGGAACAGGACTCTTCTGGGCTCTGCCACCAGCCTACTGGGGCACCCAGGGCAAATCACTTCATTTGTCTGAGCCTCAGATGTCTTAATGATATGGCATGGATAAAAATTAGAGCTGCCTGAAAGCTTATGAAGTCAAAAAAGAAGCCTTGGGTAGAACAGATGCTGTTTGCAAGAAAATTCCTATTTTTGTAAAAATGTTTTGGCTGTTTGTAATAAAAAATCACACAGGCCAGATTTTTTTTTTTTTTTCTCATTTTTGGCAATGATAATCCAAAGCTTTTCAATGAAGTCCAAGGAAAAAATAAAAACTATTTTTCTTCCCTAAAACCTTATTTTAGGTCTGTGAAAAAACAACAACAATAAGCAAGTAAATCTTTGCCTAGCCCTAATGAATCTTACTCATCATAGAAAAACACTTTGTCTGAAAGGCAGCATATAGGAGCCAAATACTGTTACAGATCAACTCTCTCTTGATAGTACAGTTATGCTCAAGTCGTAGTCCAGCTGACAGCATCCTGACTTTCACAGATCAGGTTGGTCACACGGGTGGAGACAAGGTCAAGTTGTGTTGAAAGCACGTTAAAGTCCCATGCTGAACTACTTTGCCCCCACTTACACAGACAAGACTAAACTGAGATAATGTCAAGGTTAAATCACTATTTTGTTTGAGCCAGTGACTCAGACATTAAATAAAATGGAGAGTTGATGGTACCTAAAATCTCTTTTTCGTGATGGTCAAGGAAACCATGCCAGACCCCTGCTTATTAAACCCTTGTTTAAACACAGTTGTTACTAGCTTCAGCTTCAGGCACAGTGAAGGCTCTGAAAAGCATGAGGAGCCCAGGGCTGTCTTAACAGACCAGTAAAACCAGACAAACATAATGATGTTTTAAACTTCTTTCCTATTCCAACACAGAAAAGTAGCCTTACTGAATGAAATACCACAGCAACGGCTAGGACTACACAACATTAAGTACATACAGTATTTGCATATTCGGACACTGAGCAGCACTGAAAACCTATTAGCAGTGTTGAGAAGGAGAGACAAAGGGATCTTCAGAACACGAACACATTTATTTCATAGCACTTCCCCAAAGCAGTTTTAATGGAGGTGGTGGTTAGATGTTCTTCCCCCCCAGGCATTTCATTTGGATTGCCCAGGGTAAATGATTCTGATAATGTTGCCTCTGCTTACTGTGGTTTGTAAGAGAGCTATTACTTCCAAATGGACTTTCCAAATAACAGTGGAGATGAGAGCCCATCAAACAAACATCTGCTGTAAGCCTTGGGGATGCTAACCGGAAATGGTGTCAGAGGCATTGTTTGAATAGGCAGTCAAGAAAATACCCATTTTGATGAATGTGTACAGGCATTAGTCTCAATCACCATTTTCTACCAAAACAAAGACGTTGGAAATGAAGCACTTGAACCCAGCTGTATACACTGCTTTGGACATGTTCATAATGTTTCTTTCAAAACAGATCTTGCTGGGCTACTTTCCTTGACCTGTCAGAAGAATAGAAAATAATCTGAAGTATACTAAATGCAGCTAATTGCTCTAAACTGTGACTAGGCACATAACAGAAATAAAAGGCATTTCTCTTTCCCAGTAGAAATCAGCTACAGGAATTATTCATGTGGGGGAGAAGAGTGTTGGTCATTTGACATAAATCAGTTCCCTTTGATGTTTGCAAAACAGAGCAAGATCATAACATATGAGCAGAGTGAAATTACAGCTGAATAAATTTATAGACTTCTTTTCATTCATTTTAAAATGAGATTGTAATGTCTAAAAGCAATCAACTGATGCTTTTGGTCCACTTCTGTCTAATCACTGCTTCAATTGATGCATCTCCTAAAAATACTTGAAATTGAAACCATCAGATGTTAACAATATCTCTTCTTCTGCCATTAGATAATATCCAATCAGTGATTATGGACAGCAATGAAGCTTCTTAATTCAATGACTACACGCCACCTATCTTTCCCATTTTGCTGACTGAAGATCCAGCTGTTTCTGGTTCATATCAATGCACTTCAAAGATTGGCAAGTATAGCTATAAAGCTAAAAATAGGAAAACTCTGCATCCCACATCAGTCACCCTTTTGTAGTACAAGAATTTTAGAAAGTTCTAGAACGGGACAGAAAAACAGAATGGAATTTATTTTTAATAAGCAGTAGACACTCACACTGGTAATTATTGTTATATATTTTCTCCAGGTAACAAAAAATGACACCCTCATTGCTGGATGGGTTGACTCTTGGGCTGCTTTGCCTCCAAAAGCATTATCCTATACAGGGAGACTGCTGCATCAGTCTTCAAGCCAATACTTGCCTGCAAAATGGCTTAGGATTTGATCCATGGAGACAAACAGTTCAGCTGTTTTTCCTTCCTATGTGTCATGGCTTCTTCTGTGAGGCTATGTCCACTGTAAAAGTTTAAACTAATAAAATACATGGGAAACTCAAATCAGAGACAGCATATTCACCTTGACTGATACTGGGATTTGTGCCTTTCTTGATGTGAAAGGTGGTGACACTTATACCACATCAAAGCTCAGGCAATCATTTCTGTAACTAAAGAGTGTTCCCACTCTACGGATCTCACTGGTGGGACTGCATAAGGATGAGTTAGTACATGTAGGCGTCAAAATGACTGTACAGCAAAATGAACTCACAATTAAGTAGGCCTGCTTTGAGGATAAAGACTGTTATTAACTTTAAAATGTTCTAAAGAAGTGTCTGACCACTGACTTTCAGGAGGTGAGAACTGTTTTAACCACAGTGTGTGTAGGACAACTCTGGACACTGTGTTAACTCAAGGCAGTTGGTTTTAGTCACTGCTATTTTTAGATGTCTGTAAATAGGGCTACTTGAAGCAGTGTCCATGATTACTTTATGCATTTATTCAGGGTTTGTACAGTATGCTGAGCTCTGATGGCACATGTGCTTCTAAGTCACTGAGGCTCATCCATGAATATCCACCACAGAATATTTGTGTTGGTAAATAAATTCATGTACAATGAATGCAAACCTGAGGGCCTCCCGAAATCAATTTTTGTCAGGTCCCTAAGGGCACTGCTAGCCATGACTGCCCCTGCCCAGACTCCCCTGGGACTCCCATCACCCTGCCCACAGCCCAGCACCACATTTCAGCCCAACCTGGGGCCATCAGTCCCTGCCCCAGCGACAGCACAGCAGTGTCACCAGCCCGTGCTGCCCCTGGCAGTTCTATGCTGGGACATTTTGATGCTGTCAAAAGGAGAGGACACAATACAGTGGGCAATACTCCACACCATGCTCCTCAACATAGGAACCACAGGAGGCACAGCACTGGAGAGCGTGAGGGTATATTGGCACCTCTTCCACTTTTCACAGTAGAGGTGCTCCTCTAGATCTATCTGTAAGTAAAAGAAGCTGCTCTGATTTATGGCATGCTTGACCAGCTGCCATCAGCTTTTCTGGGGTACAGGTTTCTGGTCCGTAGTGTGCCCAGGTCATTCCCTCTCTTTCTCCCAGCCTTCCCATGCTGCCGATGCAGTGAAGAAGCAATGTGGAAAGCCTGTGACATGCTTTTGGGTGGGGAGATCCCCTCAGGTTCTCCCAGCCTCCTTTCTGCTATGAACAAAGACCGAAAGGGCTGCAGTCTAGCCTAAGGTGCTTTATCTGACTTGTCTCTAATAAATACCACAGTCCCAATAGCAAATTCTTGCAGAGAACTATTTATGGTCAATTCACAGCCTGAAGAATAAATGCCATTATAGAATTAAAATACTTTTGAATTACAAAGCTGAAGAAATTGTATTCTGCTTTCAGGGAGACCACACAAAAAAAAAAGAAACTGCCTTCATCATGGGGCCTTTACTTGCAAACTCTTGCAAGGAGGGGGAAGCAAAAGCAACACCAGCACTGCCCCCAGGGATCTACTACAGGGTCTGCCAGGTCAGCAGGGTCCGTAGGGGCCCTGGAGCCTTCCTGGGAGCATTAAGCTTCCCAAAACTTGCTTCTCCCTAGAGTGGCTTCAGTCACTTCTGAGCCTGTTTTCTGTCTCCTGTGGCTGGTTTTCCTTCTTCCATCCCTGTTGGGTGTGGATTTACTACTAGGACCAATAGTACTGAGCAAGGAATGTAGCCCAGCATTTTATTGCATTTTGTGTGTTAGTGCACACAGATGTATGTCAGCCCAATCCCCTTTTATTTGCATCGGTTTCCCACCATGGGAACTCAGGATATGGTTTGGGTAGGACTACCATACACATGCCTGCATTTCCTGCATGTGTCCAGACTTTCTAGACAGAAATTTTATCTCATAGGTTAAAAGGGGAGTTCAGACATATTCCTAGGATGTCTTTACTTTTCCGGGAACTGAGTCAGAACAGTATTTCCATCCAGACAGCCTTAACATTTGACTCTGCTGCATAGTTGGTCACTATGCATGTACAGATACGCTCTGTAACACATTCCCAGTGTGTCCTATACATCTTGATTGCATCAGAATTACTGTGCATGCATGAACCCTCTGTGCAATGGATGTGCAGTGCCTTCAGCATGTCTACAACATGCTGGACCCTCCATACATGTGCCGCCCAGGACAAATAGTTATTAATGCATACTTATTCAGAAAATACCAGAAAATAATAAGGGAGGCCCAAAATAAAGGAGAATAAATTCAAAATATATTTAAAGATATCTGAATGCAAGCCACAGGTACAGATTCATGCTTCCCTTTAAGACTAGCATTTTTTTGTACATTGGGTATTCATCTAGCACATTGGCACTCAGAGGGCTAACAGGACCTACCTACTAGTCTCTATCCCAAAGGCTGTGTGGCATGCAGAAACATGGGAGAAACCAGCACTGAAACTGGGCTGTCCAAAACATGGCAGCTTCAATTTAAAGAGATTTGTGGGCCCCTCTTCACTTTTGGGTCAAAACTATGGTAAAAACGGAGCTGAAATAATTAAATTTACCTAGTTCCCATGGCATGGCCAGAGGACTATCACCATGCATAGCTTATATTGTTAGGACAGAGTTCCCCCACATGAAGTGAAGCCATGTTTGCTTGTGCTGGAAACAGGTAAGTTCTCAGTACTAGGGCAACCGAATGTGAAATTGGTATTTTCTGAATTGGATAGGAGGGTGAACACTGCTTTAGCTCTGCCTGCTTCCTTGTATACCTTTTACAACAAAGTCCCTCCATGCCAGGCTCAGGTTTTCCCTGGATCCATGATACTGATCAGTCCAGGTCTAGATGCTAGACGTATGGTCTAGATCTGCTAGACGCAACTGTTTTTTCTCCATTCCAGCCATATTTGGAGCCTTTACATGGAACCATATAAAGCTTTGTGCGCTCATAAATTAGCCTTTGCTCAAATGAGATTTTCCTCAATAATTAAATGTGCTTCCCTTTTCCCCTCCCTCTTTGATTCTTTTCTATCTTTATGCTCTAGGGAGATTTTCAGAGGTCTTGTGTGAGGATTACAAAGGCAATAAGCGGATTATGGAAAAGTAGCTTTTTGATGTACCCAGCATAATACAAATTAGGATTGTTTATAACTTTATTCCCTTATCGGTTATTACTGCATGTATGCTGATGTACTTTGAGGTCTCTAAATAAACTGAGAGGGCCAAAGGTAACTGAATTATTTTAATCGGCACATTAAGGAACGCAGTTGCCAAAGAACAGATCACGTGTACAATACTGCTAATAGGGAAAGTTTGTCTTATTATTAAAAGATCTCTGGGAAAAGGGGTAATCTTCTGGAGAAGGACATGGGGCTTCTGCAGGTCTAATTTCTCTGCCTGTGAAAAGAGGGCCGTCCCTGACTTGGATGACTCTCTGGTCTCTTTATATTTTAAACTCTTCAAGGCAAGGAATGCCTTCTCACCTAGCTGAGCAGAGTGAGATTCTGAGCTTGACAGAGACCTCAAAATGTTCACCTAGTGTTAATTGAGAATAATATTGTTTAACATTTCTCACCTTATCTGCTGGGAAATCTACTGTATATACTTCATGGTGAATCTAAATAAGGATAAAAATTCTCCATCCTATCACCAGGAAGTCCAAAGAATGCAAAACTGGTTATTTTATTTTAGGCTCTTCTACTTTCAGCTCTGCAGCACCTGCTACATTCAGGAAGGATGTTGATGCCCAGACCTACCAAATGATAGCCCAGATGCTCAGGTAGCAGAACCTACACAGTTCCTCTGGCTTCAGGCATTCCTGTGTCTTTCAGACAGGTGTAAAAAGATGGGGGGGAGGGAAGTTAAAAATTAATTGCTCTGTCAATGGAATGAATATATCTTGTGGCATTTTATTGTCTGGCAGAAGTGGTCAGAGAGTTACTCTGCAGCAGTGTTTATATTGCTAAGAATGTCAATAACAAGGTGCAGCGTGCTGCAATGTGTTTTTGCTAATGAAGTGATGACAGGAGGGAATTATTTTTAGATTGTGAATAAGCGTGAGAAAGTGAGCTCTAAAACTCTTCAGGGGAAAAAAAGATTCCACTGTTTTCAGGTTTACCAGTACTGAATGCCATTCCCCTATCTCCTGATAAAAAATAGAAGTGTAAATGTCAAGCCAAGCCAGTGATGACCTCTGACTTCTTTGAAAATGCCATGATTCTCTCAAAAGAGCACTAGGAGAATAGGCTGAATGACTAACTGGAAGATTGTGCCCTCTGGAAAATCCGAAGACAGTTTTGAAATTGCTGAACTTCCCCAAAGGCAGGATGAGTCGTACTGAACAGAGGTGCTGGGATTTGCCCAACAACAGCTCTGCCTCCCTCCAACACCAGAACAGGCTCCTTTCCCCACATCTGGCACTCAGGGGAGGAAAGGAACGAAGAGAAATCATCCTCTTCAGCTTTTTCCCCCTTAAAACCTGAGCTGATTTTGAAGTGTATGTCCATGTTTTCCCTTCTTTTCCTCTCCGCCTCCTGTTCCCAATGGCATAGGTGTTAGCACAGGGTCAGCTGCTGAAACCCACAGTGCCCTCACCTAGGAAAACATTTTGAGCTGGGAGGGTCAGAATCCGTAATCCCTCTGCCGACACCCAGCCTCAGAGACTGCCGCACGTTTTTGAGACCCTCTCTGTGAAAGGCAGCAACTGGTCCATGGATAAGGCTTACAAATTAACGTAGTTCTGTGCGCATTCCTGTGCTTTGTAGTCTCGCAGCTCGTGCTGTGTCATTTTACTGTGGTGTGAAGAGGCAGAAGGTGGTCCTAGGTGAGGCTGGAGACAGTACTGCACACATGTCAAGGACTACTTGGTGCAGATATCGAGAGTCAGATACAGTTTCTCGATACAAATATATATATATATATATCTCACACACACCTATACATATACTATAAATAGATCTATATCTCTTCCCCTGTCAAGGTGTTTAAGGTTTTATGGAACAAGTCAGCAAGAATAACATTAAAATATACTACAATTCAGGCTATTAGAAAGGCTGACTGTGACATTTCCACTCCTGCAGATTTTCAGCCAGAAGAAACCTTGCTGAGGACTGCAAGACAGGCTGTCCAGTGGCATGTTTAGCACACCTTTCCCACCCCACCCCCCAACTGAGACAAGCACCTCAAATGAGGAACCCTCTGGTCATTAGTTTCCAAACTGCCTTAGGGTGTCTTTCTGCTCTAAGCAACAGTGACTGAGGTGCAGCCAAGCTGGAGGAGACTCCTATCACACCCTGCAGACATTACTTAATACTTACTTTCTTTCTGGAAGCTCCTACACATTAAGTCTTCCTGATGCCAGGAATTCTCAGCTGAACATCAACATAGCAATAACCACGTACTCTCAATCCCTGTGGTTAACTCAGGCAGATTTGTTGTTGGTTGCTAAAGGCAACTAGTTCTGATTGATGGATTCCATGAACTTTCCACCAGCAGGGTGGGGCCTGGGCTATCGTGTTTCCAGGCCTCTGCAGGCAGGGAGAGGCAGTAGCAGAAAAATAGGGAAACTGGAAAACCATAAAGGTACCTGCCCTGATCGTTCAGACTTCTACTGGTGAATGGCTTGTAACCACAGTAGCATAGGGTGGCAAAGACTCTATGTGGGAGTTCGTGTGTGATACTGGTTGCACACCGTATAAAATAAAGTAAAACAAAACAGAAGTTTGCAAAGCTCTTTCTAATCCATGAACACTAAACCCCTGCACTTTTCACTTTCTCATACTAAAGGCATCCTGGTAAGACAAATCTCTTTTTAAATATTTATCAGGAGAAAAGCAAAACAGTATGAAAGAGATTTGCACAAAACTTGTTTATCAGTTCTGGGCGGCGTGTGAGCCTATCTATCAGCCCTTCCGTGACTCTTGGCGTAGTTTTCTCTGTCTAGCTCATATACTTCAGACGTTATGAAAGGATTTTGGTGTACACTTGAAACATTTTTCCCCAGATTTATTCTACCAGCGTTTTTCTTTAACATGCTTATTTGTCTCTTTTAAGGTCTGCTTTACATTACGTAGTCTCTTTGTATTCTGTGGAGATGAAAAGCACATGCGTTTCCACTCCCCCTCATTATAATGCTACTTTTTGAAGAAAAGTATCTCATGTGTTCTAAAAAAATGCTGTTATTACAAAGTTTTTAAAACCTGCTGATGACTCATTGGGTAATAGTGAACAACATAATTTTCCCACCTTTGCCTTATACCCATTCAATCTTAGATCTTTTGGCCAAAAGGGTGCAAACCACTTCTTGTAGGTGGGGCTGACAGCTCTATTGTTAAGATTGCTTAAGTGCATTTACCAAACATTAGATATTTTAGCTAAAATTTCCATGCTGAATATTTACCTAAACCTGAATTACATGGGAAACTTTTAGCCAGAAGTTCCTCTTATCTCTAAAACCAGGGCTAGGGTATATTTTGCCTTGTCAAAATATTCTGGTAATCTTTCTCAGAGAGGTTTTAGTGCCCTTACCCTTTGAAAAAGGAACATGAAATTTGCCTTTGTGAAAGCCTGCCCCAATTTAACCACATTACGAGGCTTTGAAAAACTGCAGGCACCATCTGACCAGACCCCGAGACCGCATCTCTGACCAGCTGAGCTTGCTGAGGGGCTCCAGGCGAACAGAATGGGGAGGTCCCTGCCTGGCTCCTTCTCCTGGCCAGGTTGTCTCGGCCCCCTCCACGTGTCATTTCTCACTCTTATCAGGCCCCTCCGTGGGCTCCCCTAACTCAGCTCACTAATCCCACAGAAAGTGGCTGGATTAGTTTTCTGCCAGTGATCAGAGGTAGGTCTAAGGGATACAAGCACCAGTGAAAGATAAATGGTGGCAGCAGGCCCTCAGGAAGAGGAGGCAGGGAGACCTCACGCTTGCTGGCAGTGAGCTGTTAGATCAGCACACCTGTGCTTGTAAAACTGAGCCTCAGTAAAGCCTCACAGCTTGATTTTCTAAAGGTTTGCTAAAACTCATCTGCACTATGCACCTGGCATCCTAGGGGCAAGCTGGACTTTTGCTTTAGTTGCAGTTCTGGCTCCTCTAGCCTGTGGATTGGGGTACCAAAGTAAAGAGCAGGCACTCCTTCCATCCTGTTCTCCCAGGACCTCCCTCCTCCTGAACATACCCCATGAAGAAGGAAGCTACCAAAACTGTACAGCAGTGTGAGAAGCAAGATGGGGAACAAGAGAAGGAGATTACAGTGTGAGACAATACCTGAGGCAGAGGACAGAGACTTCAGGTTTACAGAGGTCGGACTGGGTGCCTGGGGTAGCAAGAGGGAAGCTGGACATGACATGGGGGTCAGGATGTGGGACGGGAGTCTGGCTGTCAAAGAGTTGGGGAGAAAAAAGATGCTCAGACCAGATGAGAAGTCAAGGAAGGGTCAGTAGGGATGAATGTTGTTGTCCTGGGGAGGGGAGCTATGCTGGCGCTGCCTGTGCAGAGGAGAATGATGGCTAGCTGCATGAGAACTGCAGTGGGGAAGAGACAGGACTAGGTATATGCATGTGCTGCACACACTATTTCCATTGCCATTCCGGCAGGTATACCAAACCTACCTTAAATGTAACTGCTAATTGTAGCTGTGGCCCCTGGGAACTCAGCATGGTTTGCAAAACCCACCCAAGATGGTGGGTGAATGCATAGGCAGCACTTTGCTGAGTAGCATCCCAAGAATGAAAAGGAGAGGCAGGAAAGACCATGCTTCAAAGAGACAAGCAGAAGACTGTGCCCACTAAAGCAGATCCCTGTCTGGAGCCTGGAGAGGGCATCAGGAGTCCACTGGTTTCCTGCTGTCAGCAAATACCTGCAAAACCTAGCTCCAAAGTGCCTCATGCCTCTCCAGTGGCAAGTTCATAGTCATTCTTGGCATTCTAGAAGCCCAAATAGTAGAAAAGCTTGAGCAGAAGAGAGGGTCCCCCTCCTGCTGCTGATCACTGTGGACAGCCACATGACACTCTCTTAACAAGGCTCGGAGGGGTGGGGGAAATGCTAATCCAGTGTAACAACAGGTACTTGAAATTCAGAAAGCTCCACTTCTCAATATATATAATCTTACTTCATGTTCTTTATGCATATCACAAGGTTCAGTAGAGTAGTAGCTTTTTATTTCTGTCATTGTGACCCTTAGTACACAGAGAATGGGTGAGCAATAGGGACCAGTTCGGTCAGGTTTATTTAATGAGGCCATTGCTTCTCTACAGAAAAAAAGTACAAGGTCATGGAAGTAAAGATGTGTTCAGAGTGGCTGTGGACAAGGGACCTGATAAAAGTTTCAGTGACCGTGTAGCTATGGCCTTTCCTGGCACTTAAGAAACTGTCTTTTCAGAGTAGAAACGATCTTTGAATGGTAGGTTTAGTGTTTGTGCTCAGTCACATTGTTATGCCATACTGCCATATAACCAATCCCCAAAGGTTTAAAAGCAAATTTGACCCCAAAAGTGCTGCGTTGACTGCAAGTTCCCAGGATTTCCCGTAATGTACTGGCCATGAAAAGCTGTTTGAACTAAGCCATGGGACTAACCACTGAAACAAATGAATAGATGAAACAAGTGCTCGTAGGACCTGTTCCAGCAGTTCTGCTTACATTGCTACGTTTCAGCTGTGAACACCTCAGCACAGCTGCAGACTAGATTAATTCAATCACTTTAAAAACTGACCAATCTGGTGCAAATCAAAGGGCAGACCTCATCTGAGGAGGCTAAGCTAACTTCATGTATGCTACCAAGCGTTTTCCAAGAAGTAGCAACTTTGGATTCTTCCTCATTTGGAGTTGATTTTAATCTGTGATTCAGAATTGAAAGTCTATATTTCATATTATTAACATCCTCAGATATTTAGCCTTGGAGAAGACTGTTTTTCCAAACTGCAACAATTAACAATTTCTTTGCAATGCCAAAATGTATATGTAGGTGGGTGTTTCTGCCTACCAAACCAGACAATGAACACTGCAACCTCTCTGATTAATAATGCCCTCAGTTAAGGCTTTATTTAGAGGAACCAAACCAAATGAAACAGAGCGACCCAAACCATTAGACAAACATCCAGGTTAGGCACTACCGGTCCTTGGTGATTGTGGGGCTGAGGGAGAAAGTTGACACAATATGCAGAAGAACCTCGAGCTCTTTTGAGCACTCCCTCCAGGCTGGATGTAGTTTAAATTAAACACCTAAACAATGCCCCTCACTTGTTTCCCAACCCCTATGTGACACTGTTTCAGAGAGGGCCTTGCTGCTTTCCCAAGTCCCTAAAATCCCGTTACTGTCTAGGTATCAGGTGTTACTGCTGTGTGTAGGGATGGTGACAGTAGTCCTGGTGTGGTCAAGCTGTCTGTGGTGGAGTGACAACTCTTGACCCATGATGTTCAGTTCCCATTGTATCCAGATGGGATGTATTGCAATTTTGAACAGATTTTTGTGGTGGTTTGTCTCTTTGCCTCAAACAGATCATCATCGCTTTCATCCACTGCTCTTTATGGTCCTGCCAAGACTATTTCTCTTACAACCATATCAAGCACGGATTTTTCACTCCAAAGCCCCTCAGCCATCGACTCCTGTTACCTGTCAGGCCTCACCAAGGCTAATGCCTGGACTGCCTCCCTTCATCACATAGCTCACTGAATCCTTCCTTCACATTTTTCTCAGCAGCCCGTTGACTGCTCAGTGCGCCGTCCAAAGCCTTTTTCGTGTTGTGTTTTATTAGCTAATATATCATGCTGTAGCTATAATATGCAAAGTAGCATTTCGCTGCATAATTTCAAAACTGGACACATTCATCTTTTCCCCAGTCACAGCTCAGAAAGCTCCTCTGAATGGCTAATTAGTGAGTCAAGAAGTTTATTATAAGACAAACAACATACCAAGGTAAAAGCTATAAACACAAAGCAAATCGCTTATGGCCATTGTTCTTCCTGGTACCAAGAGTAATACAACCTTTAAAGCTGTGTTTGATGGCCTGTTCCTGGCTCTTTTTTGGTCTCCTCAGGTTGTCATTCTTGTAGGCTTTAACAGGGAGTAGAGATGAGTTCAAATTTGCTAGAACAGAGTTTGTCCCAGAAGCAAGCATGGATCTGGATCTGAAGTTTGCATAAGTCGCTATATAATTTTATAAGGTTATATTTTGATGGTCCTGGACAGACTGCTTCCCCAGGTTTTCTAAGGTACTCAGCAGGAAGCAAGCGGGGGCAGTGGGCCAAACTCCCCCCACTCCCATATTTCAATATGAAAATATGTTTTTAATATTGGGCTTATAATGCATAGAGGATCAACATAAGGCATGTAAAGGCATGTATCAGGAAAAAGTCAGGAATACATCATTACCAACATCAAACATTCAAAAATTGCAAGCTAGAGCTCAAAAAATCATGAAATTGGCTTTCAAATAAAAATTTTAAACACTAAACATTTAAAGTTGATGGCTTTCAGCTTTTTCTGAACACAAGGACTAGATGCTGCCTTTTGTGTAGTATTTGACTGATGCCAAGACAAAGAGCTCTAGAGAAAACAATAAATATTTTGAGATATGTCAAAGTTACAGTTTTTAACCTACAATCTATGTGTTCAAAGAGTGTTTTTAAGCAGTCTGTTGAGAGCAACTAAGAAAAGCAAGCCTATTTTCTGCAGTATTAAATTCACGATACAGGAACTGACACTTCCACTGGAAAAAAAGTTTTAAGGTGCTGCAAATTGTAAAAGGTTGAAAAACATATTTCTGATGATTCTGACTCGAGCTTTCAATTATTTAAGCGATGTGAGGGCCCCAGTTCTACTGAAGTTAACTGGGATTTGTTCGAAATCCCACAGGTACTTCAGAAAGTTCAAACCAGAGTTTCTGGATGAGTGGTTCCAACTGTGTACAATGTGCAGAGCTCTAAACTTTTTTTTTTTTTTCCAGTGGAGGTGTAAATCCCTGTGTATAGAATTTAAGCCTATGCATAGCAAGCCAGCATTTTTTGATTACCTTCTGCAGACCCCTTCTTGATAGTCAGTGAGCCTTGGCATTTCCAATTACACAGGCTGCCTGAGCTTTTAGTGACTTGCTCCTGTCCTTCAGCTAATATTTCTGGAAGGGATTTCAGTGATCTTTTTTGGCTTGGGAGTAGTTAGTTAAACTGTCAACGAAATGATGAATGGAATCTGTACCCATGTGTTACCACAAAGATGCCTTGCAGACATTTCCTCAGATTTTAAGGCATCTGGCTAGGACTTTCTTACGTCACCAAATACAATAGAAGAATAGTAATGATTAGCAGTTGTATAACAGTATACTTCTCCAAGGCCTTTTTGCTTGGATGTTTATAAAGCTCTGCTGGAAGAAAAACAATAATTCACAGATGGGAAAACTAGGGAAGAGGTGAAGTTGAAGTTCCTTTTTTAAGCCACAAATCCATTTCAAGCTGGAGCCCAAAACACAATTCAGATTCTGTGCTCAGATCAAAACTTCACAACGAAGGCAATTTTTTTTAGAAATTAGGAAAAGAGATTTTAGTTTCAAAGGCCCAAAGATTTCTTGACAATGACACTGAAAAAACCTCATTCAGTTCCTCTGAAAGCTATCTTACAATTCAGAAACTACATTAATTTTTCCGTGTGTCTTTCTCATATTAAAAGTTGCGAAGTACCAGAAGATGACCACGTGAAACAATTAAGCTCATCCTTAAAAACCAAACTTGTGCAAAAGGAAAGCAAGCAATTCCTGAGTACAAATGATTTCTTGGTGTTCCTTTTCAGCTCCTATGCCTAAGTCCAAATCACTCCTTTCAAGGAAATATCCACCGGAAGGGCAAGGCTGCTCACGCTCTGAGTCAGGGTCTGTCGCTGGGTTGCTGCTGGCTAGCTGCCCAAATCCTGCCTCCCTGCTCCTCCGGCTCCAAGGCAGGGCAGGAGGAGGCTGTGTGTCACTCATGGTATGGGATGATGGAGCCTAGAGTACGTCTTGCAGGAAAATAGCTTTGCTCTGGCCTCTGGGACATGCCTTTCCCACTCCGTGGCATACCAGCTCTCAGTTCTCAGTGATGGCTCCCTGCGAGTTAGGGAAAAGCAGGTAATAGCGGAGCTTCCCAGACCCTCTCAGGGGTTAAAAACAAAGAACATTTGGGGAAAAGGTTTGTGCTGATGGTGGCTGTTAGGAGCCAAAGATCTGGAAATGATTTGTGGTCTCAAAACAGTGGACATCATTGGGGGGGGGGCACTTAGGGCTGAACTTTGAGGGTGTTATTTTTAAATTCTTAGGACTGGCTTAGAATTGTAATAATTACCAAAATAATTTCAGCATAAAGCATGTTTTCTTCATATTCCTTATATCAGCCCTCTCCCTCTAGCCTAATTTGGCATTCACATAAGGGAAATCGTACAGATTACCCGGACGTAAGAGAAATTCAGCCTTCGCAGCAATACCGTCCCCGCCAGCCTCCGTCTCCCAGCCCCAGAGCAAGACACTGGCAGGAGCTTCCCTGCTTACACAATCTTGCTGACACAGAGGCCAAGTTCAAGCCAAGACCGGCTTCCAGGGCCTCTCACACTGCCGTCTCCTATCATCAGCCTTTGCTCTTTCCTCCTCATTCTTAGCCATACATTTTCCACCATGGTTGTCTCTATCCAGGTCCTTCTCGTATTGCTGCAGCAACCTCTGCAATTCAGCATTGATTCCAACAGGGATTTTTTCCCCCTCCTTTTTCTACTTAGTTTCTCAGCCAAAGCAGTGGACCTGCAGGGATGATCCCAGTGCACTGAGTGAAGCTGAGGGACCAGAATTCCTCCAGCTCACATCTGTCACCTTGCTTCTTTGCTGACACTGCTGCTTTCCAGCATGTTGTTCCTCCAGTGCTTGTTACACTGAAGCATCTCACTCTCCAGCCGAGTTATTAGCCTCAGTGGCTCATCTTCCTGCTGATGGACTTTGCATAGCCTTCAGGTTTGACTTCTGAAATTGCTGCTCACACGTTTTCTTTGCTGATACCACATGGGCTGGGAACACAGTCACGCTCCCTCTCCCACAGCCACTGTGATCTGGGCACCTCCATATTCCCACGGGGTCATTTTAACCTCAAATATCTACCAAGAGATAACTTAGCAAAGGGTTATTCACATTGCAAGCCTTCTTCAGATCTCCTGACAGGCTAGTTACTTGATGGGGCATCCACACTGGCTTTTTGCACACTGTGATGGTGAAAGCTCTTCGGTACAGGAGCTTTTTATTTGCACATGGCTGGACAGTATTTGGTGCGTGCTAAGTGAAGTTAGTGGCCACTTCTGTGATGTGTTGCAATGCTACTCAGTAAATAAGGTTCGATGCGTTTCCTTTTTTCTGTGTAGGCTCCGCTGCTGTCTCTCTCCATGCTACCTTCCCGAACCATTATTGCCGCTGCGCTGCACGCCTTTTCCTTGATGAACAGGCAGCTCCATTAATGCAGCTGTCTCACTGTATGCCGTTATCAGCTTGCCTCATCACAGCAAGACCTCTAAAGCCTCCCTGGAATTTCTGGCAGATATTATCTCTTCCTAGATATAATACGTTACCTTTTAATAAATTAGTATGTGCCTAACTTTAATGACCCAGGAAAATGTAATCTTTAAATTGATGGTATCCTTTTAAAAGAATTTAACCAGAGGTATGTCTTATGTAAATCACACAGTGTATTATAGTTATATCCACCTTGAAATGACTGAAGGGTCTGCCTCCAGGTTATAGGAGATCTACATTTTAAAGATACAGCATAGAGAGCAACAGTTCCAACCTTCCCCTTTCATTGCTTCGTACACTGTAAGGGGTGTTTGGGTTTGCATCCCCTCTCTGGGCTATTTTGCTACTACATAGTTAAAAAATGTAATTTTGGAGTTATGTACTGTAAATTCACTTGGCAATTCTTACTGCTGCACAAACAGCACTGCCCATTTAAGGGCCATAAAAGTGCCCTCAGTCACAGCATGGAACTATATGAGTCCCGCTTCTGTCACTGTTTGGCCCTGACCATGTTACGGGTTACAAGAAACTTGTAACAGATCCCATTCCGTGTATTGATGTAGATTTGTCAACCAGTAAGTGATAGAGTGGTGTTTGAGGAACATACCATTCATTTGTTAGCTCTGTTTAGTTTGCTGGAGTCTATGAAGGAGTTTAATTTTTCATACCCTTCATTAAAAGGGACCACAGGGAGGAGAAATCATGAGTAAGCAGAGCCATAAATATGTTACAGATGTGTGGAGTTTTCTTTGGGGACTCTAGTCAGAAATCATTTGGTCAGAGCTGTCTGACACTCGCACTAGTTTCCTGTGTCGTAGCTGTTACACAGAGGGATTTCTCTGTTACGCGGAGGTAAGGTCACAAAGGGTGCAGGCGCAAGGCAGATAAACAGATACGAAGGGTACCTAATTGTACCAGCAGACTTTGCCAGTACCAGAGGAAAATAGGTATTTTCTCTCAACAACTTTGAAAACTAATGCTGGTGTGGGGGATTCCTGTGTCTACACAAATTAGGAAGATGGAAACATATAAATTCACTCAGCAGAAAGCATGAGCTTTTGCTGACACTCTAGGAATTTTCATGATACTGAGTGAAAAACATTTCCTTGACATCCCAGATGATGCCCTGTATTAGCCTGCCATGTAACAAAACATAGCATCGCATGCTTGGGCTTTGAAACTACTGCCAAACCCCGAACAAAGAGTAGAGACGGTGAAATCGGCCCCTTCATTTCCTGAAGACCAACGTGATAATCATACACTGTCTTAGCCCTCGGATAACGAGGCCTATCAAGTGTCACACGTTGAACGTGGGTCTCGCAGAACAGTCCACTATTTCATATCCCTCAGCCCCTTGGCTTCTCTCTCACACATTTACACCACAGGTCCCTGGCCTCTCTTCTTCTTTGGGACCGTGCCAGGCATAGCTGTTTGTCCTGATGTACGATCCCCCCCAGCGGGCTGTACCTGGTCCAAGGGGCCATGAATCAGGGGAATGCCAGGGGCAATGAACTGCAGGACATCTACCAAAGTTTCACAGGGACAACAGCCCTGCTCTGAGGCACGCTCCTCCTCGGTTGTAGTCTATCAGTGCAGGCATCTCCCAGGGGAGGATCAATAGCAGCACTCTTTCACCCACTTGGAAAGCAAATACTGTGAGAAAACAAATTAAAAAGGAATACTTGCTCAGATATGCAACCTGCCCTCTTTGTCAGTGGAGGCCCATAGTACAAAACCATAAAATGAGGCTCTTCTGAGAGCTCTTTACACTCCATTCTTTTTCATGGAAGACATGCCATGCTAATCCTGAGGACACTGGGTCTTGTGGGTATCTACAAATTGCTTGTGCTAGGGGGAAAAAACCCAATAAAAACCCCAAAAGAATAAAAAGAATCAAAACCATCCCAGATGTTTCATTGTAGCATTTCTGAAATAAAGCATTGATTTTTCAAAGCAATGTTTGGGTTTGTGATTTTTTTCAAGGTTATTATTCCTTTGAAGTTTACAACCACTTAATACTGGAAGAGAAAAAAACACCCCTCATTTGTCCCAAAATAATTTAGATCCTTGTTTTCATGTTGAGTCTCTTTGGCACAGCTTGTGAAAGATGAAATATTCACACAGTGCTAGGCATAAATAGGTGTATGACTTTGCCAAACTTTCCCCAAAAGTTTGATGTGAAACAGGGATGGGAACATTGTTTTAGGAAGAGTGCCTTTGGATGCGAAAAAAAAGCCCTCAGAAAACAAAAGCAGTTTCACAGCAGGGCATAAGTGGCAAATAACAAACAGGATCATCTTCATAACCCTCTCACTATTAAGAAACAAAATTTTGTCTAAACCAAATTTGCTTATAGTCAGCCTGCCTCTCTCCGTGTTCCAAGTGTGTTACTATTTGGGCCTGTTATTGCTTTCTTTCATTTTACAGCCTACAGTGCCTCTGATTTCAACGCCAGCCTGTGTAAGGAAAGCTGAGATGAAGCAGACCCCCAGCTCTTATCATTAGAGGCAGCCAAGAAGGTATTGATTAACGGGAAAGACTTGGGGGGCGTTTGCCAGAAAATATCTATTAGTCAATCTACAAATGTATGCTTCAACACAAATTCTGTCAGTGCTCCTCAGGTGCGGCACACTTAAAATCAGAGAACCCCAAAGAGAGCAAGAAGCCGAACGGTGGGGATTCAGAGCAAAGTTAAACCGTCCTCGCTCCAAGCGCCGAAGCAAAATGGGGCATCGGCCCCTTGATGCCCCTCTCAGTGATGTGAGCCAGCCCACTTGCTGAGGAGAGGTGAGAGGGAACTAACTGCACCCCTGCAGACAGAGGAGAGGCAGAGTCAAAAAGACCCCGGCTGGCATTCCTGCTCTGAAACCAAAAGAGCAAGGAGTTTTAACCCGCCTTCCTCCTGTCCTTTCCTGAGGGATTGGGATGCTCGTCCCAGTATTCACAGGTTACACCTTTCACCAGACTGTACGAGAAGAAATTTGTTGACATTTCTAAAATAATCACTGCACCATCTGGAAAACCATTTCCCACCTGAATGTAGGCAAGAGCCTCTTTTGAATTGGGAGATACGCACAGCATCTCAGAGAGATGCCTGGATCAGCTGTGTTATCTAAGTGCAAAGGGCTTATCATTACTTTACAAGCAGTGTTTGTACAGCACAGATAAACAGAATGATTATCTTATAGCAGCTTGACTCTTCCTTTGTTTCTCTCTTTGTTTGAAAGGCCGCCTAATTAGTTGAGAAACCCTTTTCTGCTACAATACCTAAGAAAAAGTCAATCTTATTCAAGTCCTTCTGTTTTTCAGCTTTCCTTAGTATTACAATCCTATAACTCTGCCGTTTGTAAGTACAGCTTGTAAAAAAAAAACAAATTAAAAGTGACCAAGAACAAAAGATCATTCCATCTTTTTATTTAGGCATGACACAAACTGAGTGACATGAAAAAGCAAACGAACAGCAGAAGTCACAGACAGGTCAGAAAAACAGAGCTTAGAGGTTACTTGCTATTGCTTGAAAGAATAAAAATTGGCCTAAATCAATTTAGTGTGTGTTTACTGCTTTACTGCTTGGCACACTGTTTGCCTTTACTTACTGACCAGACCCTTGAAAGCAGCTGGGAGCTGTGATTTTACTACAGCAATGAAGAAGAATACAGCCAGTCTTCATCCAGTTAGTGTCAGAGGGCTGTACTGGCGTTACTTACACCTCCCGTGCTTACATTTCAATAGGAAGTTTTAGTGCACAAATAAAATGATGGTTTTGTTTTAGAAATTTCTTTTCTAAATGTCTACCATGTCACACAACAGATTCCTTTTACAGCTGAGTTCTTTAGAAAAACATCAATAACTTAACAAAACTATTTTGCTGGGTTTTGACCACCTATACTTAATACTGATTTTTTTCCTGCCATTTAGCATTACAAGTCTTTTTCTGCTTTTCCACTGCTTTCATTCTCTCTTGAGCAACTATGCTGCTGGCCTGTCTGACACAAAAGATACAATAAAAAAAAAGGTACATCGATAATCAGATTTCAAGGAAATTCACTTAGGTAGCAGACTACCAGGCAAATGTAGGTACTTAAAAAAACAAACAGAGCCATCCTCTCTAAAGCTATTACTTTCTCTCTTCCTCTAATAAGAAGTTAAAATCCATCATGTTCAGGACATTGGAATATTCATCATTCTGTTCACTGGAGGGGTTGTGCTTCAGCCTATAAGGAGAAGTGGGGGAAAAAATTGAAACCAGTGCTCTTTTTTACTTGGTATAGAAAATTACAGACCAGATCCTCATTTAGTATAAATCATTATAGGTCTTTTTGAAGCAATGCTGAGAATATGGCCCTAGACCCAAAATTAAAATTACCCTTCTCCAGGCATTATAGTTATGTGCAGGAACATTTTCAGAGTTTTTGTAGTTATATTTTCACATATAAGCATGGTACTTTGTCTTGGAAAAAAAAATATTATTGTAGATCTGAGCTGTCTTGTAGATTCATAGTCAGGAGAAGGTGCTGCTTGCCTTTAACAACCAGCAGACGGGCTCAGAAAGAGAGTTCCCTCCTACCAGGACTCTCTGCTCTTCCTTCTTCTAGGAAATGCCCCAGAGGACCTGCATAGTCTATAAAGCTCTACCTCTTTGCCTACGGGTGTACGGTTCTTACCTCAAAGAGACCCTAGGTGGGCCTTTAGATAACCACGGCCATGATGGAATATGAGGAGCAACAACCTGCCTTCTGATAGCTCTGTGCAGCTCACCAATCCTTCCCAGTTACAAAACGATGTGGCTTTGTGGAGCCGCAAAAAGGGAACTGGCTACTCCAGAATGGGCTTGCTATTCAGCCATATAGCTGCAGTTTTAAATAACTGCTCTAAAATACTTCCTTAGTATAGAAAAGGGTACATTGTGTTCAGCTTATTTCCCAGAAAGGTAAATTATCTTGCCCTGATCTCAGGTCAGACCTGACGTTACAACACGATGGTTACAGCTGTTCAGTAATGGCTTGGCTATCTCTCTGCTGTGCCTCAGTTGCTCCTGTGAGCATTTCCATATCCTAGTCTTCAGCTAGCTTGGGTGAGGCTTTGTCCCTTATATCGGGATGCTGGAAAATGCACCTTTCTTATGCTCCCATGAGACCAAGTGTTGGCAGAAAACAGCCTGCGGGAAGAGCTGCCGATCTGCTTCTTCAGAGGTACCTCTGTGCAGTCGAGCAGAGCTCCATCGGCCATTGGCCTTCAGTTGTGTCTGGAGCTGTAACTCTGGCTGTGGAGTTACTCTGATGATGGAGCAGCCCCGTGCTCTCTAGTGCTGAGAGCACACGATTTCAGAGCCCGAAGCTCAGCTGCCAAACTCTGCTACTGACCAGCTGAGTGGTTTTTAACCAGTCCATTGGTATTTTCAAACACTTAATCCAAGAGAAACACAGATCTGTGCCCTCCTCTTAGAACTGGCCTGCTCAACTCTTGGGTATAGTTCCCACCCATCCATAAAACTATTATGAACCCCAAAGCAGTGTGAAGGCTTTATTTCATTTATAGCCTCTAAGACCATCAGGTCTGCTCAAGTGAAAGTTGCTGAAACAGATTTATGCTTCGTTATCCCTGGCAGCTCATTTGACAGCTATCAACAGAACTCTCTACCCTCTCCTGGGCCAGGAAACGTTGGCCAAGATATGCGTTATGTGAAGGTACAACCAGGCGGCTGTGTAAGGCCACCTGGCTAGCCCGTGTGCGGCATTAGGAGGGAGGGTCGCACTGGGAAACCTCCCTGTGGAGCACCTTGGGGAGCCTGCAGGGCAGCACCCTGTCCCAGCACAGTCCATATGCTACCAAGTGACTGATCAGACCCATCAGTGCTCCCAGCGTAGGGTGCCCCAAGGAGGACTCCAAGGCATTAGGGTGTTGCACAACAAATTTGCAAGATTTGTAAGCTCAGTGAAAAACAGGAGGCGTGAACTAATAGTGAGAATCTCCCACCTTGATTCACCAGTAAACTAGATGTAAGAAACCAAGATACATGCCCTTAAAAGTTTAACACAGAAAACCCCAATCCAGTGGGGATGTGTGCAGATCTGTAAATCCATGTGTGACTGTGGATGGAGCCTCACACAGGCACACAAGAATTTTGAAGGTTTTGGACTTAGAAAGACACCATGTAGAAGGAAGAGGGGAAGGGACAAGAAAAGCAGCAGGAAGGAAACCTTAATTCCAGTAACAATCAGTTTATAATGTACATACCTGAAACCATCTCACAAACCTGCTGTTGCTATTCTCTTTGCTCTTTTTCAGTTGTGTGTGAAGTAGACAAAAAATGAAACTTCTCAAAAACAACGTGCTCGATGAGAGGCAACTGCAGGTAAAGCCAGGAAAGAGCTTTTCACAGCTCTGATTTCCAATAACTTACTTGTAAGGCATCGAACTACCCAATTATCCTAAAATAGTCATCCAATTTGTTTCTCTGTGGGGAAGCTTGGCGCGCTCAGGTCAGAAGGATCAGGAAATTAGTTCTTTGTTGAAAGCGCGTATCTTACCCTCTCATGTTTCCCAACTGACGGACCACAAAAGCAAGGAATGAGACTGAGAAAAAAAACTTTACAAAACAACAGGGAAACTGTTTTCAACAACGAAATTAATCTCCTGAATTCATGTTAAATACAGACCTTGCAAAGCAAAGCACCAATTTTCGCTGCAACAGATTTACTAGGATAACCTAAAACATCTATTGCAAAGCTTTGAAGATCTGTTGTACAGTGATCATTTTAGTGTTTATTCCCAAGCTTTTCCAAAAATCCATGAGAAGTAAAAAAGTCTTATTTTTTCCCATGCAAACTTCTTAATATGGAAACCTCAGCAGCAATACTTTGTTCTGGTTTTTTTCCCTTCTCCATTTTGATGTGTGCTTTTGAAAGCCCTCTAGGCATCGATTTGCATTTTCCAAAAGCTTTGGAAATCTGGCCCTAACTTACTTATGAAAATGGGGCTTAAGCTCTGGAATTACTAAAGTGTTTTTGAAATTTTGCACTCTTTGTATTTTAAAGTATATTAGACCTGATTTTGCTGCTTCAGGGGACAGGTAATTCCCATAATTTTCGATGGAGATGAAGTACTGTGTGGTAGGAAAAATAGAGGTTTTAGAATTTATTGACAAGGGCAAAATATGAAAGGGGTTTAGTATTTCTTTTTATGTGCATGATAGAAATCTGTGCATAATAAAAACGTAGGCATGTCTTTTGGCATACTTTTGCCAGCTTTACGCAAGAATAACAAAACTGTGATTTATAAACTGAAAGTGAATATAGTTATAAATTCATTTAAATCTATTTAAATATATTGCTCATAGAGCCATATCTTGCACTGGAAATTATAATTGTGCTAAATCATAAGCAATAGTACCATGATAGGCCCTTCAAATATTGATGATTTGTGAGCTTCACGGAGGGACATCCTAGTATCTTAAAGCTTTGTATCACACCTGGAAAGAGACGCCATTCCTCTATGTTTTACAGAAAAAACAAACAAACATTGGAATCACAAAGATTTTACAACCTTTCTCTGTATTATAAAAGAATATTCTTGTCTAAATGTCATTGATCAGAGAGCACAGATTTCCAGATATCAAGCAAATTAACTCTTACATAATATCATACCTGTTTCAAGTGCACGTTTCCAGATTTCCAAATTAAAATCTTTTTCTTGTCATTCACTCCTAGTTAAGTCAACTAGTTTTGTCCCCGTCATTGGATTTTTTTTAAGGTGTGAGTTTTCTTCTATACTAAACCAACTCTTCAACAGAAGATGCATTTTAGGTAGCTTGATCTTCAGATGGTTTCTCAGTCCTTGGTTAGTGCAACGGTACTGTCACCATTTAGCTTCTCCAGGGAAGACGGATGCAAGTTCCCATAGGGATGTTTATTTGTTTTAGCTGATACTTGCCCATATTTTATCAGAGCTGCAGTAAGTAATTTTCTCTCTTCTAAATTGCTTGAGATTTATAGACACTTCTTGCCAGGATTTGTCAAAAAGATGATGCAAAGTACTTACATAAAACTTAATAGGCAAAGCAGTTTGTTGTCATTCACATTAAAATTGAACGTCTACAGACTAATATTGGCAACTTCTCCCCCCATATCATATGACATTTAGATTTCTTATTATTTGCATTTTGGTTTTGAAACTGTCATCTTTTTTGCTTTTCTTTGTAACCATGACAACTACAAACTTTTTTTTTTTCTAATGAAAGCCAAGACTCTTGTGCAATGATCTATGGAAGACAGAACTTTAACAAAAATACTTTAAAAATTATGGTTTACAACTAACCATGCCAGATAACTATTGATTTAAACAGGCCAGTGAAAACTTTAAAACCTGGTTTATAGGTATTCATCCGGATTTTATAATCTTATGGCTAATGCACAGGGGTAAGATCCGTTAGTAATGTTTTCGCTCCTGTGAAACATCCCCCCCCCCAGGTTTCAACATGTTCCTCTAACTTGAATGAACTAAGCTCTCTCTGAAGGAAGGAGATGACTTCCTATTAATCAAGGAAAAATGGAGGAAAAGAGCCATTTATTGATTAACAGATAGAACGAGGCTTACCTGATTCCCATTCCTGTGCATTAAATGGAAGAGCCACACTCATGAGTAATGAATATCTTGCCTGATGGAACTGTAACTATCCCTGAATATATTCATACCGTGCTTAGGCTGGAAGCATGAACTGAGAGAGTTGTCAAGTATTATTGCTGGTACTGACAACAAAAATAAGAGTATAGGATCGCCCTGGTTACTTATCGCAGGCTAGTTCCCCAATTACTGTGAGTTCACATATGTGGCCAGGTCAGGGAGAAGGGGGAAGAATTTGGTTGGGAATTTTTTGTTTGTTTCTTTCTTTGAGCTAATTTGGATTTCTTCCATGGAGCTGAGTCTTGAAATCTGCAAGTCTCTGGGAGCACCCAGAATCTGCTGTAAGAAATGAAAATTGAACATATTTCACATCTTGGAATACCAGTCTTTTGGATTTCAACTGTTTTAAGACAGAGATCGCATTTTCCTGTATCTCTAACACAGCATGTCACTCATACTCAATTAACAGCAAATAACAAGGCAAGATCTCGAAAACTCGGAGGAGAAACAACCAGGCATTATTGCTCTTCAGGCTCCAAGAAATAAATATTAACTGAAGAGAATAACAAAACTAAGAAAAAAGAGCTTGAAGAATGTACTTAACTTAAATTCTAATCTGATGTTTGTTTGCTTCCCCTGAATTTCAGACAGCAGCTCTATTTTAAAAAAAAAACAACAGCCTCTTGAAATGTTCATTTTACAGTTAAGCAAATACACTGCAGGACATAAATTAACCCCGCTCCAAATTAGGTTGTTTTTCTGCTTGTTGAGTATCAGTTCAGATTTATTTGCTATGGACCAAATTCAACAAAGTACTTAAGCACATGCATAACTTTGATCATGCAAGCAGTCCCATTGAGACTATTCACATGCTTTAATATATGTACACAGTTAAATAATTTGCTGAATCCAGACCTACTTTATTTTTTCTCAGGAAAGTGTTTGCAGAGACAGAGTTGTTTTATTCCAACCATGAAGAGTTTACTGCAAATACATGATACTGAAAGCTGCGTTGACTACTTCTAACTGGTCACATAGAGCTGTTTCTGTTCTCAGTGAACTTGATTTTATAGTCTGGATTAAATTTAAAGAGCCCACCGAGACACTGGATTTCTCAAGGTGAAATGACAGTGGAAAGGGCAGCAGTAGCTGAAGATAGATCAAGGAGAGGAGGAAATTAAGGAACCTCAGAAACATTCTCTTCCTGGTTTTGGTCAAAAAGGCATAATTCTTGGAAAACTTACATAACCAAAAGGCATGTGGGCCTATTTTCTCCTTTTTCTCCTCATTAAGAACATATGTGTAAGACTCTGTGTGTGTGGCTGTGTGGTGCAAGGAATTCCCTGTGCAATGCTCAGCTCAGCGCTAGCAGCAAAAAGGCGTCTTACTCCTTTCCTGGGATACTTTAACTACCTCTTTGGCAAAAATGAAGCAGGATCTTTACAGGAAATCTACCTCCCAAAACATTAACCAGGGATACGGATCTTATAACATCTCTGGGTAGAACCTCAGGATTGCCACATAAATGTAAGGATGTGCTTAAATGTTTTACTGAACTAGAGTCCCTACCCTTCTCCCGCAATGTGCGAAGGAAGGATTGGCTGCAGGTGAATAAGTAAAACACAACTTATGTAGGATTACACATAACGTACCTAAGTTAAGAAGCGATTGGGGTGGGCACTGAGAGCGAGGAACTGACTGCCACAGCAGAGACATCCTACAACGGCACAAAGCCATGTCCTTGGCTGGCACAATTTAGCATCACTCCATAATATCTTCCTAACCAATTTTCTGGGGAAACAAGGCATCTTGTTCTTTCAATATAGCTCAAAAAGCAACTAGGCTGTTACATGGGGGTGGGTATTTGTACAATTTTAGCCCTATTTTATGGCTTGATTTGAGGCTAATTTCCCCCCTTTTTTCTTAAATGACCATTGTCATCTTCCCCATTGGAGATAGCCTTGGTCAAATTCTACACGTTTATGCAATCCCAGCAATATAGAGATTTGATTTTCTCTGTTTGCCACCACCTCACTTTCCCAAGGAGTTCTGTTTTTGATGTGAAAAATCACTCTGAAAAATGTATTTGATGCCCTCCCTGGACATACTGGCTTATCAACCTGTGCAAAAATTACTCTGAAAATTTCATGAACATTATTTTGAAGCAGCAGAAACGTGTTATCTTCAGTGCCTTCACAACTAAATTACAAAAGGGAAATAGGAAAAAGAAGACATTAGAATATTAAAACTGCCAATGCTCTTCCTAGCTACGAAAGCTCTGTCACAGCCAGCAAGTGAAATACCACGCCAATAGTGAGCATAAACATTTTATGCCTTGTTACGCACGTTCTGAACATCTTCACCATAAATGTCTTAATTATGGCCCTTAATCTCTCCTCTACAAAAGGGTGATTTTCATTCACTAATGTAAACTTTCTAACAGGCAATTATATAGCAAATGTATAAAAGTTTTTTGTTGGGTTTGACAAACTAACCGGCGAGCTAGCTTTCAACAGAAGATGTGATGTTTGAAGTTCTGGCTCCCAGTTCTGCTGAACACCTGGAGCGGTAAACAATACAAACTCAATGACTTATCAAGTACTTGTTTTCAGTGAACTGTTAACTCCCTGGAAAAGGCTTTTCTCCTCCTAGCAATAACTTCCCGGGTCATATAGTTTCAATAGTTTCCCAGATCACTCGCCTTCCTTCCTAAGAGTCCCTGAGAACCCTGGATTTTGAGAAATGATCTTCCATGAGTTTTACAGCTCTCGTTGTGTTTACAGGCTCATGAAGAAAAGGAAGCAGCGGTATTCTGAGAACAGTATTTCTTGGGATCTTTACGGGAATATTTGGTTAAATATTTGCAACAAACAATCTACCTGGAAAACACATCCCTTTTTCCTGCCTGTAAGTTGTCTGCTGACACTCTTGAAAGTCACGGTAAAAACTACCTAGTGCAAAGAAATCTCATCCAGTAGATTGCAGGAGAACTGGTCATCAGCACCATTCCCTTCTCCTGGAGGTATCCCTCCAGTGGTGGGTTTTTTCAGTTCCTTAAGGTGAAGGGGGGTGTGTGTGTGTAGCTGACACGTAAACCACATGCTCCCCAACAGATTCACCCGATCTTTGCAATTTCTTCCTAACCTTACCTAATTTCATGTTGTGCTTAAGGTCTTTCTCACAGACTGCTTAGCACCTCTTCCTGTCTAAAAGAGCATAAAAAGGCATAGATGCAGGTCAGGACTAGAAGTGACGACCTTCTGTGTCCAGAAGACTTTTTCAGCAGGAACTTTATACCTTACCAGGTATGCTTACAAAAAACATACTCAGTGGTATAAAGCCATGAAGGAAGATGCGATCATAACCCAAGATCCAGACCCACTAGAAATATTTGTAGAAACATCCCCAAAACCAAATCTTGCGAATATTTACATGCTTGCATTTAAAGTGAAGTACGCATATGCTCTTGAAAATGTTCTTCGTGTAGCATCAATGCAGGGTCATGTGGAAGCGAAATCCTGCTCTCACCTAAAGGATCAGGACTTAAAAAAACCACCAAAAATCAAGAAGAGAAAGCGTGCTACACTCAAAAGCCCATGAGAGGAGTGGTACGGGAATACTGTTAAAATGGTGAGAACACAAACAACAAAAAAAGTTCTCTTGATGAGACTCTTCTTTAAATGACCAGCGTGTCCTGATCTCTGAACATGGGGCACAGGCAGCTTTGAAAAGGCCACCAGCCCAGAGGATGGCTACTGCCTGCTGCTGCTGCTGCTGCTGCTGGCTACTGGTAGCTGAGAGCAGACCCAGCGCAAATGTTCCCAGACAGTGAAAAATGTCTGGGAATCACAGCTCTGAAGTTCATTTTCAAATAGGTTTGGTGTTGGGTTTTGGTTTTTTTTTTTTAGAAATGGCCATTTTTCCAAGTTGCATAAACACAAAACTGATTAAAACTTCTTATTCTAAACTTTCTGCCCAAAATAGCCGCCTGCTTAGGAGTCTTTGCTCCTGAGTTGTTTTAGGATTTTTTTTTTTCTCCCCCGGGGAATTTTCCATCATCAAAACCCAAAGCAGAAACAATAGAAAACACTGACTGCCGGCTTTCCAAATTTCAGTTAAAAATAAGCACCACAGGCATTCTTGCTTCTTGCAGAAACAATAGAAAAATCTGAGGGAAAACAAACCAACAACAAACCAAACCCACGCCTGTGCCCCAGCCGGGGCTCTCACTACTCTTCCTCCTTCGGGACGGCAGCTCTCCCACCACCGGCACCCCGCATCCCGCCCGGGGGGTGGGGGGTGCGGGCAGCCCCGCTCTCACCGGCACCGACCCCACCGCCCCCGCACGCTTGATCGGCCGGTCCCAGGGACTCTGCTGGGGGAAGCGTGTGTGTGTGTGTGTGTGTTTTTAGGCAAGGCTGTAGCGCCTCTCCTTTAAAAGGCCGATGCCGCCGCTGCCGCCTCCCTGCCCGCCCGGTGGCGGCGGCGGCGGCGGGGGAAGAGGAGGAGGACGCGGCGCGGACGCGCCCTCGCCCGGGCCGGCGGCGGGGAGCAGCGGCAGCGCTGGCGGCGGGGGGCAGCGGGCGGCTGCGGCTTTAAGAGCTCCCACAATGCCGTGCTGGCGTCCCAGTTCCGTTACATGTCTCTCCCGGTGAAGGGGAGCGAGGGAGAGGCAGGAAGGAGGGGCGGGGGCGGCCGGCCGCCGCTCCGGGCGGAGGACACCCGAGAAAGCGGTGGCGGCTGCTCGGTGGGGCCGGGGGAGGAGCGGGGCGCCCCGGAGGGCCGGGCCGAGCCGAGCCCCCGGGCGCTGCGCCGCGGGCCGGCCGCGCCGCCCCCTCCCCCGCGG